>CAJNDT010000455.1:62500-203325 GCA_905221615.1 Symbiodinium sp. CCMP2592
TGGGGGCGTTGGGTGCGGTGAGGGCAGAGAAGGGTTGGGCAGAGGCTTGAAACAATAGGAAATGCATCCAGGTGTGGGATGGGTAGCGGAGGGGTGGACGGAGCAGCGGCGCTGAGAGCGGTGAGGGCTAAGCACGCTCGAAACACAAAAGATGCAGTCAGGTGTGGGATGGGTGGCGGAGGAGTGGACGGAGGCTAGGGGGTGTGGGCGGCATGGGGGCGGTGTGGGCGCTGAGGGCGGGGGGAGGGTTTGGGCACGCATTGGAGGCTTCTACATACTTTCTAAACACAGAGGAAATGCACCCAGGTGTGGGATGGGTAGCGGAGGTGTGGACGGAGAGGCTGGGGGGTGGGCGGTGGGGGGCGGTAAGAGGTGTGTGCGGTGGGGGCAGTGTGGGCGCTGAGGACGGTGAGAGCCGAGGGGGTTTGCTGTTTGCAAGGTGAGGGCGGAGGGGGTTTGAACAGACATTGGAAGCCTCTAAATACTCTCTAAACACATAGGAAATGCAGCCAGCTGTGGGATGGGTAAGGCAGTGGGAGTGGTGGGGGCGGTGTGTCCGCATTGCTGCAGTATGGGTCGTTTTGGGCAACGTTTCATAATGGTTTCCGGTATGTGCCTTTCGAGCGTGAAACGCATCATCATTTGCTCGTCTTCCACACTTCAGTTGCGATTGTGGTTTTGTGGGCAAAGGTATCAAGCCTTGGATGCCGACAGTGTCTCAGCAGCAAGGCAAGTCAGAAGTCGCGCGCTTCGGATAGGCGAAAGGCCCACACATACAGCATGCATCCAAGGTGATCGGAAGGTGTCTCTGGATGAACTGAGAGCTTACTTTGTCCGAGCTGGGTTTCAGGTCACCGATGACTGACTGCGCTCGTTCCTTCCGAATCTGCTGTTGTTTAAAGTTGCTGACGATACGGGCTACGTGAGCCAGCACAAAGCAGCGAGGTAGCCAGGATGGCATGTGCAATCGATGAGAAGCTTCTTCACGCATCTTCGTGCCTGTGTCAGCTCTTTGGCTCCATCGGATGCCAACGTCTGACCACAGCCCAGCTGCTTCGAGCGTTGCACTCAATAAAACCTGCGGTAACTGCCCCCTACTTTCGAGTAGAACCAACTAGCAATTGATTGGCTGACTAACGCAAGCTTCTGTCCACCGCCAGTCAGTAGCCGAGCGCACATGGGATGGCGCAGTCGGGCTCAATATTGGATGCATTAGGCCGGTGCCCTAGCACGATTGTTCCTTTCTTAGAGGTGGGGATCCTGTGCTGCAGACCTCCCCTAAGGGCAAAGTATTCTGGACTCGGCAAGCTCCATAGATGCCCACATAGACGCCGGTGCTCTGGTCGACCGAATCTCAGGACGAGACGTGACGCGTTCAGTTGTTTCTGCACGGGAGTCAGGCATACTCTAAATCTAGTGTTCACAAGAGTACATGCCACCGCGTCAGGAGACTGCAGCACGGCAAGCGGCCATCGAGCGCGACAATTCGCTCTGGCCGAGTTCAAGGCTCTGGCGAAGCGCGCCCCAGGAGCCGTCGTCGCCACTGAAGGTCTGACCACGGCGCAGCATCATTGAATCATGTGAGCGTCTTGTAGCCAGTCCGCATTCTTAGCCGGTGCTTCTCTGCAGGCGCCGTGGTTGCCATCCTGCGCGTGGTTGAGAAGATCTCCCCGCCTCAGGATGAAGAGCTTGCCGACGAGAATGTGGAATCAATGCAGGCAAGCACGTTGAAAGACATGAACAACATGTGCCTTCATTTCGATAATCCTGGAGGATGCCTTGGAGTGCTTGAGTTCCTTGATGAGCACCGGCTCCTCAAAGAGCTCCGGCTCCAAGGCTGAGAAGGTCGAAGAGAAGGCACGGCAGAATGAAACTTGGGAGCGAGAACAGCGGATGCGGCCTTCAGGATCGAGCCGACGAGCAGCGAGGACAACTGGTCGCGGAGCTTGTCGTGCTTCTCGTCTTGTCCTTTTGTGCATGGAAGTTTGGGGGGGCCCTCGCAACACCCTCATCGGATCTGGAAAGAAGCCGAGACTGCCCGAGACGCTCGAGCATGCAAGGACATAGACATGGATACCTCGTGTTTTGTATGTCGCTTGCATGTATTTCCGCATTAAGTCGGATTAGCGTTTGCCATTCCTTGAGTCTCATAGTAATCCGGCTTGAGTCAGGGTGCCAGAGAGGCAACTTAACCCCTGCGTTGCAATATTGCCGCGCCATTCCACTACTCTTGATAGGGATAGGTTCTCTGTCGTGCGGCTCGGATCGGAGAGTTACTGGCAAGGTTCCGCTACGTTGCTTTGCAGTAAGCTTTCTGATAGGTAAATCTCGACCTGTTGTGCAATTCGGTCGGAGGGCATCTCCTGAGTCTCCTGACACCTTCTTCGATTGTGTGTAAACGAAGCTGAGTTCAAAGGAGAATATGTTACAACATTCCGCGGTCACACTTGGAAACTCGCCAACAGCATTGTTCGGATGAAGCAGTCATGGTTATGTGTAGACTGTGGACAGTGGCCTCTTGGAGTATCGGAGCGTGAAACTTTGCAGCTTATGGGTGAAGCAAAGGTGTGTGGAATTAGGGAGTAATTAGGGTTTCAGTTCTGCCCGAAGGCAGAAGTCAATGACATCTACTCATTCATAATTCTGCCAGTAGCTCTGTCTCCGCCACCTTGATCGTTGCAGGACACACACTTCCTCCTCCCCACTGGTATGTAGACCATGGACGTGATAAGCTCATGCCCATGGGCGCAGTTACATGAAGGAAAGAGCAGATGCTATGATCTCTTGTGGACACTGGGCATCGTGCACAGACCGGCAGACTGCTCATGATGGCAAACTGTTTTGTTGCGACTGCTGTTTTTCACTCGTAACGCCTAACGCGCCGTTACATAGGAGGAAGCCTCGCCCACTTGATATAACTTCGGTGTTTACGTGTAGGAGAGTTGGTGATATGTAAAGCCGTGTGCGACAAAGCAACACAGACGGTGATAAACTGCTCTCGCACCGATTTATCTCTGTCTCGGGGGGAATCCTTGCTTGCTAGTAGGTCACGGCATCCAACCCTTCTTCCCGGTACTTCCGACTTGCTGCCTCAGATCCAATCATGCGCAGCATGTCCATCTAAGGAAGCACACGGAGAACGTCAAGCAACTCCTGCGTTTGCTTTGTGTCAGTCCCATGACATCAAATTAGGCGAAGGTGCGTCGCGATACGTCGGGATGCGTCGCGGGTCGCTCGGCCCCGAGGCGAGACTTCCACACAATATGATGCGATGATCCTGCTTCAGAAAATCTACATCCGTTTGCCTGAGCCCGTCAATGCTGCGATCTTGGCGGACCCGAGGCAGCTAGTCGTCTAGTGGTTGCTGAAGCCGAAAGATGGCTATGAAGCTAGCCAGGTCCCTCGGCCACTTGATGCACGTGCTGCAGACATCACCCATTGACTATGTGCGCAACGAATGCCTTAGTTTGCTACTTCTGCTGACGGCAGCCAATGCCGACATTCAGAGACCTGACCGGCAGTATGTCAACCGACAGTTACGACAGACCCGGATGTTCATCGCACGCAAGCACGGCAACAGGGCATGATCCCTCCTAAGCAATGTGGCCTGCATGCTCAGGACTATTGTTACCGTGCAGGGTTTCATCGAAACTGTTTTCTCCATCCTGGAAGACGAAGATCTCACTTTGGGTGGCAAAGTTGCGCGAGATCTGCTGCAGTGCCTGATGAACATCGTCGGGAATTCAACCTGTCAGAAGTACTTGCGCGAAACGGCGGCTGGGAAGAATTTGATCGAAGCTCCAAGTGTGGATTGTTGTGGACTGTTTTGCCTTGTACTGTAGTCGCAGCTTGCCAGGATGGGGCGGCGTCGCTCGTGTCCGCGATATCCTTAGCAGTCACGGGAAAACCAAGTGAGGAGGAGGACGAAGAAGACGAAAGGTGGGATCCTCGGCCCTGCCATTGGTTATGGTTTCACTTCCGTTGATAAACGAAACGAGGCCAGAAATCCCTGGCGAGTCTCGCTGGGCTTGCTTGTCTCTTCTGGTGGATGCGGCGTTGTCGCTGGCCAGTCCTCACGATGCTGCGGAGGCCGAAGCTGAGGCCAACCGTACCCGAACGGCATTTAAGAAGGTTTCTTTCTGTGACTTCGTCGTCACAAAAGACACAAGGTAGAAAGGTAGAGGATAGAAGGTGTGGTGGCCTTGTTGAGGTCTCGCCTTGGTCAAGGCGGGTGCGCTGGACCTCTGTCGCCACCTCTCCGACCCGCAGCTGGCAGAGGTCCGCGCCGCACGAGCATCGGGACTTCGGGACTGCACTGCTTTGATCTGCAGCGTAGAAAGGTCGACTCTGTCGCGACTCGCTCCTGAGGTTGCGCAGCTCACGCTCGTGCGGCTCTTCGAGTCACTTGAGAAGTGCCCACAGGCTGCGGCATGCTCCGGCCGCCGGGCACTTCCCCTTTGTCGGCACCCCTTTGCAGGCTGCCGATCGCCTGCAAAGATTCGGGCGAGGCAAGCAAGACTCCAGCAGACCGCTGCTCTTTGTCAGCCGACCTGTTTGGGCTCAACAACTTCTACTTCTCTAGGGCTTACTACAAAGCGAGCTACACGGACACGATCCCTTCAAGGAACTACTACCAGTAGTATGATGCTGCCCGCCTTTAGTCCTGCACAACAAAAGGCACGAAGTGGTTCTCAGCTTGAAATCAGAGGGCCCGCGTTTGTTCAAGCCGCCCAACCTTTCCCCAACAAATCCTGTGCAACCCGATGGCAAAGATTCCGCCGCAGGTTGAAAGTCAAAACCTGAAGCCGAAGGAATGCCCTTGACCTACCTTCACGAAAATGGGTTAAGTTATGTCCACCGAATCCACTACCTCCGCGAAAACACAAACCCCCAAACACTAAGTAAGGCTTTTTGCCGAGCACCGCGTCAAAACCTGCAACAGCTGACTCCCATTTACGCAAACCATTGCAGAGTTCGACTAGTTCGACTCGCATGCATTGGACTCGAGATTGAACTAGCCTTTGAGAAATTCATTCTGGAAGTCGTATTACGAGGGGAAAGGACACATGCACCCGTGCTTGCCTGCGTGCCTCGGGTTCAGCGGAACTGGTGAGTTGGGAGGCCACCAGCATGGGGAGTCTTAGTCTCATGCCGGGGAGTGGAGGGGCCTCAGGGGCCCTAACAATTCAGGTCAATTAGGATGGGGACGGGTCGCAAGGGCTGATCAAGCAGGGCTTCACCTGAGACGAGGCCTAAAACAATGGGTTTGCGGTGGGGGGGAGGAGGGGCCCGGGATGGCGGTGGTGTCCTAGCACAACAGCAAGTTACAACGCCTCGGTGTTGAGCTTTGGACATGAAGCCAATTTTTGAGGAGATTTTTTGGATGTTGCGTTCAGAACAGGACCCGGAGTCAGCAAAAGGTTGCGGGGTCAGAGGGACATGTTCACGCGTCAGAACAACTAGATGAGGGGTTAAAAACAAACCAGGTCGTAACGGATCTGACCTGGAGTGCGGTGATGCAGCGTCTCGTGCATAAATGCTGGCTGCTTGCTTGCCTTCTCTTTGTAGTTCACCAATGCAGCGTGGTACCTGGTTGATTGCAGTCTGAGTTGCTTCAAGTTTCGAAGAGCTGTGGAGTCAGTATGAGTATTTGTTGACGAATCCAACGCTGCTTGAGCATCGGCACAAAAGTTCGAGTCTCGAAAAATCTATGTAGTACCGCGGACATCCATGTACCAAACTCCGACATTGATTGAGTATGCTTGAGTGGTGGCTGTCTTTTCTTCAATACCCGATACCCGGGAGGGTCACCAGAGAAACACTGGGATATCTTCGAAGGGTTCTTGAGCCCAATCTGAGCAGCAGGAGACTTTCAAGCAACGAATACCTGCGCGTCCACGATAGTTCGCCTTCACCGCTGGCATTCCGCGATGACATGGTGTTCCCAGATGAGTCGCTTCTCCAACAACCGAACACAGCACATTCCAAGTGCAAAGTTTCCGAGAGGATGCTGCAGGTCGCAGTAAGCCACTCATAAGACGATTGATATATTGGGACGTTGATGCGCTTCTCATGACAGGATCTGGCGGCAGTGCTGCTGGGTGGGAGCCAGAGTTGAACAAGAATGGAGAAGTCCACGCGACACCACAATCATCAGCTGATGATTGAGGTCCCGTCACACGGCTAAGCCTTCGAAACGCGCTTGGCACCATTCTCAGACGAAACTGCTCACCTGCAGCTGCTTCACGATATCGTTGTTCCGTGGAGAGCCCTGTACCGAGCCGACAGTTTGGATCATTGAAAGCCGTGGGCCCTGCGATGTGAAAACCATCTCAAACTGAGCTTCTCCAATCCGTTGCACGAAGTGGCATGCCATCGCACGCCTCCCAATTGCCGTGTCTCGTCACTGTTTTCGCGGGTGCAGAGTCGAGTCCGTTGTCATGATCGCTTCGATCGCTCTCGGGCTGGGCGGTGGGCTCTGTCACGTTGTGTACATTTGTTTTGCGTCCTTGAGGTCGTGCAGTCGGCTTCGTGGTGCTATGCCATGCAAGTCGCACTTGATTCCGAGTCGCCTAGGACGGGTACTTTGCCGCTGTGTCGCCAGACATGCCTCGCTGCAGTCAGGCACCCAGAGGCAGAGTCTCAGACGCATCTGATGCTGAAGGCAGCCGTTCTAGGCAAAGCCAGGAAGCTCAAAGGGGCATCGGTCCGAAGCGGTCCCTACACGCAGCGGCCTCTACGGGCCCAGGTCCGCCAGTGCTAGGCGACAGCCACGTTGCACTTCTGGAATCGGAAGCTTACGGCCCTTGGCTAACAAGTTCGAGGTCCTTTCTGTGCTCTTCACTGAGTCCAGAGCTCCAAGCAGATTCTCCTGAGGAGCCTTGCGAGCTGTGCAGACTTGAGAACTTCCGACCCATACCGACCTGCAACGTTGTGGACAGGTGAGGCCGGCGGGACGTCTCCTTGTGGACGTGCTGGAGGCGTTCGCCACGGTTTCATTCTGCCTCTTTCTGCACTGCAGCTGCAGGCTGCCTGCCTTTCTGGAGGAGGCGAGCTAATCTGCCGTACAAGTACATAGCCGGTGTCAAACGGCTAGCGGCTAGACAGTTGGACATGGGAGCAGAGTTTGGGGTTTCTCCCGTGTCGAGTAGCTTGGGTTTCTCTTCTGTCGCACACGGAGTTTCGTGCCTGGCTGGCCCATGGCCGGCTGAAAGCAACGGGACCTCTCCAAGACAGTCGGAAAGCTTGTAATGAATTTAGGTGCTCGAAAGGATGAGAGGGTACTGCCTGGCCGGACAGCACAGGTGGTTCTGCTTCAGTGGAGGTGAGCTGGTTTGCGCCATGTACTAAGTTTGAATGCACCGTACTTGTCGTCCCGAAACCGATGTGTCGACAAGGCTGAGCTTGCTGCTCGCCATGATGCGTGGGAACACAAGTGCAGGGGACTTGGAGTGGCGGCAATTGTTGATGATCTTTCACGCAGTTCGGAACTGAATGCTGAGCCGTCGTTGTTGGCAGTCTACGATGCCGAAGCAGCAAACCTGCACCTTGTGGCCTTTTGCGACGTATTGAGCCTATGCAACAAGTTTCAGCCTAACAGGCAGGCAAACGTCACTGCTTCGCTGGCTTTGAAAGTCGGCGTGCTGTGCCTTTGAAGGGACTTCAGCCACGACTGAAAGGCATAGGTGTTGAATGTACGCAGATCATTTCAAGCTACATGGGTCGTCCCTTTCAGCAGCGGGCACTTTTGCTCACTGGCACATGAAGCTACGCCTTCATCCGCCCATCTTACCATGGAGAAATACGTCATATGTACAAGTACCTGGCTGCTCCAAAGCATGGTTAGTCAGATCGACGTGCACATTTCAGCAGTGCTGCTGCGGGTACCCGGCACCGCACGCCAGATTCGTCTGCTGTAACGGTTGAAACCCGACCTCTTTGCTCACTATGTTAATTGGTCAGCTTGCCGCATATCAGTCTCCTCATCAAGTTTTGTTTCCGTTCGCACACCAACGGACTCGAGAATGACAGTCACATCAGCAGAACCCGCAGCGCAGATACTTGACAGGCCACCCGTACTCCAATCCCTCTCATACATGCAGCAACTTGAATGTTGCGAAGGTGGTGCAGGTCCGTCCACCTTAAATGCGTCCAACTTTGCAAGCACGATCTTGCATCGAGCCGCAAGCCGCTTAGGGGAACAGAAGCACCTGAGGTGCAGAGCGCCTGCACCACCATGCCGGTCTTGATCCCGAGCGACGCTGGCCCGGCCAAAACATTCCAAGAGCTCTTGCAGGGACCTTGGTGAGCATGGGTCGGATGCTCTTCAGAGAACTGCGGAAAGACGCTGCACGTCGTCGCATGCTACCGCTGCTACCACACTTTGTTGAGCCGAGGTTCGCAGCTTTCTCAGCTACAGTCAGGAGCGCGCTGGCGACTGCAATACTGTAGGCGTGCAGTCGCGGTCACATGTCGCATGCTTTCGCCTGGTGAGCAGGAAGAGCATGGCATCTCATGATCAAGAGGCCAGGAGCGCTCGCCATGACGGTGTCTGAGAGCAAACGGTTGTTAGGGTCCTAAGGTGTTCTCGGCTAAGCAAAAGCGTTCACGGAGTAAGATTGAACCTTGAATGCTCACTATTTAAATACAACGAACTCCTGGTTTCAATAGCCCGACACAAAAGAACAAACCTAAGGGAAAGCGAGTGTGAGATCAGGGCCAGAGGATCAAATTACTAAAGGAATTAAAAGAAAACACTAGAATGAAATGAATGCGTGTTTGCGTCATTATCTTGACCTTTGGTTCTCACCATCAAAACCGCACCTTAGTTTGCCAGGGGTTACAATGTATGTCTTTTATGTGGATGGTTCGTTGGTTTCTCCTTCATCTTTCTTCTCATTCCATGTCTTCTTTAATGGAATGAAAATAAGATTATGATGAACGATTGCGAACTTAAAGGAACAACATCTTGTTTTGCTTCATAAACGAGAACTTATCCATTATGCAATTTCAAGCGAATGCCATCTTAGTTCTGTTCACGTAGTTATATGTATATGTATCTGGTTATTTGTCTTATGTTCATCTTTAGTAACTAATCTCTGGTTCCTTTCATGCATTATAACTATCTCCGTCTATCTCCTTTTTCTAACATGAAAGGGGATCCAGCGCAACATGTTTTTGGCTTCGTCGGCCATGGGACTCGTCGTCGCAGCATCTCGTAGCGAGGCGGAAGACTTGATGAGTCCTTCGCAGGAAGCATGCTCCTTACAGTGAAGCCTGCTCAAGAGCTTTGCGGCACAGACACTGCATGGTTGAAGGTAAGTACCCTCCTGGCGTTTCTGAAGCTTCTCTTATACTGGCTGGCACCTGGCCTCAGACAAGCGCATCTTGTTTTGCTTGGTTGCTGTGGTGTGTGTGTGTGTGTGTGCGCTAGCCAACGCAGCAGAGGCAACCTGCCCGTCAGTGCTGGGGAGCTTCGCAACCTCGCCTGTCATGATACCCCTGGCAAGCATCCTCATTCGCCAAGTCACGGCTGGTAGCAAAGCAATGCTCTATTGCCCGATCTTGAAGTCTGCTAAGGCCATCGATCTCACTTGCTTGGATGGCCGACATACACTCAGAAGGGCGATGGCTTGCAGCATCTCTGACAGTGGTGCACGTATCTGCTGGGTACTGGCATCGAGGATGTGGTCCGGTCTGCGGCACTCAGATTGAAGGCGCCTGCAGCACGAAGTTGTTCAATGCTTCAGACGGACTTGCTCTTCGGCGAAGTCATGCAGCTGAACATGCTGCTCTTCCAGCTGAAGCTGTATTACCTGCTCTTCTTGTGTAATCCTGGGTTTGCCAGCACGGCAAGAAATCCTGAGAAGCCCTTGAGAGAAACTAGTAACTAGACACGGATTTTATAAGCGGAGTGACCTCATGGGAAAGCAGAAATGTTCCCGCATCTTGAACTCGGGACCTCGGTACCTTCCCTTCGGTTTGCTGGGGCACTCAAGTCACCCAGACATGGACGTAGATCGGGGGCCTCGGCTGCTGGCACGATCCGAATTGACCTAAAACCCGCGGCATGAGCCGTCTGAGCCATAACATAGCCACAGGCCCCAGAGCTTCGAAGCGGCTTGTGTTTTCTTGGCCCAGTTCTGCAGGCAGCACCGTGGCCGAACTCGAACCACAGTCAAGCAATGCTCTGGGTCTGGGGTCAGGGACTCCCCGAGCAACGCACAGCAACGAAGAATGTGCTTACGGGGTTGGGGGGAGCCCCAGGTACATTTGTTCTTGCCGGTTCTTCACTGCCATGTTTATGCTGGCCTAAGTGAGGAGGCATACAGAGAAAGTGCCGTAGATCGGAGGGAACATGTTTGGATAGGGGTGCAGATCGCCTCATGGCACTGCACTGCCGCAGGGGAAAAATTGAAGATGCGTAGGTTCCTGTGTCGGGCTAGTCGTATGGGTCGCGGCCCATGGTATGTCGGTTTCGCTAACTAGGGTTTCACTGGTCCGAGTTCTGAGTTCATCAGCTTACTGGAGGTATCGCTTGTTTGGTCATGGGCGCCTGCATCAAAGCGGAGCACACCGAGGTGCCCAAGCGGTACTCAGCTGAGGCGTTGAAACTGGCGGTTTCGAGCTGCATCCCGGCCAGGCTGATGTGACAGCACTGATGTCCCTCATTGCTCGACGCTTTCGGCCAAGCTTTCGCAATCATTGTAGCCAGAGGTTTAGTCCACTCAGCGCAGCCGTCCAAGGTGTAGGCATCGAGGCCTATCAGCACAAGGCCGCAAGGCAGCCACAGCTTGCCTGTGTCGGTGCCACGGCTTCAGTTGTGAGGTGGAGTCACTTTGGAGGTCAGAGGCACTGCAGCGTCGACCTCAGTTCTGTTTGAAGTCCTCTGCGAATGCGGAAAAGCTCTGCCCAGGCGCCCACCGAGGGGCCTGGCTGACTTCCGCTCCTTGGCTTATAAAAGCTTCACAAGGCAGACCTCCACCTCTAGAAACCGCTTTCGCCTTTCGACTTGAAGTGGTGAGGCTGCTATAATGGCCACTACCGAATCTTTGTGCGAGAGCAGCAGCGCGCAGGATGCCAAGACCTTCTCATCCTTCGTGATCCTTTTCAGCGGCAGTCTTGAGGGTAGTGCTTGTTGATGCGTGGTGATAGGCTGTGCAGCGTCGCATGGTGCAGCTTTATGTTGCAGAAGGCTGCATGCTGCTGCCACAATGCCTCGTGTTGATTGCATCAAGCTTTGCGCACGCAGTGAAATGCGGAGCTGCAGGTTCTGGTGGGGGTGGTCTCAGCGAAGATGTCGCTGAACACTACAAGCAGTTGATCCGAGTCCAGGTGCAGCTTGGAAGATTGAGGTATCATCTTCTTTGGCCATACTGCCTTCCAGAGGTTTCAACTGGTATGCTGCAGCCAGTGAGGGCTCAAGCAATCTAGCGGGCTTTGCACAGCCTGAAAACCTTCAACGGCTTAGGGCTTAGGGTCGTACCTATGTAAGCCGATGCACTGCTCTTGTCTTCGGCATTGCAACTAACTGCACAGTGATGCAGCGAGCCTCTCATTTGACCCAAACTCTCAGCAGTTCTTCCCCCAATGTAGCAAAATGGTGGATGCCTTGTTGAGGAGCCTCAACGTTGGCAGGGCGATTCGACTGCGCTAGAGAACGCTTCACCTCGCTTTGCTGTTCGGTTAGTTGCGGCCTTTCCGTTGTTTCGCTGTGACGCTGTGAAGACCCGATCGAGGCGTGCGCCATTTTCGACGGTGGCCTTGGCAAGTTTGACATTGCCGCCATTTGCCATGAGGCAGGCGACCACACACAATCTAGTTTTGACGCTACGCCGCCGGCCTCGGCTTGCCGGAAACCAACACGGTGCCGGAACTCGAGCGGATGCAGCAGTGGGAGGGAGGGGGGCAACGGACGGAGGGGGACTAGGACAAGTCCAAAAAACAGCAGGACAAGGCGGGGGGGGGGACCGGGGGGGACGGCTGAAAAAGGATGAAAAAAACTGGCGAGTGGTTGGGAAATGAACGCGACAAGCGGTTGGTTCCAAACTTTCGGACTGCAGGGAGGAGGATTAGGTGGAGGGCACCTGAGTTAACCCCCTAATACGCCTGGGCCTGCCCCTCGGCGGACTACATGGACGTTCTCAACTCTCCGTGCGTTTTGTTTCGATATCTGATCGGTGCTGCCCGCTGTCAGCATCTCCGCAGATGAGATGCGATAGCTTCAGCTCCAGTGCCAGTTCGAGCGTGCGGTTGCGGTATGTATCATCCTCCTTCTTTCACCGAAGAGCAGAGAGTGCAATTGCCAGAGGTGCGCTGCGTGAACACACAGGTGGGCGAAACACTCGGCATCACGCCGTTCACTTGGCGAAACACTGATCACAACTGTCGGAGCATCGGAGACAGATTTCAGACTTTCTCCCGTGGTCCCGCGGAGTTAGGCTCTCTGACTCTGAGCACCGGGTGGCTGGCGATGAACTTCACAGCCTTGGCACGATTGCCATTGCGAAGCGGGGCTCTTCTTCGTGCGTTTTTCTTGAAGGCTTTGTGGTCGTTCTTGTCCGGGCAGGTCTCAGGCAGAGGATGGCGTTCTTGTCCTGAAGGCAGGCCGTTTCTTTCAGGATTCAACGCCTGCGATCTTACCAGAAAGCTTGATATCAGGTCTGGGCCACGCGAGACAGCCCGCCCTTCTCCAAGCATGCAGAAAAGCGGCCGCTGGGTGAGGCCTGAGATGATATGCCGGGCCATGAGACTCTAGATATCCATCACGCATTCTACAGTGTTGCACCCCATGCCTTCAATGTTCAGTAACGTCAAGGTGCGCATTCCTCTTCGTCACTTGTCCGACCTTTGCAACTGCATGTTGTACTTCACCTGGGCCTGGCCCTCATAGATCGGACAATGAGGATGCTCTCGCGACGTGGCGCTGTTGGAGGCTTCAGTGAGCAGAGTACTAAGGTCAATCTGGAAAGTGCAGGACTCAACGACTCCGTGGCTCATCTAGGCACTGCCTGGGACCGACCACTAGGATTGCCGCCACATCAAACTGAGAGTTCATACCTTTGGATAACAGGGGCGGTGCAGCGTGCTGTTGCTCATCTCTTTGGAGCCACTGCAGGCTACGGCAATCCGTTTGCCATGAACAGTTCAGAGTCCTTCCTACAGGCCGCATTGCACTTTTCAGTGCGAGATGGAACAGGTCTATGTGATGAGTAAGTCGCAGTCTCTTCTCGCACCGAATGCTGCGCGTCCCAAACTCTCTAGATATGGAGGTCAGCGTTTTGTGTCTTATGATGGCAGGGCATCATGAGCAACCCGCGACAGCTTTTCCAGCCCAAGGCCTTCAGGATGCCTGGGTGAGTGAGCCATGCCCAGCAGCTTCTTGAGCTGGCAGGCCTGTATCTCCCTTTGCCGGGCAGACGAACTCGTTGAGACTGACAGACTGTTGTGGACGAAAGATTTGCCGAGGCCCACATGCTGTGAAATCACGGAGAGACCACGAGCATCTAATGCCAGGCAAGATCGCATCAAGCGATGGGGCCCGCTTCTGCGATCACAGCAGCAACATGCTGTCATGTGGCTTGTCTGATTTTGAGTGGCACGCCCGGTTCGCTGTGCAATCGGCTCAGCTTGCATCCCCCTCAGAAAGGAAGCATGAGATGGTCTTGACACGTTGAGTGTGGAGACATGTGGAGACCTGGGCGACTTTTTCGAGGTGTACTGCCCAGAACCTCGAGGCGACCCGTCTGACTTCAGCGCCTCTGCCTTGCCGGACTGAAGCCATGTGTGAGTCTGTAAGTGCCCTTCGAGCTGCACCTAAATAGTAGGGAATAGCACGACTAGTAGATTTCAGGGGGTTGTCGACGAGCCAGCCTTTGAGCACCACGATTCCGTCGATGTCGGCATGGTGTGTTGCCGAATGTGGTTTTGCCGTTGACAGGCTGCGGCCCAGCAGAACGGAGCCGGCGACCTCCCCCAGCGACTTATGCATCTCAGGGTCTCAATCTCAGTTGCTCTTGGGTTAATGCTGTAGGAGTTCGTAAGAACACCGCCTCTCCCATTTCCCTCTCTATCTCCCTCCCTCCCCCTGCTGACTCTCTCTCGCTTTCTCGGCCACTTCGTCTCCTGAGTTACAATGCGTGCGCTGTGGTTTTGCTGCGTGTACAGATGCACGAAAGCATGCGCGCCTGAATGTGCCTGACCTCTGTGCCAACGCACTTGCATGTCCACGGTCAAGACAACGATGAGCACCATCTCAGTAGCGCAGCTAGCAAGTTGAGGCATTCGCATTTCGCGTTAGGTCATGCGGGTACCTTGCTAAACAATGCTAGACGCGCTGCGCATCTCCGCGATTTGATGAATTGTCGCGGGCCAGCTTGAGCAACCTCTTCAGTCCCAGTGCTCAGAAGGGTGACGTGGTGAAGTGCCCAGGTGCTCCTTCAAGAGCCGATCTTTCAGTGGCAAAAACTGGAGATGAGTGTAACCCGCTCTTAGGCCCAGGCTGATGAGCAGGCCCAGGAGATTGAGCTGCTGCAGGCCACTCCAAGAGCACCAGAAAACCTGCCTTCACTGGCTCCATCTGGCTCCTGCAATTCTTTGACGATTGGGGGCGGCTGCTAGCGCACAGCGCGCACTCACTTCGCATGTCTAGCATCGTTCTGATCATGTCAGGAGCAGCTACAGCCGCGGCCTCCGAAGTGCAGAGGGGATTTCGCCACAGAAGGCCTGGGCGACCTGTCGGGAATGCGGGTGGCAAACCAAGGTCGGCTTCCCGAGCAACCACCGCTCCCACATCTGCAGAAGCGCTAGATGTTCTTCTCAATGGAGGCGTGATACGGACACGCCTTCCGCCCAGCTGCCTGGCTCCCATTCCTTGCAGGAGACCAGTGGAGGCAGAAGCCGTCCATGCAGCTGGGCTGATATGAAGCGAGTGGTGTGAGTCACGGGTGTGAAGTGTGGAAGGCTGCAGACATCTGCCGATCTCACGCTCTGCCCCAGCCAGGACTCTGCTGGAAGAGCGGACAAGTCGTCAGCTCGAAGAGGCGGCAATGGGAGACCACGGGAGACCCTAGGGAGCAGTCTCCGCGGACTGTGCATAACGGCGCTCCCCGACCAGGCAAGAGGCCTCGCAATGCAGACCGAAGCCGCGCTGGCGAGGCACAGCTGCCCGAAAGACGAGCTCTAAGATCTTTGCTTCGCTGCGAGGGGTCGAAGAAAGAAACCTGTAGCTTGCAGATGTTTGCAGACTGCGTCCTTGGAGCGTAGTGCACAGAGTGTACGCAGTGACATTTGCGAGCACAACCTCTGCGCAGTTGCCTCTCGAGCTTGAGCATCTGTAAGTAGCATGCTTCTTTCAAGACTGCAGATTTTGGAGTTGTGGCACGCCCTCGTCTGTGGTGGACGCGGGTGGCGTGGCAGTCACTTAGCAATGAGGCCGATGCCCCGGTGAAGTTGAAATGGTCCACTCACCAAGGCCTCCCGCGGGTACACTTTGTGGTGGAGCCGGATGACCTCTCAGCGCTCGACACCGGGAATCTCAAACTACCTGCAGTCACCGCCCAAGAACGTAAAGTGTTGCCTTGCATGACCACGCCGGCCGAAGATCCTTCTGGGCGCCCAGCTCCTCGAAGTTGTAAAAGAAAGATGGACGGCAGACGCGGACAAGGTGGATCGGCGACAATCGCCGATTTGCTCCGTGACACTATGAAGAAGAGAACATGTTCGTCAACCCTGACGGCAAGTGGCAGCTGGCCACGGCTGACATCAAAGAGCAGTTGCACCATTTGCCGCGTGGTTGGACAAAGACACTTCCTGATCATTCAAGGCATAGAACTATCGCCACTGGTTGACACATCTCCGCAGCCAGATGGTTCGTGATGCTCAGCATTTTCCTCGCACAAGTCCCAGTCAATGTGGCGATTCCTCAAGAGCGCATGGGGCAGCAATGCTATCGACTTCATGGTCTGCTTGTGGCAGTCCGCCCCGTTGTTGGCAGGACCGGGTGTCCCAGTGCTTGGGGATGCGTTGGACCTGTCGGGCATCCTGAGCGTGAAAGAGCATTGGGAGGCCTCAGCCGCCGTCTTGCACTCGGCGCAGCAGGTGCCGCGCATTGAACCGGGGCTCGAGCAGTGGTTGCGGCTGTGGTTGCATTGGCGGCCCGCGTTGCCACAGCTGCGCAAGGAAGTTGTGCGTGGCGTGTCCGAGTTGGTTGAGGAGCTTGCGCCAGATGTCGATGAGTGGTTTGCGAGTAGACCTGAGCATGTGCAGAAACCCCATCAGTCGAAGGAGCGCAACTGCTCTCTCCAGGTTCTGGTGCTCCAGTACTTGGCGCAGAGGTTGAAGTGGCCGGACAAATCGCGTTTTGAGCTGTCCGGAGGTTTCCCGCTCCGTGGCTGCATTAGTCCCGGGCTCGGATGGGATGGCGTCTTCGGCATGACCAGCGTTATAGCAACCCGGTTCCCATGCATGCGTTCTTGAACGACAACTTGGAGCACATTCGCGGCAAGCTTCGGCGGGGCAAAGTGGATGCAGCATGATGCGGCATGGGAATCCATGGCTGCTGAAATTGCGGCCGACGTGAAGGCCGGACGCATGGAGGGACCCTTCGCCGCGCCAGCGTGCTGGGGCAAGGCGACAGTGCCGCTTCCGGAGTTCGTGCACACCGCCAACCTTCTTCCCGGCCCAGAACACCACCATGTGCCGTGCTCCGTAGCAGTTGGGGCCGACGGGCGCGCCAAGATCAGGCGAGCAGAGGACTGGAGACAGCCGGGTGCCAACAGTACCGTAGGTGTGCCTGACACCCCAGCTTATCGTGACATTGAAGCCTTTGCAAAGCTTGCCGCAGTGATCAGAAGGCGTGTGGGTGGTCCTTTGAGTACATGGAGATTGGATCATGAGGCCGCCTACCGCCAGCTGCCTGCAACGGACCCGCAGCAGACGTATGTGGTGCTGCAGACGCCCAATGGCCCCGCGGCACAACGTGCTGATGTTCGGCAGCACCGCGTCCATATAATCGTACTGCTGCTTTGCTGACTTTTTGACCTGGTTGGGGAGGTGTGTTTTGCTCACGCCGGCTTTGCACTTCGTAGATGACTTTGGGGGTGTCGAGACCGACGACTTGGCGCCCAGCTCCTTCGAAGGTGTGCAGATGCTGGGGAAGCATCCTGGGGCAAGATACAAAGAGAGCAAGGCGCAGCCT
The DNA here is from genome assembly GCA_905221615.1 of Symbiodinium sp. CCMP2592. NCBI lineage: Eukaryota > Dinophyceae > Suessiales > Symbiodiniaceae > Symbiodinium > Symbiodinium sp. CCMP2592. Next base: position 79,698 of record CAJNDT010000455.1, read on the forward strand.
CCTGCACCACAGCACCAACTGTTTGGCGTCACCTTGCGGTTAGAACAGTCGAGAGCCGTCATCGAGTGTACTGACGAGCGGCGTCTGCGCATGGACACATTGCTTCTGCAGATCCTCCTCGAGGACAAGCTCACGCCAAGGGAGGCATCGGCGTTGGCAGGCAAGCTTCGGTTCATCTCCACGTCCCTGTTCGGCAAGTCGTCTGCAGCTGCTATTAGGCCCTTTCATGCTCCTGCACACGCGCTTCACTTCCCAGCTCAGGAAAGGGATTGGCATCTGGGGCCGGCGCTGAGGATGTCCATAGCATTTTTAAGACATCGCTTTGCCACCGCGAGGCCATGTGGCTAGCAGATCCATCATCTATGCGGACGCCTTCTTCGAGCTTGGGGGGTAGCGCTACAAGGTGAGTGAGGCAGAGCCTGCGCCCAGCTGGGGAACACAGCACCCGGCCACCTTTGCAAATGGGTGGGGATTCGTGGTGCGGGTGAGCAGTTGCGTGTTCTATGCAGCTGGGTCTGTACCAGCTTGGTTTGCGCAGATTCTCCCGTTGGTGGCAGCCCGTGAGCATTTGGATCGCCGCTGTTTGGTGTTCGTCGACAACGAACCTGCGAGACATGCATTGATGAAAGGTTTTGCGAGAGATGAGCAGTTGAACCGTTTGCTGCAGATGGCGTGGCTGTTCATCGAGGAGGCCAGCTTGAAGCCCGAGTGGCAGCCAGTGTGCCGTTCGGCAAATGTGGCTGATGCAGTAAGTTGTAAGTCGCTTCGACTTCTCCATGGCCGAGAACCAAGGCTGGAAGCGTCTGGATGCTGATCGGGATAAGATCTTCCGCGAGATTCTCGAGCTTTGTCTTGCGGGTCCTCTGAGTGCGTGTGAGGGGTCTTTGATTACGGCCTCGTGTTAGGTTTTGGGGCCTAGGGCTTCCGGTGCGAGTGGCGGAGTGCAGGCGTCGCACCTTTGGTGGCAGGTAAGGCCTTCCGCAGGACGAGAGAGACCTAACCTGACCGCCGCCTGCCCGTGTCGTGCCAAAAAGCAAGGGCTCCTGCGTGCCGATTGTAAGTGTGTTCATTGTGCAGAGTGTTATAGCTCGATGTCGCGTAGTGCCCGGAGTGCACGCAGTGACATTTGCGAGCACAACCTCTGCGCAGTTGCCTTTCGAGCTTGAGCATCTGTAAGTAGCATGCTTCTTTCAAGACACCCGCCCTCCGCCCAAAAACTGGTGGGGGTGGCAGGTAAGGCCTTCCGCAAGGCGAGAGGGACCTGACCTGACCGCCGCCTGCCAGTGCCCTGCCAAAAAGCAAGGGCTCCTGCGTGCCGATTGTAGGTGTGTTCACTGTGCAGAGTGTTATAGCTCGATGTCACAGTCCGTGAAGCTGTTCGGGAAGCTATGCGACGCAAGAATCAGCCTTTCTTTGCCTGTGGGTTTGTAAGCCAGGAGGAGGGGGACAGAGAGAGAGAGAGCCTCTTTCCTACCTGGCAGAGAGAGAGAGAGAGCTTTGCCCCAGCGGGGGCATGCCCTCAAGCCTGGAGAAAGAAAGAGCTTTAAAGCAGCTGTCCGGCAAGCCTACCAGCAGAAAGGATGGTATAAACTTGACGAGCAAACTTGGAGAGAAGGCGCACACCACGCGGGACTACGTGAAAAGATGCGTCAGTTCGTGTCAGTGACCCAAAGTGTTTTTGTGCATTGGGAGGCGCGGGCGCGAAGCAGAAGCCCACAAGGATTCGGCTTGCACAGTTCTAAACGGCGTCGGTTGATGCCGTTGAAGACCACTGTTTCGTGCTGAAACTTGTACCTCCGACTGTACACTTGTGGTGGTCTTCTTCAATTCTCATAAGGCCGGAAGATCAGTTTCATTGCCTATAGGCCCATGCGTTGTCGTGTATACTTGACTGAGTGCGAACGGAACGTTAGGAGCTCGAGCTGCAGCAAAGTCTAAGTGCTCAGCTCCGTGGAGAGTTGCAAAGCTATGAGGTGCGGAGGACCAGACTTCATGGCGCTCGTGGTGAGAGGTTTGGAGCGTTGCCTGGCGAGGTAGAGCTCTCAAAGCTTGGTGAAGAAGCGAACAACAAAATCGAGGCAAGTTTCCCGGCCGCGAGCAGCCGACCTGAGCAGTTGACTGCTTCAAGCCGCCTTTCTGCCTGCAGGCAGCGAACATCCGCATTCGTGCACTTCGAAGAGAGCGCGACGAGGCCTTGTGTGTTGCGCCTGTGTGTGGCTGTGCCAACACTGCTGTCGAGGCTTCCAGAGCACTTACAGAACGACGAGAAGGCAACCAAAAGCTGCAAGCGCTCCTCGAGGCACGATGATTTCTACGACCATGTTGCTGGCTCCTTTCTCTAGTACGGAAGGAATTGGAAGATGAAAAGTCACAGCTGGCTCAGCAAAAGGAGGTGCAAAGTACGTAGTGGCAGTGAAGAGCCCCGTAGCCTTGAGCGTTGGAACCGTGCTTCTTCTGGCAGACCTTGATGCGGATGGTGGAGGACCTTCACGCCTGCTGCAACGAGGCAGGACTTCCTGCAGCAGATCGAGCCTCGATCGCCTCTTGGCGGAGCTGTGTTTCTTACCTAAAGATATTCTGGATGCATGGGCGGTGCACGGCTTTTCGTCCGTCTTCTAATGGGTACACAATGCTGCAGGCATCTACGCGCAAGGCAATATTTCGACTATGCACCGTTATTGTATGCTGTTGTTCTATCTCACAGAGCACCGAGATAGCTTTGCCCAAGGATAGCATCAGTGGCTTCAAGCTGCCGGGCTGATGTGCTACGTGCAGAGCTTGTCAATTACGGCTGGGATTGGATTGCACTCCAGACGATTGCCCCGTCCGGCATAACACAACCCATGGACAACCTCTGCTTTGTTGCTAACGCTTTCCAAACGGCAGAAGAATGAAAGCCACCGAGCTACAGACGTCATACTGCTGCTTGACAGATTCGTGTTGCAAGACGAAATGGTTTTCTTCTGTCGGCATGCTTCTGATCTGGCCACTGATCCAGTCTCAGAAGAATTGCACTTATTAGCTCCAGTAGATCTTGCTCGAGCCCTGTCATGGCTCTTCGATGCACACCGAGCGTGATGTGTTCTGCAAGTGTTCCAACCCTGGGTATCGGCGGATCTCGTAATGTGGAGGGTGTGGTGATAAGCAGCTAAAGGCTGAAATTGGCCTTGCAAGCTGATGCGCCCGCGTGGCGTGCAGGATTACTTCCGCTTGCATGGCCCGTCTCTCTTCGAAAAAGGCTGAATTGTCAGAAGAGAGGAAACCCGAGTCCGGTGCAGCGGCGATTTTTTCAGTACGGCCAGGACGCAGACCTGCGAGAGGTCCGCCTCTCTCTCAGACACAAGCCAGTCAGTACAGGGCCACGGCCAGGGGATGGCAAGTCGTGTTCCACTTGTCTAGGCCATGAAAACGAACAGCTCCGTTCGGAGGCTCTGCGTGTGTTTGCACTGCTTTTTGCTGCAAAATAGTAGTATAGTGGTTTGGCGATGATGCGCAGAAGAGTCTCGGAAGAGTAGACCAATGCAGTGAGAATCCTTGTCCAGACTGTCCCTTCCACGCAGACACAAATAACCTCAGCCAACTGAACTGAATAATGCGATTCGCACAGATTCGTTGCAGGTTGAAGCCTTCATGAACCGCACCTTGAAAGCAAGTTCTGCGGCCCTGGCAGACAAGGCCATGTCACTAATATGCGAGCTTGTTGCAAAAGCAGGCCCCGCTGAGGTGCAAAGCATTGTGGTTTGTGCACATGCCCGCAGACGGGGCTGGTTTTCAACAGGAGCCGGTAGCCACCAGCCCTCACCCCAAGACACAAAATGGGCTGTGGAGCGTCGATGGGTGCAATGGACAGCAACGCCTTCCAGGCAGCGCTGCGAGAAGGTGAATTGCACAGTCCGCACGGTCTTCCTTCAGCCGCCAGCTTGACATACCAAGGTAGGGCCTGCCTGTGAAGAACTTTTTAGTTGAGGCTTCCCTTCCACTCCCCAGTACCGTAGCCAAACCCAGCCATGTCAGCAGGTGTTTTCAACGAGCATTCGTTCTACACTGGTGGGCCGGAAACCAAAGAGACTCTCTCTGTGGATGCTCATGCTGTGTGCGGTCTTTCCGGACATTCCGATGAAGTTTGGGTCGGCTGCTTCCTGAAATCATGTCGCGACGGTCAACCGCGAGATAGTGTACCAATGGACATGGTCGTTGTGCTGGATGTGTCGGGTTCCATGAGCCGTGCGGTAAGTGGAAGCGACTGCATTTCCTCCCGGCTAGATTTGGCAAAAGATGCTCTGCTTGCTTTGGTTGCTCGGCTGCGTGGCGATGACCGATTCGGTCTTGCAACCTTCACAAGAGAAGGTCACGTTGTTCAGCAGCTGACCTATGTGTCAGAGCTGACGGACTTGGATGCACGCGTGGCTGCAATGACACCAGGAGGCGGCACAACGCTGGCCGCGGGCATGGAGGCTGCGATCAAAATTTCCGGGGAAACAGACGGCTCCAGACACCGGAGGCTCTTGTTCCTAACGGACATGGATGACCTGAACCCTGACCAACTGGATTACCTAGTGGCGTCCCAGGCTGACAGGGGACTTTACGTATCTTTCGTGGGCATCGGGGCACAATTCAATTCGTCTTTGGCAGAAGTGGTCACAAAACACCGTGGAGCAAATTACTTCTGTATGACACGCCAGGAGGAGCTGCACAAAATCGCCGTCTCGAACTTCGACTGGAATTTCTTTCCTGCCGCGTTTGATGTGCAAGTCACTCACCAAAGTGATGTCTTTGAGCTTCTGGCTGTGTATGGCACGGCTCTCGACACTCGCGAAGAGACGATCGAAGCAGAGTGGATGCCCAGCACACACAGATACTATCCGGCAGGCTTCAAGCAGACGGCCAAAGCATTAATGCTGTGCATTCAGAGGATTTCTGGAGTGGTGCTTCCCATGCCTGCGTTGCAGAGCATTTTTTCTTTCCTGGATGCCGGAGTTCGCTCCGTAGTCCGCATCGACACTGTTTTTCCCAGCAGCATTTCCGCAGAGGGCTCCGTCGAAGGAGGCTTGATTCTTCTCCGACTGAAGCCTCAGAAAGCCGGCTGCAGCTCGACTGCTGGACGCATACGGCTGATAACGCGCTACGAGGCTAATGGGGAAGCCCGTGCGACATGTCAGGACCTCACGGTATCACACGGCCTGGAGCAGAACACGAACTTGGGCAGAGCTGTTCGAAAGGGTGTGATGTTACAGCGTTACGTTGAGACTTGCAGGCAGTATTTGCTTCTCAGCGACCCCAAGTCGGAGCGGGTGGGATGCGAAGAGTACGTGGCGAAGGTAGGATCTGCGTTGTCAGATCTGCGAGCACTCAGGGCTGAGCTGGAGTTGCACGAGGAGTTCACGGATGAAACGTGCGCAGGGGTGCGAAGCCAATTGGCCACCTTCTTGTGCATGGCCGAGCGTCATGCATCTAAGGCAGGTGTTTGCCAGGAAGTTCAGTCGGAGCTGCGACTGACGGATCAGCCGCTCCTCGAGAAGCCCCAGGACCCCAGTTAGACCAGGGTCGCTGGTTGCAAAGTTTCAGGGAATTGCATCGAGCACATGTACAGACGTGCAGAGGATGCAGACCGTAAGGTGTGAACACTGCATTTCACTGAACGTTTATTCAAAAATGTCTAGCTTATTCAATAAAGCAAGCGGCTCGATTGTTGATATCATTCCCCGCATGGTTCAGTTAGGCGGATGCCTTGGAAATGGAGAACAAGGTTGGTAGCGCATGCGTCAACTGCCAGCAGAACAGTGGCTGCTGACCTGATCTGCTCTTAATTGCAGGCATTGCATTTGGAAGTGAATGAGCTGCAGCAAGAGGCGGGTGGGGTTGGTGAAAGATGGATTGCCAGTAGCGCAGAATGGCACGAGACTTTCCAGTAAGATGCGGGATTGCAGCCGAATGCCAGCTGGACCAGCGTGTGGGTCGACTTGAACAGGAGCGTCAGAAGCTGGGAACCGAGACTGGGACTTTGAATCCTGCAGACGCGAGACGCGGCCGGCGTTTGTAAAGGCTTCGAGTGGCAGTTTCCGAGCTGGAGCTGCAACTCCAGCAGCTGCCTAAGATCTGCCATACCCGTATATACCCTTCCCAGCTCATAAAAAACGCAGCAAGGTCCATGGCCGTGAGCTACGGGCAGGCTCCCTCTGCAGATGCTTTTTCAGAAGAGACTACCGCATGACGTACCGACGTACAGCTTTAAGCCCCAAGCAACCACACAGCTGCCGCTGCGGATCTGCGGATGTCAACTGGGTCGCCACACTCGTCAGACTCCTTAGGCCCTAGGTCACCAAGCAGTGCACGCTGTCTCAGCTGCACAGGTCGAGCAAAATAACGCCGAGTTGCGCGCAGCGCTCGCTGCACAGCTCCCAGATTTCGACAACTCAGGCGATGTGCAAGACATCGGAACATGATGCAACACTGCTGTTCGTATTGTCACAGATTTTCAACTTGTGAATGTGGCATTCGCGACTTGCTGCTGCTGCTGCTGCTGCGGCTCAAGACAATTTTGCAACTGGCGAAGTGCGAAGTCTGCGAGCGTGTTGCGAGGCTCCCAGTTATTCGAAGCCTGGCACAACAGTGTCCGGCGGAACTATCCCACAGGAAGCCATTCTTCATGACGATGACAGTGGAGTTTGCCGACGTTGCCACCTCCGAGAAGCTCGCGCCTCCACAGGCCGGCAACTCGTCATAGATTTGCTTTATGGTTTGGTCATTCATTCAGCTTCCGAAGGCCAGCAACAAGGACCGAGCTCGCTATGAATTGCAGCGACTCGGCAGAAAGAGAAGCAGAACACTTAACCATCTGCGCAGTCATCAGGTTCTACAAGACTCGCCAGTGCTCGTTCTTCGAGAAGGGCAAGTGCAATCGGGGCAGCAACTGCAAGTACGCGCACGGCACGTCTGAGTCTCTCGCCTCGTAATTAGACGATTCGAGAGCGCAGGATGATAAATGCACTGCAGACACGTCTGCCCACTCGGTCCCTCAGCCTATGCTATTCCCACTCCCAATACTGAGCTGGCTCTGGGTCTGCAGGCTGCAAGCACGTCCCGATCTCTCGTTCACATCGCTTTGCCGTGGCATGGCTGCATTTCCAGTCCCAAGAAAGATGGACATATCAGCCGCTGCGAAAGCTCGACATGAACCTACGCTCATTCCACAAACTGCGCATAGCCCACATTAAGTGAGGCAGGGTTCCTCATCTGATGTTGCAGGCAAGTTCGCAACCACCGGTGTCTGCGACGATCCTGCATGCTCCTTTGCTCACAACCCGGAGCAGCTCCGTGCGACCAAGAAGTTCTTCAAGGCCCGAAGTACAACAAAAGACTGCAGCCCACGGACGGCTGCTGGCTTCTTCTGCAGAAGCGTGCCGTCGGGTTCTGCTTGCAGACATCGCAGTGCAAGTTCCACCTGAACGGGCGTTGCCGACTGGGTGAGGAGTAAACGGCTGCCGTCAAATGCTTTGACAACTTGCAACTTGCTATGTCTGTGTGATTGTGCTGCCGCTGTCAACATGTGTTAGGTTGATGATGATGATGATGATGTATTCTTTGCAGGAGTGCCGTCACGCCCATGGTGATCACGAGCTTCTACAAGCTCCACAGCCTCCCCAGACTCCCAAGGCCCGGGGTCGCAAAATCTGGGTCAGTTTGTGTCGTCCTGCCCGCTACATGTGGCAGACTTATGGGAAGGCCTGCAGGTAGATTTGGCCATGTTTGTCGAAAAAACAGCTCTGCTAAAGCAGGCATGGCTAAGCTTGCTGTCGTTTTAGTGGTCAGGGCAGATGGAACGTGCGAGAACCCGCCATGCAGGATTAATTTCAACTCTCAACTGAACACACCAACGGGTGTAGATACAATATGTCAGGGGTGTATGTATGTACGAAGCCAGATGCAGCAACCGATGCATTCCCAAACACAGATTGCACAATCGTTCGACCATGACTCTGGATTGCACGTGGCATGGCCTGCTCTTAACCAGAGGCCATGATAATATGGGGCAAACACGGTTCAATCGCAGAAGATGTTTCTCATGCAGCAAGGCGGCAAGGCCACGGCAAGTACTTCAGACTCAGCATGAGCGGCTGAGAGGTCGCAATCGCTGCACCCCCAGGGCTCTCCGAGCCAGACGTGGACGCCCAACCAGGTTCGGTTGAGAGACTGTGGGGTCGCAGACTCTGAGACAGTCTGAGACATGTGCCGTCCTTTGCTGGGTGCTGTGTCAGGCTTCAACGACTTGAGCAGCAGCTATGCCGCTTCTCTCTTGTTGAATGCTGCAGCTGCAGGCAAACACAAACACCTGCAAGCGTCCACAGATGCCTACAGGCAGTGAGAGCTAAGTTGATCACCGATGAAGAAAAGACTGGTGCAGGTGGGAACTTCGGACAAAGTGGTTATGCTGCCACTGCGACAGGACATGGCTGCGAGCATTTGGCATAAGAGTCGCGTAATTGTCTTGGACGTCCTGGGAACTGTTCTGCAAAATCTGCACGGTTCGGGAAGCAGATGACAGGTGTTGGAAGGCACGTCTGTGGATCACTGTTGTTGTACAAGTTGGAGAGAATAATTCGCTTTGTCCTTTCATTCAAACTCGACGAACCTGCTCCCTCAAGCTTTGCGAAGGACGTCAAGGCAATTGGCCGATTTCGCCCCTGGCGCAGAAGGAAATGTCGCTTCCTTAAAACAAATGTCATTGAGGCACATAACTTGGCAAGCTAGTGACAGCTAGTGTTTGTTGCATGGAACACGTGTCTGACATTTCGGGAAGCACGCGTGCTGTCCTGAGGACTCTGCAGGCTAACCGCGAGCCTGCCTTCATTTCGCTCAGCCCTCTGATGCGACAGGAGCCGGTTGCAACCCCAACACATTTGCACGTCGAAATGCTTGCAGGTAGTACAGCACGCAAGGAAATCAATGTCACAGATCCCCATCCGCTGTCCGCAGGATGCAGCAGCCCAGATCAATCCCTTCTTCTCAGCACTTCGGCAGAATGGCAGAGTGGCTCGGAAACCTGCCCACTTGTACTTTCGCCTCTGGCCTCGTGTCTTGCTCTCGCATTCAAAGCTTCGTGGGACGTGTGAGAAGCTTCCTGATGCTGGATCTTGTTAACATATGCAAGTCGTCGTCAGTGCGAGCTTTAGACCAAGCAGAATATATCAGGCCATATGCAGCAGCACTTCACCTTGAAGGAAAGCATGCACAGTTTGAACTTGTGCACAGCATGCAAGCCCATCTCAGGGATCAGTTGAATCGGTCGCCAAGAGCCTGGCCGTCCTTGGCCAGCCCTTCTGCGTCCCTTTGCCGCTGTTGGGGGGTGTAGACAAGATTGAGCATAGGACCACCAGACGTGCCTGGTACATGCTTGTCCAAGACAGACGACTTCTGTCACGACCGCAGTTTCGAATGTCTTCATGTCGAAACGCTTTTGTGCCTGACTCCTATCACTCTCCTCCTTCACCGTGTTGCACTCCTCCCGCTGCAGCTGCAATAGCTGTGACAAGCAGCCTGCAGCCTGGATCCCACACACTGACACGTCGTGTGCTTGGACCAAGGCGGCATCGACAGCTGACAGCTTGCCCGCTTTTCAAGGCATGTCTTGTCGCATGAGTGATGTCGCATGTCGAAGACCGCAGAAGCTGACCTGACATACCTGATAGCGGGAGGACGAGTTCCTTCATGGACAACAATCAACTACTCGAGTGCCAGCAGCAGCTCTAGCTTCGAGGCGCCTTAGGGTGTTGCAGTCGCAATTCAGTCGCCAAGCAAAGTTCAAGTCGCATTGTTTGTGCATCCACGTCTGCTGCAATTGTACGGTTGTACATTTCCGACGTCTAGGATCAATAAGTGCTGGTTCAGTGTGCGAGGACTCGGATTTGGCCCATTTGGACCAGGATGCCACGCCACCTGACTCATTCAGCGAGTGCTTTGTGTTTCGTGCAACGAGGCGAGATGTCCTGGGCCCACGTGCGCATGGGTGTTCACGTTTGTTTGTGATTGTCTCTCTCTCCATCTCTCTCTGCGTGATCGTGTCTGAGCGTCACCCTCAGGCCTACTCACTTCGTATGAGATGTCTGGAGCTGAGCTACTGAACACCTGTGTAAGGCTGTTGCATGCAGTCTCGACTCACGGAACCACGGCAGCGATTCACATGGCAGGTGAAGGTGTCAACGTCAACGGCAGCAGAACTGAGATGCTTCATTATTCAGCTTTTGGCTGCTGCCCAATTCCAAGTTGCTAAGCAACAGTCGAGTATAGCGCCCATCCGCAACGGCCAATTGTAAGTTTGGTTGGCCATGGCCTGTCGCCCTGTTAACCGAGCGGCGCGGGTTGCTGGTAGCGCGCTGTAATTCTCCACTGGGAGCGCTTTCCTTCGCGGCTACTTCGAGGCCGAAAGCTTTCTGGATCTGCCTTGCACAGGAATTTTCCATACAGGCGGTCGTAAAGTCGAGCTTTTCTAGAAGGAGTTTCAGACCATTTTCTGAGGCGAGCTGTGTGCACAGTGTCGGTAACCACTACAGAATTGTTGCAAATCCCACTGCCCGGAGCTTAGTGCGTGTTTGTCCGTGCATTTATCAACTGCTCTCCGCAAAGCTTTCGCTGGTGGTATGTACCTGCCCGGAAGAGACGTGCAGCCACGTTTTGTTTGCCAATGGTGAAATGTGATCCTTGTGACTTGAAACCTTCCTGGCATTCGATGGAGGGACGACAAGTCAATTGCAGAAGCAGCGAGCCACTGTGATCACAAGGATCCACCTGCGGCTTCTGTGCTAGTATTCTGTGTTTTGCCTGGTGTGTTTCAAAACTTTTCAGCCCGACCTTTCGGCATTTTCATTTTCGTGCCTGCCAGCCGTCCAGGCATCATAGTTTTCTGGAGCTGCCCCGTTGCGTGGCAGTGTCATGCCTCTTAGCCAACAGGGGGCCAGCTCACCTCCACCAACGACTTTCTAAACGGCCTAACAAGCAGGGCAACAGGACATCAATTTGTCCGCCGGCAGTGCAAACAGGAGTAGACCGCCAGTTCCGAAGGAGGGAGAACTTAAGTGCAGTTCCTGATCGATCTGGCTTCACTTGTTGCCCGAATGCGATGTTCTTAACTAGCCGCATTCTTCGAAGGCATTCCACGCAAGTCGCTGCAGGAGAAGGTCATCCTCACAGCTTGTAAGGTTCAACAAGCAAAAGAGTGCCTTGAAGTTTGCCGGGCATTTGAACATGTGCATGTTGGCCCGCTTTGGAGACGCCTTTTCTTGTCGATGGGTTCCCACATAAGAATCAGATTCCAGAATTCCCGAAGCAGAGTGGTGCATAGAGAGATAATGGGATTTTTTTGGTGCTGGTTAGAAAAGGTGAAGGACTTTTCGGCCGCGTGGCCGAAACGGCGGCTCTCGTCTCCACAAGCGGCTAGTGCTCTGCTCAAGCCTAGGGCCTAGTGGCCTAGTGCGCATTGCGTACCTCGTGTGTCACGACTGCTCGTGCAGTGGTGCATACGAGAAACTCATGATGAGTTGCGTCATGCTCGAAAATGGTTTGCTGCTGAGGAGCTGTGAGGAAGACTCCCACACTTCTCTGCGAGGTCTTGTCCGACAGTCGTTTGACTCGTTACATGCCGGATCTTGAATAGGATAGTAAACGTGTGATACACCAGTTGAGAGTGCTACCAACTCGGGGTCACATGTGCATGGTTTGTAAGTGGGTAATGCGGCTGCCTGACAAAAGGGCAGAATGGAACGATAGATTGAAGCAGAGTCTTGATTACGGGAAGTTAACTTGCTGTTTTCTTCCATAGTCGGCAGCTGTCGCTCAATTGGGCGGTCCGGTGTGGAAGTGGACTTCATGTCAGCGTGTTGATGAAGCTTTACCCTCAGAGTCAAACATGTGGACTGCTCCTGCACGATACTTGCAAGTCCTCCATAGTGAATCCCAGTGTGCAAGTCTACATGCAGATAGTTCAAGAGTTCCTTCAGCATAATTAGACCACTGTGGGCAGCACCTGCCGCTTTGAGGCCAAGTCTTTTTCGAATGGAGGCTGGGTGCAGAGCACAAGCATCGATGCACGGCAGTTTTGCTTCGATGCCTGGCAGTCTTGCTGTATGATGCTGGATCCTTGCTTGCACCTGGTGTCTAAACTGCTGCTTGCACAGGCGAATTGCCCCTAGGTCGAAGCAATTTCGAAGAAAAGTAGTTATTCAAAGAGGCACTTCAAGGCAGGCCACCAGCTCGTATCAGACGTTACGCCATTGGCAAATTAGAATTTAGCTGTATGTCAGAGTCTGCAGGAGTCGCATGTTGTGAGCTAGATGGTCCAAGCTCTGCCATGGTTGTGCGGGCTCTTGGAAACGGGAGACGTGGCTGATTGCCTTGCCCTAAGTCAGCACCGGCTATGATGCAGATGAGCTGCCTGCGTCAAGTTGCCACAGTCACGCATCACTCGTGAAATTTTGCACACATGGCCGTCGCCACTGCAGCCACATTCATTTTCGCAAACATAGAGTTGAGATTGGCATTCTGACAGTGGCTAAGGTGTCGTGGAATTTGATAACGACCCTCCACCTGCACCATGCTTCGAACTGCTGGATGCAGAGCAAGAGGCTCGCTCTAGCACGCATGCGTACTTGTGGAAGAGATCGCTTCAATGGAAGAGATGGCTAGGGCGCATCGCTGCGTTGCAGCAGGTTTCAGCCGCTGCCAGAGCATGACAGCAAGAGACCGGTGTAACGAAGCTGGTGCTCAGGAACTCCAAGTTGCAGTGGTTCGTGGATTTCTCTCGCCCAAGGAGGTCCTCCCGTTAGATTCGATCAGGAGTTGAAGCTCAAGAAATCGAAAGCTTTTGGACTTTCGGAGAAGCTTCTTGGCGGATGCAGTCCGGCAGGTGCTGCAAGTCAGTGGCATGCGCCAAGCCTTCGAGCTGAAGGCGGCATGCTCCTGCTTCTCTCCCTCCATAACCCGTCTGAAATTCTATAGTTACACAGATCAGATGTCGTTGGGTCGCGCATGATTCAGGAGATCGATGATCGCGACGATGATCTGATCTATCGGCACGAAGTCTGGAGGATGGAGCATGAGCTGCAGGACGCATTGAAGATGTCTCGGATAGCTTTAGTTCTGGATACGGACATCCATTGACATCAGCAGCTTTCGCTTACTTCCCTGATGTCTCCACACCAAAACCGCGACGTTTCCACTACAAGACTGGTATAGCCCGTGCAGTAGGGGTCACCGGTTTACCAGACCGACGACCGGCAGGTGGCATCATGAGCTCAACAACAAGCGTTTCTTTTGGGCCAGGATGTAAAGAATGCACGAAACGAGGCTTGTGCCTTCAGACGGATCACGACCTGTAGAATGTACATGCAGACAACAAATAGTTTGGTAGTCCACAGACACCTCCTGCTGTGAGTCCAAGTCCTGTGCCGGAAAACCATCCTGCACTAGCCATCCAGAGGACGGGCAAGGTATTGCATTTGAAGCTTAGCCCAAAAGCCAAGTCAGGCATGTTTACAAATTTGCAAGGCATGCAATGTCTGTCCCTGCAATTCAATGGTTAATTTGTGGAAGGAGTGTCCAATCACGAAGCATATCCTCAAAGAGGGCAAACGTTTCGGCTCTCTCTCTCTCTCTCTCTCTCTCTCTAAGTGGCATTCCTTGTTGCCGCCACTTTCTGTCGCATTGTGCAACGACTGCCGGTTGATGTGGACGAACACGACAGCAACTTAATGCAACTTACATCGGCAGCACCCATCAACTGCATCAACACATAGCCAGCCTGCTCCAACTCATGAGCAACGAGATTGCAAAAGCTTTGCAGGCATCTCCCCTGTTTAGGAGCTAGCAAGGAACCACGGCATCTCGCATGGCTTAAATTGACATACCAACTGTTTGCAGCCTGTGCGGCGTCGCTACCGTCTGCCGTGGAAGATGCCAGATGGCTGGGACGCGGATTTTGTCCCTCCATTGCCAGCGAAATGCAAAGGGATTCCTTTTCACGAAAGCTGGCTCTGTGGAGCGTGCGGGAATTGTTGTTTACCAGTCACTTAGGTAGTAGAGAACCAGATCACAAAAGCGTGCAGGTGCAGGACCTTATTTGGTCCTTTCTCAATAGTAAAAGGAGGGGGGGCACCCGCACCACCACACGAATGATTGACTCAGAGCCAAAAGGGAGCGGGACCGCCCCCCTACCACAAGGTAGCAGCAATATTGTACAAGGTCAGGGGGGGCTTCCCCTCCTTTGGTCCCTCCCCCTTCCAGCCCCCACCTTCAGGTCCATCTGTTTACGCAACATGGCAACTTTTATAATGATTTTGCGTGGCCATGTGCGTCTACGCAGGATTTAAGGTTGCTGCCTCAGTAATTAGCAACGCTGCGTCCAGGACAATTAGAAGATTAGAAGCTGCTCGTAGATGGCCGAGATACTGCGTAGACAGGGACATTCCGGAAGTCAATGAGGTCGGTCAAGGTGTGTACCTGTATGTGGGAGAGCGCTATCATCTTGCAGGTTGACGCTTCGTGGCAATACATATGTGCTTGCATCCACGCTGCCGGGCATGCACGCAGCAACGAGCGGGCTCTATCGACTCTGCTTCCACTTGTTGTTGCGCGGCTTCCCCGCAAACAGTACGATAACATGAAGGTGCGGCGGTCCAGAACATTCCGATACGAACAAAGTTCTTCGATGCCTTGTACAACCGAATTCGATGAAGTTTTTTCTGACACGGAGCGCGAATCGCATTCGTCGCAGTTTTGTCGTGTTAGACGACAACAGCACTTTAGGTAGGATGTTCAGCTGGGCAAAAGGGGGTTGCCGGGTCTGCCGTGGCTTTGGTTTTGACCCTGGCGGTAGAGTGCTTCCTTTCGGTTTTGGAGAGCCTGACGGACGCAAGAGCGTGCTCCCAACTGTTTAGAATGGGCCTGGAGGCACTTCCAGTGCTCATTGCAGATCATCTGTGATCGCGATGCGGAGACCGAGTGAGGAGTGCTGTTTGATTTGTCCAGAGGAGGCCGCTCCCAAAGTCTACAGGCGGCTTATGGACCACTGCAGGACTGGAGACGTCTGGGCGATTCAAAACGAGTTGCTTCTTCCGTAAGTTTGGTGTGTGTTTGTGTGGGGGGTGGAGCCAGAGGGCGTTGGACAACGAGCTTTGGAACGAGATCGAAGTGGGTGACCGCTTCTATCCCGAAATTGAGCGGCTCGTCTCGTTCCGACGTGGATCTTCCTCCCGCCGATTTGACCTGTTCACCAAACTGCAGGTACATTCAGTACGATGTGGAAAAGCTTGGCGAACCGGGAACAATTGAACCCCACAGGGACAACGAGTCCCAGGCCACTTTGGCCCTATGTTGCTTGCATGCAGCAAGCATCCAGCGACAGCACACGCTCAGGTGACCGTTGTCGTGCTTCTGTCTCAACCGACAGAATTCAAAGGGGGCATCAACTTCTTTGAACCTGGGTGGAAGGGCGGCGACGCTTTGTTGCAGCCGGCGGCCGCCAATTCTTGCAGACAGCGGAAGGTTAGCCCATGTCCCGCTTAACGCGTGCCTGTTGTCTTTCGCCTAAGTGCTCGGACAGTTGTAGCAGCTTTAACAACACTGGGGTTTTAGTCAGTGGTTGGTTCTGCACGAATCTTGCAGCTTAGGATACCCGAAGTGTAAGGCTTGGGGCAGGCGGGCAGCAGCGTCCAAACATGTTCATTCTCTATGGTGGCATATATCCTGCTAAATCCTTACCGTCTCGATGCATTGGATCATCCAAGCCTTATCAAACCTTGGGAGGCGATGCCGTGTTCTTCTACGGAGACCAATGCGAACATTGGATCTCGCCGGTGACGTCCGGTCGCAGGATCATCTTGCAGATGGAGGCTCCTCCGCACGTGGACAGGACTGTGTTTGCAACTTCAGTCTGAACTGACAGTGGCACCTCGACCGAGCCCAGTCTTCGGACCGGAAGCTGTACATGTCGAAGGCAACTGTCTGCCATTCTCAAGAATGTCAGAGGCTCACACTCATGCTCAGTCGCAGGCTACAGCTGCAATTCGTCCTGTAGCGTTTCTTAGGCTGTTCTTAGGGAAAGCATGAGGAGACTTCTGTGCTCGTTGCCCACAGCTGGCCACTGCGAAGTGCGCAGTCCCGAAACCTGGAAGAAGCAACCGAGGAACTCAGCCGGGGACTCCGCCAGTGCTGCTTCGGGATCGGTGGCATGTTTTTTGGCTGCTGACCGCATCCATTAAAAAGCCAGTCAGCGCCACGGTGCTTCGAAGACATTGCATTGTCAGTAGTGCTTACAAAGCCTTTGTGTTCACACATTTCGGAGCGAGAGGAATTGCATTACAGTGTACGGTATGAACCACGGCGGATGTCACTGGGACACAGGCGACCCCGGTTTCCGGTAAGTTCATGTGCCTAGAGGCTTGGATGATGGAGTAGCTTGTCGACTCCTACTTTGCACTTGTGCCTTTGCAGCTGTCTCCACGCAGCTTGCCGGAGTCCAGCTGCCAGCGAGAGAGCGATGAAGGGGCTCCGCCTCGTTCTCTTGTTCGTGGCGAAGAAGTCTTCGGGGGTCATCCGACATTAGCATGGCGCCGGCACGCGAAGGTGAACCGCGCAAATCTCGAAGTGAACCCGGCTTTTTGCTCGATCATCGGGCTCAAAGCTAAAAGGGTGTCCCGCGCGTATGCACATCACCGCCATAGGCCGTAGGCCTCTGCTGCGATGCGGAGGCTTTAACCCGAGCCCCCTCTCGTGCGCGACCGAGCCATGCAAGGAAACATGTGACCTGGCACTAGCGATGTTCGGCAACACAACGCGCCGCGACCAGGGGCAAGCAGCCCGTCCAGCAGAGCCACCGAGACCCGGCCGTCAGCGATGCGCCCGCGCCAAAAATGGCACATACCACTGCATCCATCATGATCCTTCATGCAGCACAGGCCACGCAAGCGCAAGACTTCACGTTGGAGCAAAGCAGCAGACCAGGAGGCTTCAGCGTTGAGCGGAAGGTAAAAGGCAATGCCTTGGAAGTTATACTTGGCAATGTGGCACCCTTTTGGGACACTGACCTGCCCTCATATGCTTTCTGTGCCCAGTAGAAGGATAGGGAAATGTGCAAGCTGGAGGTGCCACCGACCGACCCATGAGCATGTTGAAAGAGCAAGAATCACAAGAACCACGGATCCGTTGGTGCTTCAAGCACGCCTAGCAACATGCGCTGAGCTGATCTCCACACAGCCCAGCAATTCTTCGTAGAATCATGTGGTGCAACATCTGTCCGCCTTCGATGACAGAAGTGCATTGCAAGTATGCGCGCATGGTTACGAAAGCTGACAGCAACAACACGCCTTCAATGTGCCATGGTCTGGGCTGAACGCAGATCGCAGCTGTTTCTGCTTCGCCCGGAATGATGCGAGAATCAGGTAGGGCCTGCAGTCTACAAGACCCCGTTTGTGGACCTGTGTCCTTGCTTGAGAGAATGGAATGCATAGCCCGAGTCATCCTCCATCGGTGGGCCGCCGCGTGGCTTGTCGAGCATGTGCTAGGCTAGGCTTTTCGGCTGTTTGTTTTCGCAGGTGATCTCACCTACGCGCAAGTGGCGGCAGGTTGCAAGTGTGCTGCGATTCTGACATCTTCCGACGATCACTTCCATGCCCTCCATGGCACATGTCACCGTGAGGCGCGCCAGATGCATCTCCGCTGGAGTCGGAGTATACAGACCCGAGAGTCTTCGAGTGGGACCGGAGCTCAGCAGCTTCTCCATGTTGAATGCTACTTTACACGATGTTGATCGTGCGACGAGCCTAAAGCTTTGCTGTATGGCAAAAGGCTCTGATGGACCCAGATAGTAGCAAAGTGCGACTGGTGCCTTTGCTGAGGAACAGCTTGGGGAGCCTTTGTTTGTCTTCGCCTACACGGCTATGGTAGTCGGTCGCTGGGATTTGTTGATCTCGTTGTCTTCGGGAAAAACACAAGTGAGCGATTTTTCGATTCTTCCAGCACAGCTCGCAGATGTCTGATGTCTGCCCGCGTCAACAGCTGTGCATCGGTGATCTGTGACCACGAGTTTTGCCCCTACCATGCTTGCCACAAGGTGCTTGTCTCGGTATTGTAAGGTAGCTGTGCACATATGTCGTGCAGAATCATGCATGCGTTCTGTCGATGCGGGCCCGGTTCCTTACTTAGGCCTGACGAGACAGTGTTGCACACTCCCCAACTGATTGGCGTTGCTCCGTTTCAAAGCGCTTGAGTGGAATTTTCCACATGGATCTGAACAGAGTACATGCGAAGCCCCAGCCTAAAGCGGCCGTACTGTGCAACAAGAATGTTACTGGAGAGAGCTGCAGTTCCGCTAAGGGCGACAGAGTCGCAGCTGCAGTCATGACAGGGTGTTTTGGAAGCGCGAAACGCTTTTGCGATGGCAGGTTGGTTTTTTCCCTCGTTCTCAGGTGCTTGGCCCTGGCCGTGGTGGCGCTTCAGGTCTTCTCCACCCGAAGCTTGGCAAAAGGAAATCTGCCGAGCCGTCATCGGACGATGCGCACCCCCGAGAATTATGCGCTCTTTTTGGATGCCTCTGAGTTCTGCGTGCTCCTTGAGCAGCCAAGGCATTCAGAAGATGCTGCAAGCAGATGCTAAAGATTTCCTTATGGATTGCGACCCTGTGGCTTGGCTGCTGGGAGCTTGCGGACACCATGGTCTAAATCGATCCAACGTGCCATTGCAACAACGAGTCAGTCGGCAGGCCATCATCGGCCTTTCGCAAAGCTATGTCTGTGAAGCTACGAAAGCATTTGTTCGGTGCCGTGGCCAGATTGACACCACTTAGCTGTCCTTACACGTCGTTTGCAGTGGCTACCCACTCACTGACTCACTCAGCAGAGAGATGGTTTCTAAAAGCGGTGGCCCGATTCAGCAAGCCACCTCGGAAAACCACACGGGCCGATTCAGGATCCAAAAACAGATTCGGAAAATGCCGAGGACCCATTCACAAGCTAACACCCAATCATGCTCTTAGGAGCTGCCGTTACTACTGCCGCTACTTCCTTTGCTGCTCAGCTACTCAACCTGCTGCAAAAGGCTCGGGGATTTCCAGCCAACATCTCCTTTTGAAGCCTAGGGTTTGCCAGCCAATATGTTGTTTTTTGAGGTTTTGGGAGCGGCCACCCACGATCGGGTTTGGGGTATCCGCGGCCGCGAGCTTCGTTTTGGGTTTAGCCCGTTTGCAACCAACATCTTGTTTTCAAGGTTACTGGTTTGCAAACCAAAGTGTTCCTTTTTAGGGTTCGGGAGTTGCCACCCACAATCTTCTTTAGGATTGGGGT
The DNA here is from genome assembly GCA_905221615.1 of Symbiodinium sp. CCMP2592. Lineage (NCBI taxonomy): Eukaryota > Dinophyceae > Suessiales > Symbiodiniaceae > Symbiodinium > Symbiodinium sp. CCMP2592. The sequence goes on from CAJNDT010000455.1 coordinate 99,023, forward strand.
TTGCCACTGGCGATCATCTTCTGTGGCTTTGGGGTGTGCCAAGCAACATCTCTTGTGTAGGCCGAGAGGGCTTGCCGACCAAAATGTCACTTTTTCTGGGGCTTGGGAGTTGCCACCGGCGATCTTCTTTCGTGGTTTGGAGGTGTTCCACGCAACATAGGCCTAGTAGGGTTTGCAAACCAAACTGTCCCTTTTTAGGGTTTGGGAGTTGCCAGCAACGATCTTCTTTCAGAAGTTGGGTCTTGCCAGCAGCGATATTCTAGTGTGGTTTGGGGGGTGACCCAAGCAACATCTCCTGTTTAGGCTTAGTAGGCATCCACGATCTACTTTTTAGGATTTGGGGCTTGCCACATCTTCTTTTGTGGTTTGGGTGTGTTCCAAGCAACATCTGGCGCGTTGTCCGAATAGGGTTTGCCAAGCAACACGCTGTTCTCTAGGATTTGGCAGTTGCCACCTGCGATCTACTTGGGGGTTGGGGGTCTTCCAAGCAACAATTGTTTCTTAAAGGCCAAAGAATTGCCATGCTGTTTATTCAGGCGTCTAGGATCGAACCTCACGACAGGTGAGGTATTGCCCGGACCCCAGTGCCCAAGGAGGCACGTAGATTCCGCGAGCCATCAAGGCAAGGTCTCCTGCGTGGCATCGCAAACAACGCCGCCGTCGGGCAAAACTTCGGCGAGTGATTCACGCAGCCCGTGCGGCTGGTACGGGATCTGCTTGGGCTGCTGCGGTGGAGCTCAGCAGACACCACTCGAAACCACTATACCGAGAAGTTTTCTCTGTGTCTATGGGAGGCAAGCGAGACTGGAACAAGGGATGGCAGCCAGAGGCGAAAGAGCGCCGAGGCGGAGCCGACCGACGCGGAGGAGCCGATCACCGTGGTGGTTCCGAAGGGGAGCGGCCATGGCATGTTTGGCATGGTGCATACAGTGTATCGCCCAACAAAGCGGGCAAAGCCCGCTACGACCACACTCATGTTCCGGAGCCCACCTCGCGAGCTCGCCCATGGGGTGGGGAGGATGTTCCGGCTTCAGGTCATGGCGCTTCGGACCTGATGAAAGCCATCCAGAAAACGGTTACCACGGCGAGGCGGGCAGACAACCGAGTTCGCCGACTTCGAGAGGAGCGTGCAAAAAAGGAGCAGCAATGGGCCATCTTCGCGAAGAAAGCCAAGGCCGACTTTCTGGAAGAAGAGCGCAGATACAAGCGGGATCTGGAGCGTGTGGACGAGGAGATTGCCAACACGATCCAGCAGGGCCAAACGGCCGCGACCGATGTGCAGACCTTGGCAGTGCATGGCCTGAGCAGTCGCTCGGAGCCGATGGAGACCACCACGTCCTGGGAGGAGTTACTGGCCAAGGAGGACCCTCCCACTGCACACGAGCCGGGCTTCTTGCAAGACGCCCTCACGGCTGCAGCATCGGCAAAGCGGATCGCCGAACAGCATGGACAAGTGGGCCTCCCTTCCGGTGCTTTAGCTACTCCGGAACAGATGGCGCGCTTCATGCAGATGGCCATGGCACATCTGCCACCGCCGGGGATGGGCTTTGCCTCCGCACCGGGCATGGCACCTGTGGACGTTGCTGGGCATCGTCCGCTTTCTTCGATGGCCCCTCCGGACACAGGGCCTGGAACCCATGCCGAGGCACATGTGCCGGAGACTCATCCTTCGACGGAGCACGAGAAGCCGCCCACTGCCAAGGACCCGACTTATGGTGCCCCGGTGCCCCCGAGCAGCGACCCAGGCCCTTTTGCGGCCTCGCCGAGTACCGGACGACTCACGCGGACGGCTTCGATCTCTCCGCGGGTGAACCCCTACGACACCTATCGTCCGAAGGTGGAAGAACCAGATGCTGTTGGCATCGAGCAAAAGCTCCAGAACAGGAGGGCGATGCAGCCTTTCGGGGGTATACATCCCACAGGGCCCGCAGACGCCATGAAGCCGGTGGCGCCAGCGGAGACCATCCAGGACGACGACGAGGAACTTGGCCGTGCTCGAGGACCACACGGCAATGCAGAGCACACGGGAGCACAGGGCCCAGTGCATGGACTGGACGGCATGGGATGAGCATTGTTCGAGAGGCATGGCACAGTCCTGCCCTGGCAAACCCCTATCCCTTCGGCGCTTTTCGCAGAACTTGTGGGCTACGGTTCTGTGATCAGGAGCCTACAGGGCTTGGGAAACGCCACGGCGGATCTGGTTGTCGGCCTCGTTTCTCACCCCACCGTGAGTGCAGTGCGATTTGTACAGCTTGCTCGGAGAATGTACATGACTTTGAGTTCCCTCCTCATTTCCGCTGTGCCTCTCCCTCCAAGTTGCCTCACGTCACAGACAACCGAATACCCTGGGTTCGGATATCTCGTGTTGTCTCTGATGTGATTTCATCCTCGCGAGAACAGGAGGACCACTGGGTTTGTGGTTCCGCTTGTTCTCCTCCGCCATGCAGCCATGCATCTGCCTCACAACCGCCGACTCCTGTTGAGCAGCAATCCCCTTACCTTGTCGTAGGACCCCTTTGGTTTAGGCCCTACCCTCTCTTGACGACTGATGCACAGTGCCTCCTGCTGCCTTCCCTTGGGTTCTTTAAGGGTTACTATGGAGCACACGACGCCTCCATCGCCACATGGGCGCGGGCGCAAGGAAGCTTTCTCGATCGTCTCGCAGCTCCACACCACTGCCACGCCTGGGATGCACTGGATTTTCTTGGCGAGTCTCTTGTTGCTTTCTTCCGCAGCCTGTGCGTGCACTTGGTGTTTGCCCTGCTTTCCTTGCTCACTCATCGAGTGCCACGCAGGCGGCCACATTGGTCTCGCAGTCGGCTCTCAGCCCGGCATTCTTACCCGTGCGTCGCCATCCCCGTGGGCGCTATCGGTGATGTGTCGGGTCAGACTCACTGCCTACCATGGAGCCGGCGGCAGGTTCCACGAGGCCGACGCAGGTGGAGACAGCGTTTCAGCAGCACCACTGTCGGCCCCCACGATCGCAGCGTTTGGTGCGACAGAGGTACACAAAATCCCAAGACATGGGAACCTCGACAGTGTAAGCTCGATCGGGAGCCACCCTCAGCTACAGCCGCGCATAGAGAGACCCTGTCCAACCTCCGTGCTGTTGAGACACATGATCTCCGTCCATGGCCGACCCTCCCAGCTGACGACCCCTTCACTGCAAGGGCTGAACCGGGGAACCGTGCTGAGCAGGGCCTTGAACTTCCGACCGTGTTCACTTTCGGCATCCTTACGCCAGGGTATGTTGTTGAAGTTGTCAATCTTACCCTCACTGCCCCCGTCGACCTGGAGACTGCCCTTTCCGCTCTCCAAGATGCCCGGGATCAAGTCCACAGAAGGCTCTTTCCAGTGCTTCAACCAGTCCGGCCACTGCCGTCGGCCAATTACGGACTTGTCACAGCAATGCCGGCCTGGGCGCAAGCTGACATCGGGCTCTGCATGGATCTTCAAGGGATCGACGGTCGGTTGTACATTGAGCTAGGCCCTACTGCCTCTGATGTTGCCGGTCTCCTTCGTCTGGCAGGACTTCCTGAGGACGCTCCGGTTGACATATACCTGGGCCATGATTTCGAGCCGATACCTGCCGGCGAGGTCATTAACCTCCATCATGGCATGGCTCTTTTCTTCACTGCAAGAACTGATCTGCCGAGCGCTTATTTCTTCCTTGAGGATATTTTATTGTCCTCACACAGCTGGGAGGCGGACCCTTTTATCCCGCAGGGGCCACGACTCCCACATGTGTGCGCTGTCACGGACAGGGGTACCCGGGCGGTGCGTGTTTCCGACCTGCAATCCCCTGCCCTTGTCCAGGAGGTTGCACAGGCACTTCAACGGGACGGCGATGACATCTTCCTGCAACCGGCCAACCCTCCTATTCGTGACGTTGCCATTCAGGGTCGACATTGCGAGGTTGTTGCTGGAGTGTCCAGTCGCACGACTTTTTCGGGAGCTCCTTCAGAGGGACCGGAGGCTAGCGCAAGTCTGGGCCCACCCGTGCTGGGCTTAGTCGATTGCAGGGCGCTACTGCAGGGATGGGATCTCCTTGAGTCTACTGATGGGCACCTCCTTTTCTCTGACCTGACATACGTCCTGGAAACCTTTGTGCCACCCCACTGGGACCTCCACCTTGAGCGAGCCCTCACGCAAAGGGATCTGCTGCGATATCAGGCAGGGGCCACCATCTTTGCCTCTTACGTCCCTACCCGGGCCTCTGATATTCTCGCTGATGAGTCCAGTGAAGCTCCTGTTGAGCTCTCACCTGCTGAGGATCCGCACGTACACGGCCTCAGCGCAGGTGAAGATGATGACTTCGAAGGTTCAGAGTCTAACGAACCCGAGGGCGGCGTTACCGATCGAAGTCGGTCACCACACCGGACCGACCCAGCTCTACATGCGTCCGAGGCCTCTTCCGCAACATCTTCACACAGCCGATCCAGCAGCTTAGATGTAGAGTTTCAGGCCGTCTTTGTCATTCTTTCCCCTGGTTATATACCAGAGATCGTTTCTGTTCTGTTGCCAGGGCCCTCTTCTTTTGCTGCCATTCGCCGCCGGATACAAGCTGCGCGGCCAGCACCGCGCAGGCAGCGCTTTCCCATTTTGCGGCCTGCCGATCCACAGCCGGTACAGGACCATGTGCTTCTGCTGGCCTTGCCGGAATGGACTCAAGATACGTTTGTCGTCTTCGACTGCTCTCAGGTCAATGGATCAGTCTTTTGCAACAAAGTTCAGACAAGGATGGACCGGGCCTCCCTGCTTGCCGTTGCTGGCTATGCTTCTGATACGGCCCTCGAGGTCTATGTGCATGACCTTGTAGGTCCCATCACCCCCACCGAACACGTTGACCTGCAAAGCGGCTTCTGCGTCTCGATCCTGCCTAGTACAGGGGGTGTCCTGGTCGTCTCTGATGTCACTGACCGCCTTCAGGACCCTACTGGCTGGAACTTGAATGTGCCTCTCCCGGTGCAACCAGGCGTGTGGTTGCATGCTCTCACTGACGAAGGGGCTGTCCGTATCAGCAATCCAGGCACCGACGGCAGGTCTGATGAACAGGTAGTTTCTGCAGCCCTTGGCGTCCCCCCAACTGACCTGTTTTTCCGGACTGCTGTACCTAGCATAAGGGATTCTTGTGACCAGGGTATCCTTGCTGACAGAGTCATCGTCGCCACAGCAGAGAGGACCAGATACCAAGGAGACAGCCCAGCACTGCCGACTGTTTTCTTTTACGATGAGCGACCTGTCCTCGGCCTCCTCTCATGGGGCTTTGCTACCGAAGGCATCGTTGACGAAGCTTCCATCTTGCAGGACTGTGGCCCACGATGCCCAGAGGGTCATCAGGTTGTTATCAGTGGTGGCCACCGAGACCGGTTTGAAAGGTTAAGGGTTAGGTCCGGGGACATCATTGCCGTTGACTTCTCCCCTCTGCCTTCCGAATCCAGCTCGACCAGCGAATGTCAGTCTGACTCTGATAACGATGATCCTCCACCAGGAGGATATGGCGGGAATCCCCCAGCCGACACCGGTTCATCTAGGCTAGGGACTGCATCCCGCAGGGTTCGTCGCAGGATCGGAGCCCGACGAGAAAGTCTGCAAGCTGATGGTGCTGCCGCCTCCTCCGAGCCCCGTCATCATGAAGGTCAAGCTGCAGCCTATTCCCCCGTGCCCCCAGGTTCAGGCGTCAGGTCGGCTCCTCCTGTGGGTGGAAAGACGGGTCCAGCACTGAGTGGACTCGGCCTCCTCAGAGGGATTCTTTACCTCGCCCTGATCCAAACCGGTCGCACAGTACAAGTTGCTCAAAAGGCGGAGCCTCGTCCAGCAGGACTTGAGGCAGGTCGAGATGCCATGTGGTTGCAAGACCGCACCGATGACTGTCGTTCCTCCGACACTCTTGCTGCCACCCCTGTCCTCCCTGCCTTCACTAGCCCATGTGGCCCTCCGCCGGGCGCAAGCAGCGATCGCCCTGCAGGTCGCCCTGTCCCCACCCCGTGCAGGCCTCCGAGAGCAACCACCCTAGACCTTGCCTGCACAACGGGCAGTGATACCGATGGCCATGCGCTCTTTTCCAACGTTGGCCCTACCTTGCTTGAGCTTGCTGTTGCCGAGTCAGATGGGCGCCCCTTTTGGGAAACTGTCACGTTGATCGAAACTCTTGTGCAGCATTTTGTCGGAAGCGGATCTCCTAAAGCCTCTCAAGATAGACGGATGGGACCGCCAGAACTGCCTTCGGCCGACCCCATTGGAGTAAGCCATGCTGGCGGGGATCTGCACAGTCAAGTAGGTGCGCCCTCTTTTGTTCAGCCCGGCCCCGATGCTGTTGGTGTTCACAATGTGCGGCTGTGTGAAGTTGTGCCAGTCACCGCATACCAGTCGTTGTGCTTGGAGCTTGATGACATCCTACGCTTCGGCAGAACCAATGAGTTTGACTGGCTCGACAATGATGTCTCCCTGCTTACGCACGACCAGCATGTGCCCCTATGCCGTCGCACTGAGTTCATCAACATTCGCACATGGCATTCTCAAGGATGCCCGGCAGCACAGGCTTTACATGTGTACACAGACGGCTCTGCTGACGATGGTCGCCATACCATCGCTCCGTGTGCGTGGGCTTTCACTGTTTGGATTGACACGGGCCCGGACTTTCTGCTTTTGGGTTTCTCAGCAGAGTCAGCTACAGTGCCTTCCTCTCCCTACTTTGTGGGAGAGGGACCGGATGTTGCGTTAACAGCAGAGCAACTCGCCCTAGTCTGGGCCTTGGCATGGATTGTGGAACATGCCCCTGGATACAAGGCAGACGTCTGGGTACACTACGATGCCACTTCCGCGGGCATGGGTGCCTTTGGTGCATGGAAGCCACCCGAGGTCCCTTCCCTCTGCGCGCAGCCTGGCCCACCGACATCCCCGGTTACATTGCCACAGTTTCTGGTCTCCCTGCGTCAAGTTGCAGAGCAGTGTGCTCGTCTCCACCACCAACATGTCAAGGGCCACGCAGGTCACATCGGCAACGAGCTCGCTGATCAGCTCGCCAAACAGGTAAGGCGTCAGGAGCCCAATCACGAGACCCGCATCTCCCCTTTGTGGGTTGGAAAGCTCTACCACCATCCCCTCTCCGCATGGGCATGGTTGGCAGTCTCACGCGCACATGACCTGCCCACACTTTTCTCCCTTGAGTCAGAAGCGCATCGCATGCAGGCCCTGCATCCCAAACCCTGCAGCGCTCCAGTACCCAGGTGCAGTGTGCCCTCCTCCGAAGAAGCCGCATTCACAGTTGCCTTTCGTGCCATCAGCTACAATGTCCTCACCATGAGGGATACCAAGCCAGGTGGATTGCCTGTGATTTCTGCGACTGGTTTCAGACTCACTGGCCGAAAGGAGGTCATCAAGACCCAGCTTAAAGAGCATCGCCCCCTTTTTGCTGGGTTCCAGGAGACTCGTCTTCCTGACACATCTGTGCAGCATGATGCCGATTACCTGGTGCTACAATCGGCCGCCACCAGCGCGGGGTCACTTGGTGTTTCTCTTTGGGTCTCTCTCTGTGAACCGTACGCACATAGCAATGGCAAGCCACTGCGCCTTCAGCGTCAGCACTGCAATGTCTTTGGTTTCTCGCCACGTCACATTGCTGTCGACATTGCCGCACCCGGGTTACACCTGGTTGTCCTTGTCGTACACGCTCCACATGCCTGCCGACAGCCCATAGCTGATGTAGAGGATTTCTGGAGGTGCCGTATCGCTGAGCTTGAAAGACGTCCGCCTGGCGCGGACTACCTTATCCTCGCTGATGCGAACGCACACATGGGGCGACCAGCTAGCGAGCATGTCGGAGAACATCAGCCGGAAAACGAAAACGAGGCCGGAACTGCTTTTCACAGCTTCCTTCAGCGCATAGGCGGGTATGCTCCGTCCACCCATGAGCACTGCCATCAGGGTGATGGGCACACCTGGATAGCGCCTGGTGGTACTGTACACAGACTGGACTTCATTATCACCCCCATGGCCTGGTCCGACTTTGACCTCCGATCCAAGGTACTCTATGATTTTGAGGCCTTGCAACGCAGGGATGACCATTTCCCTGTATTCCTTGAGGTTGCTTTCCTGCGACGCGGTCCCAAGGGCCCTCCACCCGCGGGCACCCAGAGGGCGCATCGGCCTCCGAAGCCGCAAACCGCCGAGCAGATTGCGACTGCCCGTGCTGTCCTGCAACAGTATGTGCCGCCTGCATGGGAAGTCGATGTGGAGCAGCACTACCGGAGCTTGGCGACGTTCTGGCATGACGCCGGCGCTCAACTCGTGGATGACGGCCCCCGACGGGCCCGCATGCCTTACCTCACCACCACCACCCTTGACCTTGTCTATTTGAGGCGGTCGTTGAGGAACTACTTGCGCCATGAGAGAGTTACCAGGAACCGATGTTTGCTCATGGTTGGATTTGCCGCTTTCAGCCTTGCAGCCCGCGGGCTGACCTTCACGTCCTTCCAGCATGATACCCTGCAGCGTTGGTTTGTGGCGTTGGACTACAGTGAGGCTGAGGCTCTCTACCGTCTACACCACCTTGGATTCCACCTTCGCCGTTTCGTTGCGGCTGACCGGAGCCGATACCTCGGGACGCTTGCGCATCAAGTCCAGCTACAGGACGTCCGCAACCCTGCTGAGCTTTTCTCTGCTGTGCGCAAAGCCTTTCCGTCCACCAGATCTGGGAGGCGCAGCGTGTACCAGCCGCTTCCCGCTGTCCGTGGGCCTGACGGCGCACTTGTTGTCAGCTCTGAGGATCGCCTCGAGGTTTGGCGGGCACATTTCTCAGGTCAGGAGGCTGGGCTGAAGGTCACCCCAGAGCAGTACGTCGAGCATCTAGCCTCTTGTCGGCCTCCTTCAGACCGCCCGGTCTTCAACGTGCAGGTCCTCCCCAGCCTTGATGCTGTTGAACGCACTGTTCTCGCTCTTCGAAGAGGACGGGCCGTTGGCGCTGACATGGTCTCAGCCGAGACCTTGCAGTTGGATGTCCCCCGTACGTCGCGTCAGCTGCTTCCGGTCCTGTTGAAATCGGCTATGGGTCTCTGCGAACCGCTCCCTTTTAGAGGAGGGGAACTGGTAGCCCTTGCCAAAAAGGCGGGCGCCGCCTTTCAGTGTCGGGAGTTCCGCTCGATACTGATATCGTCCATACCAGGAAAGGTCTACCATAGACAGATACGCGCCCAGCTGTCCCAGACCATCCGACAGCATCGACACGAGCTCCACTCTGGGACCTTGCCCGGTGAGGGCATAGAGTGTATAAGTCTCGCCGCCAAAACGTTCCAACACATGTGTGAAGCTGCCAAAAGGCCATGGGCACTGGTCTTCTTTGACCTGGCCTCAGCCTTCTATCAAGTGGTGAGGGAGGCAGTTGCCCCAGGCTGTCATGGCGATCGAGAGCTGCTTGCCCTCCTCGACTCCCTACACCTGCCTGCCCCGGCCCTGCAAGAGTTACGGCACCACTTGGAACAGCTTGCACTCCTCCCTAAACTTGGAGCCCCTGCACATCTTGTAGCAGTTGTCAATGACATGTTCAGGGGCACATACTTCTACATGATGGGAAGCTCCATCCTTACCTTGACTAGGAGGGGCACTAGACCTGGCGATCCGGCTGCTGATGCGATCTTCAGCCTGGTCATGTCGGCCTTTCTAGGTACCATCGATACCGAGCTTACACAGCTTGGACTGTCGCCTATCATGCCTGCACCGCGATCCCGGCATGATTGGGCGTCAGGAGTTGGTGAGGCCGGACTAGGGAGCCCCGCCTGGGCAGATGATTTTGTGCGGCCCTTCGCGCACAGCTCCTCGGGGGCCCTGCTCCAGGCTGTCACCAAAGGCGTCACTCGTATCACAGAACGTGCCACTGCGACTGGCATGACGATATCGTTTGACCGTCTTAAAACCGCCCTGCTGCTCCCGCCCTGGGTCCAACCCCATGACCATGGGAATGTCTTTGCGGGCAAGGGAGGGTCACCCTGCTTGCACATCTTTGACTCCCTCGCAGGGACGCAACATGAGCTGCAGATCATTGAATCCTACAAGCACCTGGGTGGGATCATTGTTTCCAACACATCTCCCATGCCCGACCTTCACCATCGCCATGCTCGTGCCCTGTCAGTTGTAAGGCCCTTGCACAGGCGTTTGTTTGCCTGCAAGCACATCCCACTCGACACTCGTCGACTGCTTTTGCAAACCTTGGCACTTGCGCGCTACGTCCATACCGGGGCGTCGTTGGTTTTGCCTGCCGCTTTCCACCGACGCGTTTGGGCACAGCACTTTGTGGGTTTGTGGCGGTCCCTGTTCTGGAAGGTTCAGAGAGACTGTTCCGCCCACTCATACGAGGTCTTGCTTGCGGCCCGCGCGCCGTCTCCACCTCTTGCGCTCGCTAAGGCACGAGCCTCATTTCTGAAGCGGCTTACCCAGTCTGGGCCCTCCCTTCTTGCGCGGCTTCTGTATGACCACTGGGCATTGCACCCGGCCAACTCCTGGCTTGTTCAACTTGTTGCGGATGTTAAACAAGTCGAGCTTTACGTGCCGGAAGTCGGACAAGTTCTTGGCGCCGGCGACCCAGTGCACCGGCTCCTGGATGCTTACATTGAGGATCCGTCTTGGTGGCCGAAGCAGATAGGTAAAGCCGTCCGTGCATTCCACGCTGATCTCCTGCAGTGGAAACAGAATCGTGGTAGCTACGACCTGCCCACCTCTGTGCCAACAGCTGACCGACCCTTTGAGTGCTACGTATGCGGAGCGTTTTTTGTGCTCCGCAAGCATCTGGGAGTGCATCTTGCCCGCTCCCACAAGATCCTGGCGCCGGTGCGCCATTTTGCGCCGGTTACACACTGCGTCTCGTGTCTTCGAGAGTATGGGTCAGTCAAGCGTGTGCAGGCCCACTTGAACAGTGCCGATACCTGTCTTCGTCGGGCAGCGCACATCATACGGCCGCTCACTGTCGAAGAGATTACAGCCGCCGAGGCCCTGGATCACGCCTCCCGGCGCAAGCAACGTGGAGGGCACTGGGTTGATTTCACTGCGCCCCGTCCCGTTGCCACTGCCTTTGGGCCGCGAATCCCTACTCGGGAGGAGAGGCTCCCCCCTCCGCTTGCAGATGAAGGAGAGGTGACACTCGCACAGCTGTGTTGCCCTTTCTCTCCCTGTCCTTCTACTTTATCGTGGGTGGACTCCCATCTTGCAATCTGTCGAGGGACCCCGAGCCTCATCCACCTCTTTCTGGGACTACAGGCCCACTTCAGCACCTGTTTCACACTAGCATGCTTTTTGGGATGCGCCACCTCTCCGAGGAGGCACGAACAATCCGACCAGAATACCAGAAAAAATGCTGTTTATTCAAGACTTGCAAGTTGCCACCCGCGATCTTCTTTTGGGGTTTGGGGTTTGCCACCCGCGGGCTTCTTTGAGGGTCTTCGGGTTTGCCAAGCAACATGTCCTTGTCAGGCCTACGGTTCGCCATCCATTATGTTGTGCTTTAGGCTTTGAAGTTGCCACCCACGAGCTGCTCTTTTAGGGGGTAGGTTGCCAAGTACGAGCTTATTTGGGGTTCTGTGCTTTTCCACACGACGTGCTGTTTCAGGCCGAGGGCTTGCCAACAACCATGTAGTGGTCAAGGTTTGAAAGTTGCCACCCACAATCATAACTTAGGATTTGTGAGTTTTGCCACCCGCGAGCCTCTTGTGTGTCGAGGCAACATTTTTGTTTGAGGCCAAGGGTTGGCCAACGCCGCCGACGATCTTCTTCGAGGGTTTAGTTTGGGATTTGGTTTGCACCGCTTGTGTTGTTTGATGTTTCGTTGGGTTTTGTACCCAGCATTTCCATGTGGAGGCCAAGGGTTTGCAATTCGACGCGTTGTTTTTTTTTGAGTTTGAGCGTTGCCACCAACAATCTTGAGTTCAGCTTCTTTTGGGAGTTGGATGTGTTCTAGATGCGTTCCTTTTTGAGGCATGGTTGTGCATCAGGAATTCCAGGACTCGGGAGCTGCCAGCGAGGATGTTTGTTTGGGGGTGTTGGGGCGTTCCCAGCAACATCTCTCTTTTTTTCGCCAAGGGCTTGTCAGCCAATCTGGTTTGTTAGGTGTTGGGCGTTGCCCCCACGATGCTTGTCTTGAAGTTTTGGGTTATCCAACCAACGTCTTGTTACAATCTTGTTCTTGAGGTTGCGGGTTTGCCAGTCAGAATGTTGTTTTAGGGTTTGGAAGTTGCCAGTCACGATTCTAGTTCAGGATCTAGGAGTCGCCAGTTATCATCTTGTTTTATAGTTTGGGTGGTTGCTAGTTGTTCCGGTTTTTGTGGTTCGTGATTTTTTTGGGGAGTCGCCACCCACGAACCTCTTTCCGGTCTTGGGGTTTGCCATGCTCTTTTGGGCTTCCAAGCAACATCTCTTTTTGAGGCCAAGGTTTTGCCCGTCTCCTTTGAAACCAAAGTTTGTTGCCACCCGCGATCTTTTTCAGCCTCTGGGGATTGCCACTCACAGGTGTTGTTTCGGGTTTTTTTGCTGTTTAGTTTTGAGAGTTGCCACCCAGTTGTTCCACGATGAATTTCCGTTTGTGGCATGTGGTTTGCAAACCAATCTGTTGTGCTTAGGAATTTTGGGGTTTTGGAGCTTCTTTTGGGGTTTTGGTGCTTTACAAACAAAACCTCGATTTGAGCCCAAAGGTTTGCCAACCAAAACTTGTCTCTTAGGGTTGGGAGTGTTGTTTTTCAGGGTTTGGGAGCTGCCAACGACGATCTTCTTTTTGGGCGGCTTTCGGTTTGCCATGCTTGAACTTCTTTTGGTGTCTTGGGGCTTCCAAGCAACTTTGCCTTTGGAGGCCAAGGGTTTGTCAACCAATGTGTTGTTTTTTCTGGCTCGACAGTTGCCACTCACGATTTTCCCTCATGGCTTCCCAGCCAACATTTACTTTTTTAGTGTTCCCGAAAGCTTCGCGAAGGGTTCTTCCGTGCGGAGCCGGGTAGACAAGTACATAGATGACAAACATAGAATCGAGCACATGACCTTATGACTTGACACTTGAGTCTACGACTCTATGACCCTATGACTCTATGACTCAATGACTCTAAGACCGAACTTGACTACTCTTGACTACACTATGCCTCTATGACTCTATGAACTTGAGAACTCTGTGACTTACTCACTTGACTACTCTATGACTCTGTGCCTTACTCTGTGCCTTACTCTGTGATTTACTCTGTGACTTACTCTTGACTTACTCTGTGACTTACTCTCTGACTTACTCTCTGACTTACTCTCTACCTCTCTACATGACTTACTCTCTACATCTCGGTATCTAATCTCTCTTCGAAAGCCAGGGGTGGCACCGTCGTCATCCATCGGGAATGCAACCCTTCACAGGGATTGGCCACCTCGAGCGCCCAAACGCTAGGTAAAGTTACACATTTTAGGCGTCCCGCGCAACCTTTCCCAAGGATTGGCCACCTCGAGCGCCCAAACGCTAGGTAAAGTTACACATTTTAGGCGCGCGGCGCAACCCTTCACAGGGATTGGCACGGGCGAGCGCCCAAACGCTAGGTAAAGTTACACATTTTTTAACTTCAGAGGCGCGCGGCGCAACCATTCACAGGGATTGGCCTGGTCGAGCGCCCAAACGCTAGGTAAAGTTACACATTTTAGGATTCCCGCGCAACCATTCCCAGGGATTGGCCACCTCGAGCGCCCAAACGCTAGGTAAAGTTACACATTTTAGGGTTCCCGCGCAACCCTTCCCAGGGATTGGTTTGGTCGAGCGCCCAAACGCTAGGTAAAGTTACACATTTTTAGGTTCCCGCGCAACCCTTCCCAGGGATTGGCATGGGCGAGCGCCCAAACGCTAGGTAAAGTTACACATTTTTTTAACTTAATAGGCGCGCCGCGCAACCCTTCACAGGGATTGGCATGGTCGAGCGCCCAAACGCGAGGTAAAGTTACTACTTTTGATGCGCTTCGAGGCGCAATTTGCAACCCTTCACAGGGATTGGCATTGTCGAGCGCCCAAACGCGATGTAAAGTTACTACTTTTGATGCGCTTCGAGGCGCAATTTGCAACCCTTCACAGGGATTGGCGTGGTCGAGTGCACGAACTTGCAACCATTCACAGGGATTGGCATGATCGAGTGCGCGAACGCGAGGTAAAGTCGCTACTTTGAAGCGCTTTTAGGTGCATTGAGGTGCAATTTGCAACCCTTCACAGGGATTGGCATTTTGCAACCCTTCACAGCGATTGGCATGGTCGAATGCACGAAAGCTAGGTAAAGTTGCTACTTTTGATGTGCATTGAGATGAATTTTGCAACCCTTCACAGGGATTGGCGTGGTCGAACGCACGAACGCGAGGTAAAGTTATTACTTTTGATGTGCATTGAGGTGAAATTTGCAACCCTTCACAGAGATTGGCGTTGTCGAGTGTTCGAACGCGAGGTAAAGTTAACACTTTTGCTGCGCAAGTAGTAATAGTAGTACTAGTAGTAATAGTAGTACTAGTAGATGGTAGTAATAATAATAGTAATAGTAGGAGTACATACTACCATGGCGTTGCCGCCACAGCGGCTGAATGGTCTGCGAGAGGGTTTGGCGAGCACGGTGAAACCTGGCTCCGTGCGGAGCTTCGGGAACTAACTACCAGGCAGTTGTGTGGGCTTGCTGCCGCTGCAGGCGTGCCGCAGCGCTCGTCCTAGCGCACTCTGTCCAAGCTGGAATTGGTATAAGCTCTATTATAGTGCATTGTCGAGGAGGCGGCTTCATGGGGAATCGATGTCGTTGATCATTGTCTGGGTCAATTTGTCTTGCAGTGAGGCGTCAGTGTCGTGGCCAGGTTAGATGTTTCGTGCTTTCACGTGAAGTCTTTGCTGTCAGGTCGATGCTGTTGCTGCGTCGGAGCAAAAGCTGCAGGAGCTGCGAAAGGGCTGTGCCGAGCACGGCGAAGCCTGGCTCCGCGACGAGCTCGGGAAGCGGACTCGCGATTAGTTGTGTGGTCGTGCCGCAGCGCTCGTCCTGGCGCACTCTGTCCAAGCTGGAATTGGCATAAGCTCTATCATAGTGCATTGTCGAGGAGGAGGCTTCATGGGGAATCGATGTCGTTGATCATTGTCTGCGTCAATTTGTCTCGCAGTGAGGCGTCAGTGTCGTGGCCAGGTTAGATGTTTCGTGCTTTCACGTGAAGTCTTTGCTGTCAGGTCGATGCTGTTGCTGCGTCGGAGCAAAAGTTGCAGGAGCTGCGAGAGGGCTGTGCCGAGCACGGCGAAGCCTGGCTCCGCGACGAGCTCGGGAAGCGGACTCGCGATCAGTTGCGTGGGCTCGCTGTCGCTGCGGATGCGCAGCAGAATATCGCGGCGCATTGCCGAGCAGGACGCTTCAAGGGGAATCGCTGTCGTTGATCACTGCCTGCGTGAGTCAGTTTGCATTGCAATGAGGCGTCGCCGGTGCCTGCTCGATGACTTATTCAGGCTCGGAATCTCTACGTCGATTATAGAGGCTTTCTCATTGCACATGCATGACCCGCATGCTTTGCTCGAAAGGAGAAATATCTTGCAGCATCTTACCATACTGAGGACTGTTCTTTACCTGCCTCGCTCTGCTCGAAAGGGAAAATACGTTGCAGCATGTCACCATACTTAGGACGGTCCCCAGGGAGCCTTTCGTTTCAATAGTCAGAACTTGTTCTGCCAGAAGGCTGAGGGGGTGTGGGGGGGACCCCCCCAAATCTGAGCCAATCTGGGTCCGGTTTCGGCAGTGCTATGCGGGGATTTTGGGTGGTGTCCACCGGGACGTCATATTGGCTCCTATGGGTTGGCTTCTGGACCATCCTCAAATGGAAACACGAGCCTTCGATGATGCTCATGATGCTCGCCTGCCAGCTCCGATTGGGACCCCAGTGATGCTCATGATGCGCTTAGCTTTTCTGTGCACGGTCCTCACTCATGCTCACGATGGTCGTTTGCCGTCTCGGTTGATGAAGCTAGAGTAGAGCTTTCGTCACCCCCCTCCGGGTCTCAAGTTTCCTTTTTGAGGCCTAGTAGGGTTTGCCAACCGATATTTGTTTGTCGGGCTTGGCATTTTCCACTCACGCCCTCTTTTGGAGTTTTGGGCTATTCCATCCAACATTTCGTTTTTGATGCCACGGATCCATTTTTGTTTCGGTTCGGGAGCTGTCACCCACGATCTTCTCTTCGGGGCCTGCGTCTGCCACACGCGAAGTTGTCTTGTCGTTTAGGCCTAGAATTTTTGCCAATTTGGGGCTGTCCAAGCAACATATCCTTTTTGAGGTCGAGCCGTCGAGCCATTTTCAAACAACAGGTTGCTTTTTGGGTTTGGGAGTCGCCACCCACGATCTCTTTGCAGGATTTGGGAGTTGCACGTGGGAGTTGTTTTGTGGTTTTGGGCGTTCGGTGTTTCCCAGCCAACATCTCCTTTTGCAGGCCATGGGTATTCCAACCAATATATTGGTCTTAAAGATTCGGGAGTTGCCACCCACAATGGTTTGGGAGTGGCCACTCACGATCTTCTTTTAGGGGTGGATGCTTTCCACGCACGAGCTTATTTTGGGGTTTTGGGCTTCCAAGTAGCATGTCCTTTTTTGCCCCAGAGGTTTGGGACGCGACAGGGATCTCGGAGTTCCGAGTCACGGCTCCATCCGTACTGCGTGGTACGAAGCGCAGCGGAAGGATCCCTCGATAGCAGCTGCTTTCAGAAAGCCTGAGCCGCCGATGACCTTGGCGGCTGACGGCCTGCTAACGAAGGACGTGAGCTTGAAGAGTGGACAGACTGTCATTGTCCCTGTCGTCCCGAATGGCGTAGCAGGAGCTAGCGACGTGACTTGGCGTCGTCCTTGCTACAACGCCGTACATTGCGGCGTTTTGGACGAGCATAAACCGGCCAAAGTCACGACCAGGCTGCTTCGAAAGGGCGGTCTTGTGGCGCCTGACCTCTCAAAGGATGTCAACTACCGGGTCCAAATGTCTGGCCTGCATCAGCGATCTTCTTTTAAAGCTTGGGGTTTGCCATGCGAGCTTCTTTTGGAATCGTGGTGTTTTCGAAGCAACATCTCGTTTGCCAACCAATATGTCATGTTTTAAGGTTTGGGAGTTGGCACCGAGGATCTTCTTGTAAGGTTTGTGGTGGGACACAGTTACAAGTGGTGAATAAGAAACTGGCAACAGCGACAAGGGTTTAGGTAACAGCAATGCAGAATTTAGACATATGAGTAGGAGTAAACAGGTAGCAGTCCAGACATTCATCCAGGCTTTTCCTTCATCTTTCTTTTTTGTTCAGATGCCAGCATCCGTCTGCTTCCTGCGGGCTTTCAGGTCTGCTGTCACGCGCATGCCACAGGAAACTTCAGACTTCTCGAAGCCCACGGGTCCCTTCCCTGAGATACATGTATCACACAGAGCGAGGGCACGCATCAAACCTGTGATGCAGTCTCAGGCACCATGCACACAATGCAGCGTCAGGCATTATGCACACCATGCACACAGTGCAGTGTCAGGCTGTTTCCATTGTTCGATCGGTCTGATGCAAGGTCTTCTGTTGGAAGGCCAACTGGCCGCGGCACTTTCGATCACAAGCGGCCGTGTTGAGTCAGTTTTTTTGAAGGGGTGCTCAGTGATCAAATCTGAACGACTATAATATTAGTATGGCTACGATTGTTGTCCAAGGAGTTCGCTGTCATGGCTACCGAAATACGCTGTTGTGGTTACCGAGTCGTGTTTTTATTGTGGTTACGACCCTGCCTCGGCTTGGGACTTGCCATTCGGGAATTTTTGCTACAGCCAATATGCTGCTTCTTAGGAGGGCTTGGCAGTTGGTTGCCGCGACTTTCGTTCACTTGTGTTTTTGGGGTGTTGGTGGTGCTTTGCAAATAGTGCTTTCTAAGGCCAAGGGCTTGGCAATTGACAGCCACGATCTTCGTTTAAAGTTAGCTTCTTTTGGAGTTTTGGTGTATTCCATCCAACATCTCCGTCTTGCAGCCAACGGCTTATGTTTTCTGCCCACGA
Organism: Symbiodinium sp. CCMP2592; assembly: GCA_905221615.1. Classification (NCBI taxonomy): domain Eukaryota; class Dinophyceae; order Suessiales; family Symbiodiniaceae; genus Symbiodinium; species Symbiodinium sp. CCMP2592. Next base: position 117,030 of record CAJNDT010000455.1, read on the forward strand.
CCTTGTTTGAAGGTTTAGGGTTTTGCACCGCTGGTGTTTATTTTGTGTGTTGGTGGGGGCTTGCAGGCAGCATGTCCTTTTTGAGGCCAAGGGCTTACCATTCGATGTGTTGCTTATCCGGGTTGGGTTGCCATGCAAGGTCGTCTTTTTCGGTTGAGATCTGTTAGGGCCTATAGGGCTTTTCCAAGATGCATTCCCGCTCGTGGCATGCGTTTTGCCCGCCAAGCAGACCTTGTTTTTGAACTCACGGGTTTGCCAACCACAATGTTGACTCTTGGGGTTTGGGAGTGTTGATTTTCAGGGTTTGGGAGTTGCCACCGACGATCGTCGTTTAGGGCTTTGCATCCAAGCAGTATATGTTCAGAGGCCAAGGACAAACCAATGTGTTTGTATGTTTATGGTGGTTTTGTGGTTTTCAACCAACATTTCATTGTTGAGGTTACGAGTTTGCCATCCAACATGTTGTTTTGTTAGGGTTTGGGGGGTGCCACCAACGGTCTTGCTTTGCGCTTTTCCAAAACAACAACACGTGCTTTGAGCTGCAGGTTTGCGGCTTGCCACCCACGAGTGATTTTTGTTGTTATTACCTATGTGTTTTCCCAGAAAAATTTTCTGGTTGAGGCCTCGGATTCGCCAGCCAGTTGCCACCCACGATCTTCTTTTAGGGTTCGAGATGTGCCACTTGCGAGCATCTTTCTTGGTTTTGTGTGGGTTCCAGTCAAGATTTTCTTCTTGAGGCATCGCAGGGTTTGCCAACCGATGTTTAGCTGTTGTTCAGGTTTGGCATTTGTCACCCACGATGTTGGTTTTGTTTGTTTTAGCCAACATGTTGAATTTGGGAGTTTGGGAGCTGCCACCTACGAGCCTTTTTCAGGGTTTGTGACTTTCCACCCGCAGGTTTTTCTGGTATTTGGGGTTTGGCCCTCTACCCTTCTGTATTCTTTTGGGTTTGGTGTTTTCCACGTGTGAACAAATTTTTGTGGCTTTGGGGCTTGCAAAAACATTTTTTGTGTGCCCAAAGGTTTGCCAGCCAATAATTCGGAGTTGCCACCCATGATCTTTTTTACCACCCGCGAGTTTTTTTTGGGAGTTGGGGGGTTTTCCAAGCAACATCCCCTCTTGAGGCCAAAAGTTTTCCAACCACAGGTTGTTTGGGGTTTGGGCTCTGCCACCCACGATCTTCTCTAAGGATTCTGGGTCCGCCACCCACGAGTTCTTTTGTCCTAAAGTTTGCGTTAAGGAGCTGCGACCCGATACTCACGATCCTCTTTGAGGGTTTGGGTGTGCCACGCGCTCGGTTTGGGTTTGCCAACCAATATGTCATGTTTCAAGGCGTGGGAGTTGCCACCCACGATCTTCTTATAGGGTTTGGGCCATTTTGAGCCTTTCCAAGCATCGTATCCTTTTTTGAGGCTAAGGTTTGCCAACCGATATGTTACCAGTATGTTGTTTTTCGGATTTGGGAGATCTGTTTTTGTGTTTGTGATTCCCCGCCAGCGAGCATCTTTCGGAGTTTTGCAACCAACATCTGGTGGTGGTGGTAGTAGTAGTAGTAGCAGAAGTAGTAGTCGTGGTCGTCCTCGTCGTCGTATTAGAAGAAGGTTCTAGTTTGTTCTTTGGGCTTATGTTAGTCGCTTGTTTCAGTGAATCGCTCGGGACGTTTTACGAATCCTCGCATACATTTGTCGAATCTGTCCCGTGCGTCCTGAATTTCTGGTGTTTTCTGCTGAATCGGTCCTCCTTGCTTGCGCGAAATGAGCTGTAGCACTCACTCTCTTTCGCTTTCATCCTCGGCCCCCTGGTCGCCCTTTGCCTGATTGCCGGTCTGTTGGCACTCCTGATTTTGCTTGTAGTGCTGTCATGCGCCCAGAGTTCGCATGACCTGTAGCTCTCCCATGCTCTCGGTCTTGCTTTCGGTCTGTGTCGAGGACGTTTCCGATACTACCTGCTTGGGGCGCACATGGCAGGTGCTTTCCACCAGTGTCCATCGTCGTGGCATTGATGGTGGCATCTCAACTTATCTTGTGCCAGCGGTTGCCAGGGCCCCGGCAGAAGTTGTAACAGGTTGTTGGCTGATTCCGTGCATCTTCGTTCCACCTGCGTTGATCTCAACGTCTTAGCCGGTGGATCTCCGGTATCTTTGTGGCCTTCAAGATACAAAGCCGCGTCTTGAACGATGGAGGGATACCTGCAAGTACAAGCCCTCAAGCGTTTCCGACATGTACTAGCTCCCAACACGTATACTGGTGGTACGACGAAAGCAGCAGCAACGAACCTGACACACACGTGCATCAACACGCTCAGAGCGGGTAGTCTGTCCTGAAGTCTGGCAAATCATAGGCTCATCTACGGCATTCTACGGCTATGCTCTGCTTCAAAAACAGTTTGTGTCCACGCACATCGAAACCTTTGGAAGCAATGTAGCAGGCGTTCTTGTTGTACGAGGAACTAGTAGTTGGGCGACCAAGGAGTTGTAGTCAACCTCGGACAGGATTCAGAGCGCCGCTGCCACACACACATTCTGATAATGCTGATGCAGAGTAGCCCCCTCACCGGCCACAGAGGCAGAACCTATCAAGTCCTTTTGGATTGCCATCCATGTCATGCCGGAACGTTTTGTATTAATTAAGAGCCCCAGTCATATGTCACAGCACAGAAGTATGCGATTTCTTTTGCCCCAAAGCGAAGGAGGCCCAACGGAAGAGACGTGTTCGCAAAGCCTACTCCAGAAGCCCTGCACTTCTGAGCACCACAGGGGCTGGCCTGCGATGGACCCGTCTCACAACGAGCCAGGTTCTACCTCATGATCCGGCATAAAGTCCTGGTGGACTTCCAGAACTTAGCACCTTACAAGGAGAAGCTTCGTTCTACCCCAAGCTCATACTTTCGCATGCACCTTTCAGGATCCTATGTTCTGGTGGGTCATTATCACATGTGCCAATTGCCCAGTCGTCGAGGGTATGCTGTCGCAAAATAACCAATGCATGACAGCTTCCTTGGACATGAGGTGCTCGCGCTGTCCCACTTCATCTTTCATATGCTTTGTGTCGAGAAGATGCATGCTGAACACCACAATCTCCAGGCCTTGCTTGAAGCTTGGCACACCGTCGTCCGAAAGGGTACACTTGCTCTCTCGTCAATTTCCTGCTGCGGTGGTTGTTTCACTTCGGTCCGAGAGATTGGTTTCTGCTCTTCCATTCTTCGAGCCGAGGATGGTCTCAAGAAGGCTCCACGAGCCGGAAGGGTTTCTTTTCGTTTCGATGTGCAGCACATGCAGTGTGCATCTGAGCACATCGTGTCAGGATGCCGTGTTCTTCGGCTTGCCTGCTATTTTCTATATCATCTTCCTGTACATGTCCTACGACGTCGAGTGGCTACTCTTGCCGCTCTCCAAGTTCTGGGAGGAAGACCCGGTTTGGGCGCAGGAGGTGTCTTCCGACCTGGCCGCTCGGTGAACGACGAACAATGCACGGCGACTGTGTACAGAGACAGCGCGTCGCTTTGGATCTGGTTCTCAGGCGTTCATCACGGAGAATGTGGCACGGAGAACTGTACTTCACGGTTCGTCGGAAACAGCACTCACCGTAGAGGAGTCTTGGCGAAATTTTCGAAACGCAGCGAGAAGGGCCTCTGCTTTCTTTGTGTTGCTGCCTGTCGGGCTGCAAGCCCTGGATGCGATAGAGTATGACATACTGCGCATTCCAGCCCCATCGCACGTGCCCGAAGACCTCGGCAGGCTTGGCACCATGCATGCGCGACGGAGATTCCTCGTTGGTCAAGTCAAGGGTCTCTCGATTTTTGAGGTGACATAATTAGGGTCCTTGAATGTCCGAGAGCAGGTTTTCCAAACTATACTGTAGCTGACTTCGGCTTTTAGATGAAATAGAAGGCACGCGATGAATCTTCGGGCTGGCAGACCATGCCAGACCCCTTTGGCATGCACTAGACGTTTTCGTTAGCATATGCGCAATTATGCGCACATGCACGCCGGCAGCCGCTAGCTTCGGTTTTTTCTGGTCCGTGCGTGAGTTTTGTTTGACCCAGCGCTGAGGACATTGCCGAGTCACTGTCTGTCTCTGCTCAGCAGGTGCCAGAGAGCGCCTCGGTTGCCCTACTGCTCTTCCGATTGCACTTGGCTACAGAGTTAAGAAGGCAGCCAAGCACCACAGCGACTCGAGAAGTCGTGCCCCGTCGCCGCCAGCCTCGGAGCCTTCGTGCAGCATGCATACCGCAGAAATGTTGGCTTCAGCGGTGAAGCTTCGCACATTTCCGGCGCACTCGATCGTGTGCACGCAAGTCACATGACAGCCATAGCTTTGCTCCAATGGCTGCTGGTTGTGCGTTTAGCTTTAAGGTGAGACGAACGACTCCAGAGTGGGCTTGCTTCCGCGGTCAAGCAGACGCTTGATTTCATCAACTCAGTATCTGCAACTTCACGTTTTTCTTTGATGGCCTTGCCGTCAGTGGTGTGACTCCGACAAGGTAGAAAGCCAGCTGGCTGGATAAGTGAGCAGCGGCAGCAACGACTGCAAAAAACTGGCAAGTCCTCCGGGAAGATCGGGCTTGGTCAGTTCAGGCGGCCTTGCACGGAGCTTGTTAGTTGGCAAGTTGTACAATTAGACCTTACTGAATCCTGAGCTTTCCATCGACAGGAAGATGCAATGGAATTGGTGTAGTTACCAACAAACCGAGACTCGAGGAATTGCTACAGTTCCAAGCATAGAAGTCTCATCCACTGCGATTTCCGCGATTGATCCTTCTTCTCAACTTTCGAACAATCTCGTGGCAAGTCTTGTTTGTGTCTCGCATCTATCAAAACCTGGTGCATACGAAACAGCACATGAAGTGAAGTGTGTGGTAGACTGCTTCAGAGACTGCATGCTTGTGTATCGTTGCATGTAGCTGCACATCAGCATCACCAGAATGAGTCTGCCTCGCGAGAAGAGCAAGGACTGCACATATGTTCATAGAACATGGGGGCGGAATCACTAAGGGCACGTCTCTCTGAGCTGGATCATTCTAAACATGAGAAGGCGACACGGTCCCGGCAGATCTTCAGTTCAATTTCACAGAACAGCCGTGCTTCGGAGATGTAGCCGTCGGCAGTAATCAGTCTCGGAACTCAACAACACTTGTCATCCAGCTGACGTGGCTGTGGGGCCTGCAAATACTGTTGGCGCTGCGCGTGGTAAGAATGCAGCAAGTTTCAACTTGATTGTTTGAAACGAATGCGTGTTCAAGACAAGCATTAACTGGCTGCACTTTGGAGTTCTCCGGCTGCATGTTGCTGAAGAAATGGTCGCTCCGCGTCCAGATTGTGCGATTCCAAAAATGAGCTCGAAAGTGGTTCGCCAGCACCAAAATGCAGGCCCCAAAATGCGACCGTTTTCTGAGCCCTCGGGAAATATGCCAATACTCAGAGGCACTAAAAACGGGTCCGAATTCCACACCCATTTTTGAGGCCGCTTCTCACTCTTTTTTGAATTCTCAACTCCAAAAAGTGATCACCGTTTCTCTTTTTGCTTACGCAGCCACTCCATCCAACAGCACGGCTTATTGAGCTGTTGCAGATTCATGGACAACGACAGCAACAATGTTCTGTGGCTTAAGCTATGAAATCGAACAAATGTAGAAAACGATAGTCCCGCAACTGTAGGCATCTGACCATTTCATTCACACGCAGCGGGGGAGGACTGTCTGTGGTGAAACTTATCGTCCACGCTTTGCGAGGGATCGACCTAGTGCCCTGCTTACTACTTGCGCGGTCACTCTTCACGGCAAGCCGTGCCTTAGCGCTGCACTTGCACACGCTCCGCCCCTCAGGGCTGCAAGCTGTGAAGTGGGAAGCGAATGTGTCTTCAGAGTCTTGTGCGGCGTTATGATTTTGGCACTAGCTTGAAAGCTAACCGGCTTGGCTGCAATGTATCGCTGGCTGATTGGCAGCAGATCATTTTGCACTCAGCTGCTGTCTCGTAAGAGTATTCTAGCCTCGCTGTGAAGGCTCAGTGCGAACCACAAGCTCTATGTTGAAAAAGAGGCGGTGAGGCAATGATACGCTCAGTAGGGGCATGCCAGGCGCCATCTCCAACTCATTGTTGGTGTTCGCTGATGGCGGAGTAACTCCTGCCGGACCAGTGCTCGTGACATGAAGTTCTCCAGTTCCCGGATGGGAAATCGTGGAGGTCGCAGCCTTTGGTGGGGGTCCCAGGGGAGGAACTCCTCCTGGGATTCCACCTTTTACTGGCACTCCAGGTGCCTTACCTGTGCCTCCTGGTGTCCGATCCGTGCTGGATCCGCTTCCCGACAGATTGACGGGCACCGGCGGCGACGGGCCCTTAGGCGCATCAGCCTTGGGTGCCGCTGTGTCGTCTGAGTCTGACTCCCGAATAGCATCACTGGATGGCGGCGACCTGGATAGGTGAGGACGACGCCTCACTGGTGGAGGGGTGCGGGAGTTCGCTCTGGTGCCACTCTTCTTCGGAGTTTCGGGCATGGCTACTGGAGTCGAGACAGCTGGTGAGTTGAGCCTGTGTGAGATACGAGCATAAGTTGCTTTTTGTGACCCTTTGGCTGGCAGTTCACTTGCAAAGTCTGGGCCCGTGGCTCTGCACAGAACTGTGGATCTGACCTCGGGATATTGGTTGCTGGCAGTTGATGAATTCTGAGATAACCCTTAACCTTTAGCCTCCGATTTCTTGCCTGAGCAGCTGCAAAGTCTGTTTGGGGAGCGGCTCCACCATTTGGCGAGGCTCTCTTTCGGAGTCAGAGCGCCTCCGTACTTGGTGCCTGATTTCAGACTCTGATACAACTCTATGACGGAAGGAGGCACTTCGGTTGGGGTGAGAACCACGCCGTTCTTGCTACGGAAAAACTTCACCCCTGCCTGTGTGGCCTTGCGTGGGTTTACTGCCACCAACATGGACGAGCTTTCTCTGAAACCAGAGACGCCTGGTTTCCCATAGTCGCTGTCCGAAACGAAATGGATATGCTGCCGTCCCTCCCTGCCACGTCCGCCTTTGCCACGGCCCTTGGAGATCTTGTTCTGTGGCAGAAGGCCTCGTTGACGGATTGGGTCGTACAAAGACCAGAATGTGCCATGGTAGAGCATTCCGGGGAGCATCTCCTCCGTGAGTTCCTCTAACACCTCTGTCGAGTCCACGTCCGAGCGAGAATGTCCTTGCAGCGCCCTGATATACTTCTTGCCTCGGCAGTCTCCCAACTCGTACCTGCCTTTGGCATTGCTACGAACAACTTCCATGAGGTCGCCTGCCGTGGCGTTCTGAGTTCTGGGCCTGCACTCGTGGCCAAGTCAACACGTCCTCAAGTTTGGCCCAGCCTGCCGAAGTGACATTGATATACGGTCTATGTCCGTGCCTAAGGCATGCTGCTAGCGCTTTGGATACCTCGAACGAAAAGCTGGTCTCTGGGTTCGTTGAGGCAGTGCAATAGTCACCTAGGTCACCTGGTTGACCCTCCCATGCCACAATAGAGGAGCTCCAATTATGGTCAGTGATCTCTACGATCTCGGTCGGGGGAGGAACTCCACCCTGTGACCCTGACGCCGGCTCTGGAGCTGGAAGGGGAGGAGCTCCTCCTTCCTTTCCTCGATTTGACGAGGCCGCTTCACTAGGCAGATCATATCCCAAAGCTGTGAATGAGTCACGAGCCTGTCGAAGCGGAATCTCAAGCATTCCGCTCCACTCTCGGAGGTAATCACCTAAGGAGAGAGTCTCCTTTGTTGAGATTTGGAGCAGCAGCGCTCGGATTTTCACTGCGTCAAAGGAGTATATTAGTTGATTTGTTTTCTTTCCACGTTTTTGCGATCCGGAGTGTGCAGCTTCCACCTCGATCATGGGCCGGACGAATATGTGGCGAGGTCCTATCCTCACCAGGCAACTGTAACCGGCAGCGAGATGCCTGTTTGAAAGCTTGTGGAGATACACTCCTGGGCGGGCCTCGAAGCTTCTTGTGCCTGAGAGATCCGGCGTCGAGGGTAGAAGTCTTCCTGTGGCCAGTATCCCATGCAAACATTCCAGGTGTGTGCCGTGGAACGCAACCTCGCTGTCCCCGGCAGGAAGAATGTTCGGTGAAGAATACTCAAATCTAAACCATCCCTTCTCCTCCGCTGTTGGGAAACCAAGCTTCGGCTGCAGGGGTTCATTGGCCAGGCCCCGGCGGGAAGCTAAGAAGGTCTCCAGGAGGGCATTGGCGATCTCCGGAGAAGGTCTCTCCGCCTGATTGAGGCCATCTCGTAGTTGCTGAGTCACTGTCACCATGATTCGGTGGTTGTTCAGGTCGGTGATGGAGCCGGCGCAGTCTGTGATCAGACTGGGAAAAGGTGTATACCCCGCAGACTGGAGTACTTTGAAGGCCGCTTCCGTGCTTTCATCGGTGGCCGGTTGCGAAGAAGGGTCCCCTGAGGGAGGATCTCCACTCTTGGCCTTTGCTGCAGGGGGAGTATCTCCACCCTCGCTTTGCCCAGTGCTTCTCTTTTTGGAAGGAGGAGGAGGGGGAGTGACTCCACCCTTTCCACTTCCCGGCTCTTCCAATCCACCAGTGCCTTTCGAGGCACCTTTATGTGCTGGATAACTTTCGCCGTGAGCACGGGCAGAGCGCCTCCACTGACGCAAGAAATTTCGATATGTGACATGTGGAAGTTGTTCACGTATCCGTCGCTGGCAGAATTCCGCATACTCGTCCTGAAACGAGGGATCCTGTGTTGACTCTGGTCGTGACATGATGCTGGCTTTTGAGAGAAAGCTGCGATGTGTTGGCACAAGCTGAGTTTAAGACACACAACAGATGGCTGGCAGCCCGAGCACCAGGCCACCACGAAGAGGGACCTGCATCATTGGAGGTGAGTTGCAGAAGGCGCAGAGTTGCACTGGGCAGGTGACGGGACATTTTAGAGTCTGCACTCCTCAGAGCTGTTAAAAACCCCTGGGGAGAACCTCCACCAGCTGTACACCCCTCATTGGGGGAGAAACTCCACCAAGACGAGGGGAGAAGCTCCACCTGTGGCTCTCCTACTGTTTAAAAACCCCTGGGGAGTATCTCCACCAGCTGTACACACATGGCAAGGGAGAAACTCCTCTGTTTGTTGGGAAGAGTCTCCTCCTAAGGGAGCATCTCCACTAGGCGTCTGGCTCAGGAAGAGGCTGCCATGAGCCGATTGCACGACACCTCACCTCCCACATCGCTGTGGCCAAATTCAACTTGCGATCTTCGGCAAAGAACGTGGCCCTCAAAGTCTCCACCTCCTCCAGGTAGACTGTTCTGGAGTCGATCGGTAAAAACTTACTCACGTATGATACTATGTGAGTCTCTCTCTCCAGAGAGTCGAGATCGTATCTGTGGAGAGAGATGCTTTCTGGGGCCACCAGTTCCCCAGAGGTGATGCGAGCGAGGGTGAGATATTCCAAGCCCTGCTCGATCAGAACTCTTCGCCGTCGGTACCTAATCTGCCCCCACTCGTCGATGCCGGAGATGGAGTGGAGGTGTTTGATCACCTGCCGGACCACGCTTTCCGGGAGTAGCTCCACGGAAAGGTTTAGGATCTCGTCCTTAGTGATGAGCCCGAGCGCCTTCACTCTCTCTCGCAGCTCTGTAAGCACCGCCCAGGGGAGTATCTCCACACCTTGGGACTTCTGGTGCAGATAGTGGACGGCTGCTAGCTATCGTCGGAAGCAACATCATGGCCAAGTGAGTCGGCGTCTGGTCGTACATGTTGAGAGAAGGAGGAAATGCACTGCCTAACCTGAAAACTTCTGAGCCTGAACGCTTTATCCAATAGGAACGTCTGTGGTGCTCTGCCAGAGATCCCTGCATCAGACAGAGTGCTCCGCGGGAGGGCCTCCTCGCAGCTCATCGAAGATACCACAGGCTCCTCACGAGTGTGCACAGGGTGGGAGTAACTCCTCTTCTTAGGGGTTTACTTTCGACTAAGCTCTTACTTAGTACCAGGCCGGCCCGCTCGTGGGGCAAATCCGATCAATGATCTAGTCCTCAGGAAGAGATCAGGAGAGCAAATCGCGAATCTGGCGAACCAACGGCGAGGGCTGAGTTCCCAGTCGCTGAAAATCCGCATTTATGAGCGAAAAGGCGCCGCCCTGGTTGACGACCTCCCGTCATGCTCTCAGCCAATGGCCGCGAAGTTTTGAAGAGCTTGATGTGTTCCGGATCGGAGGAGATTCGGGTGATTGCGTCCCCCAGTCCTGAAACAACTTGAGCCGTAGTGAGAGGATCTTCCACCGACTCGATCATCTTCTGATCGGTGGGGCTCCACTCCAGGAACGGCCAATCGCCGTCCGGCGTCATCAGCTCATCATTCTGCAGGCGCTCCTGTATGCTTTTATCCCGGCTGGTAGTCACCAGTCTCTCCTTAAGTTCACGGAGAAGCTTCAAGGTCAGAGCTGCCCTGGGAGGGATCCCTATGGGATTGTTCTTGACTCGCTGAGATTCTTCGTAGAGGTGAGGAAGAATAGAATGATCTTCTGTTCGAACATACGAGACGAACGTCACGTCCGAGGCAAGGGCTGTAATTTGCTCGTCATGTCGGAGTGCTAACCGCGCTATGGCGTTGATCAACTCTTTCGATACATTGCCTTGTCCCTGCTGAGTGTTGCCACCGTTCCCATTTTGGTGTCTGGCTGCTCCATTCCCTCTGCCTCCGCTTCCTCGTCCCCTGCTTTTGCCCCCTCGCTGTTGTCCTCTGCCTCGTTGCTGGGGAGTACCTCCACCACGCTGTCGCTTCAGGGGAGAATCTCCACCTGACGGACCTGCCTCTCCCCTTTTGGGGGCAGAGCTCTCATCCATCGATGCTCGCTGGAAGAATTCTTGCAGAGACATTACTCGGGAGATTGGCTACGTCCTGGGGCTCGTGAGAGACGGCGCTGCGAGCTAGGAAGATGACGTAGCTATTTTCTTGAAGCAGGGGATCTTCGAGGGTACAGAGACTAGGAGGGTGAGAGTCATCACCAATATACCAGGCATCTGCTGTGCGTACAGCTGCACGGTAATGGCCACTAGTGGACCCTATTCCTAGGTGAATGATCACTGCCTCTACTTTGTAGGCACAGAACGATACTCGGGATGTGTGGTCCAGGAAGACAGGGATCTGGACTTTCTGTGGGATTGTGATGCGAGTGTGATCCTTAGCTTCACCTGAGAATCTCGGCAAGGCTATGCACACCTGCTGTGCAGCTTCTATGAGAGCACAAGAACGCTCCTGAGATGACCATGCCACTAGCATGTCCTGTAGGTTGGTCTTGATCGCCGTGGCAAGATGAATGGGAGAGCCCCCTTCTTCGTCCACTATCACGCCTTCCGGTACTGAGGCTCTAGTTTCCCACTGTCCAAATCTTGATGCAGAGAGATTCCGAAACACTTGCTGCAGGAACTCAGCAGGGTCGTGCTGGCCTCCGTCAAAGAGCCAGCCCTTGGTGAGCTCCGAGAAGACTCTGTGTTCAGGGGTTATTCTCGCAAGCTGACTGATCCGGGATGCCTCTTGAAAAGTCGCCTCTGTAGGATCTGATAGCCAGTGGAGACACTGCAGACCTGAGTTGGCATAGCAGTGGTTGCGAGTATTGGCTAGCAGGAGAAAGCCTTCCAGTCTGAACACGGGGTGAGGAACTCCTGGCGTTGAATCTGAAGACTTCTTTGTGTCTGTCTTCCCCGATGCCGTGGACTTTGCTCGAGTAAATTCGCGGGGCTGCTTGCTGAGCTGCTGGCGCGCTACCTCCTGCAGTACGTGCACCTGCAGTAATGGAACACACTGCTGAGCATGTCTACCCGGGGCATCCACACGAAGCTTGCAGTATCGACAGCTATCTCCTTTGTGGAAGTAGACCTTGAATTGATTGAGTCTAGGTTGGAGAGTTTTCTCCAGCTTGGCCATCACCTCTGGATGCTGCTTGTTTAAGTGCTGTTTGGCTCCTTTCTGGCCTACGAGGACCTGACCACAGAGTGCACAGTGTTCCATCAGGTAGTCATGGAACGCCGGATTTCGAGCGGCGCCTTCTGGATTGTCCTGGGCATCAGACTGTAGACTTTCTACAAGTGAGATCCGGTTCTGTGCTTCTAAGGGTAGTTCTTCCTGCTGTCTAAGCAAAAGCTCTACCCTAGGGCAGGTAGATGCTTCGACATGTTTGCGCAGATAAAACACTGTTCGGAATGTTGCTCGACAGGCGATGCAAGTTGCTGACCCTGGCATTGAGTGCAAAATAGGATCAAATTTGGGTCCTTTCAAGCACTGCTGAGAGTCTGGGTGAGCCTTCTGCAGATGGCGACGGAGTGCTCCGGTGCCAGAGAGACATGCTCCACATTCACTGCAGGTCAGAAGCTTATCCTCCACACGGTGCGAGGAGAAGTCCGTGGAGAGGCCTTCCAATGCCTGGCTAACTGCCTCAGCACGCAACTTATAGTGTGGGAGAAGCTGGGGATCGGAGTATTGCTGTCTCTTCATAAACTGGGTCATTCTCTTTTGCAGCTGCTCCTTCACGTGAGGAATCCGTAATCTCCGGAGTAACTCCTGGTTTGATTCCTTCGTTTCCTGGGAGTAACTCCGCAGGACGAATCTGAGTTGGTACATCATGTGTGAATGGAGCTTTTGCAATCCCTGCTGTGTCATCCCCACCACGTGGAGTGCATACAGAGCAGAGGCCCGCGCAGTTATTGTCCAAATCGACAGACGACGTCTGTCTGATAAGACTCGATGATTCCGAACTGCATGGGCTACTTCTGACATTGCAAGCTTGCTGGATGACAGCCGATGTTTGAGAGTCTTCATTTCATAGTCGTGATAAGAAAGAATGACCCCCAAGTATGGGACCTGATAGCGCAGCGATATCAACCTGCCCGAAGGGAGTTCGACATACTTCTCTCCCTCGACCTGGCGAAAGAGTTTCTTCCTAATGGTCGAGGCTGAGCCCCCTTGCAGCTGTAGCAGAATTGCTGACTTGGAAGGATTGACCTTGAACCCAAGCTCTACCAGCTGATCCAGAAGCAGGTCGCAGTACCCCAGTGCTGTCATGAGGCCGGCCTCAGAGTCGAAATGCGACTGGATCAAGGTATCGTCAGCGTACATTGTAAGGAGCTTCACTAGTTCTGCTGGGCTGATTTTCCCAGAAAGCTTCCTAAAGAGAAGCCCTGATGCAAAGGCGAATAAAGAGGGTGCTAGCTTACATCCCTGCTTGATTCCCCTGCGTGTGGCTATCTCAAAGCTCTGATCGCTGGCTGTCATCTTGTACAAGGCTTTGATGAATTGCTACCAGCTTCACATCCTGAAATGCGGCACTTTGCAGTACGGAGAGTAACTCTTCCCAAACTGCTGTTGTGAGAGATCCTGCGTTCCAGGATAGATAGCTGAGATTCTTATCTTCTGTAAATTTCGAAGGCCGAGTCCTTCTGCCGGGATTGGTGGGCTTTACATGTGCCGGAGCAACTCCAAGCTCTGTTGACGACATCGTCCTTCCCTTGTAGACCGCACTACCTTCAAGCAGAGCTTTACGTGCTGCCCTTTGATAAGAGCGTTTACCCTTCCCTTTAGGAACGGGCTGATGCTTGGTCGAACCACTAGGCTGTTTCGCAGCACTCATGTTGAGTACGGCTCCTGTCGGCTTCGCAATACCGACAACCCTCACCTCTGGGAGATGTTAGAGAGCTGTAAATCTAATACTCCCTCCCGGACTTGGGACCGGGACTGCTCAGGCGCTGACAAATGCCATGGCAAGAAAGGAAAAAGGCAACTGTACTAGCCTGACCTTTCCTGAGCCGAGAGGCTTAGGCATCTGACCAGCAGCAACCACAACAGCAAGCACATCCACAACAACACCGCAAAGTGACAGCAGATATACATCCGAGGAAAGGCGGACGTCGCAATTCAGGCGAAAAACCCAAACAGGAGCGGTAGGATGACGGAATCATGGCAACCTGCATGGTGTCTTGAGGACATGAGAAGCGGGCTCTTACAGCAGGAGTTGACTCTTTTGCGTGCAGGTCGGGATTGATTACACGGTCTTGGATTGCCGATCTCCTGCTGGACTACAGATTGGTGGATGCAAAGAGCCGTGAGTTTCGACTCGCTTGGATTCTTTGGGTCTGCATCATATGCCTCGCTTGCCTTGCTGCCGCTGCTTGGCCGGTTCACTTCGCTGGTAGTGCTGAGGCATGTTGTTGGGGCAGATGACTGTGTCGCAGGTCACCCTGCTGGCACTGCAGATCGCGAAAGATGTCCAAGATATCATCCGTGGTCAGCGCTGCTTAGCGAGCAGCTAATTCATGAAGTGTTTGTGTGCGATACCGTGGTCTTCGCCACAAGATGGAGCCAGCATCATACAGCGCACAGCCTGGTTTGTCGTTGAATGCGCAGATGCTGACATTGTTGGCACCGTGGTCACCAGTGTGAATGTGGTTGCCCCAGAGACACTGAATGATTGGAGGGGCTCTATCTCCTGTGGCAGCTCTCCTGCCGTCCCAGGTCCTGTGCATGATCGCGGTCGTTCTGAGATACCTTTACGAAGTCCTGCCGTGCTGCACTACACGTGCCGCATAAGCTGGATCAAGGGATGGTAAGATTGACCATGCCCTAATACTCAGCAGAGTCCCGTACAATAGTTTCACGAGCGGCCGCCCAATACGGGAGGGCTTCAGAAGATTCCATGCTGACAAAACGTCGACTGAAGACAGAGGTGCAGGGCGACGTGTCAAGCTTAGTCGGGTGACATGTTCTCGACACAAGTTTCAATACACGGGTCATCTGCATTGCCTGCAGGCTGACACCATCGTCAAGAGTGGGTGGAGCGTGCCCATGCAAGAAAGAAGTGCAAGCGATCCGGGAAGGTCTGTCCCTTTCAATGCAGTGCAGATGCTCCGGCAAGGCATGATTCGGCAACCCATGTTCAATTGTCCAGCCACGGCTCCAAAATTGCAAGCACGAAACACCGTGGGAACCACAAGCGAATCAAGGAGATCACAAGACAGCACAGAAACCACAACAGGATGCAAGAGCTTAAGAAAACGCAGCAACCGCGAGTCGGGTTCAGAGTAGACCAGAAGAACGCTGACTCTCTGCCGCTGCCGGCCCCCCTTTCCCTGGATCGGGAGGGTGTCGCCCGGCACGTATGTCCCCCGTCTATACTGTTGGTTCCTCAATTGTTGTGGATTCCGTGTGTTTTTCTTTTCGTGGTTCTGGGAGTTTCCACCCCCCGACCACATTCGACAAGACTGAGTCGGTCAGTGATCATCTGCGTTGCACTTGCCTACCTACACTGTAGCCACCCGTCCGTGTACACACATGCGAACGTGAACGTTGCTTCAGTGTACACCATAAGACCGGACGGAAGTCAATAACGCGAGCTCAGAGCATCAATGGGGCATCACTCTGCAACTCCACGCCATGTGCTGCGGAAAGGACAGAGACTCAGAGAGGCAACGGCTCAAAGGGTCTCTTTCTTCCTTGCGTCGCCTTCGGGAGGCTCCGGCCGCGTGGAGAAGGCCAAGGCCGGGGCGGCACGGCACTTGCCTCTGCCGAATCCCACCCGCCGCCCGAATCCCGCAAGGAGCCAGCGAAGCACGCTGGGGCCCAGGCTTCCTTCAGAGATGCTCTCCGAGAGGGCTGGGAAGGGCCGCAGCCTGAGTCAGAGCGCACAGCTCGAGAGCTGCGGCACTCGTTCACGCTTCAGCTGAAGCTACAGTCTTGATACGCCCCCAACCAGCATTGCCAGTAAGGATTGGGAGCAGGGGTTGCAGCGAATGAAGACCCTGCTACAAAATTGCACGTGTGTGTTTGTACTCCTTTGACACGGCTCAGGCTCGGTAAGTGTATCCGCCCGCGGCAACGGTCAAACTCGTTTCGTCAGGACGGAAAACGCAAATGACTGCAAGGATTCTGTCTCGGTGTGGGCCTTTGCATGCAAGATAATGGACAAGGTATACCAGTTTTCTGAGGACCGTCGAAAATGCACAACCCCGTAATTGGATCAATACTTCTCCGTGTGCACTCGTGCTTGCGCACAAGTCCGACAAGCAATTCCACACAAGTCCGATCTCGGCCAAATAGACCCACGATATCCAACGATGACTCTGCCCAGTCAAAATCCACGTTCTGCATACTTGCACGTGACCGATCACACCTGAAACTTTCCGGCCGGTACGCTAAGAGAACCTATGTGCAGGGGCCGTGCCTGGGATGCTCAAAACCCCAATCCAACTCAATGCCTGTTCCTCAGCTGCTTTGGCACGAGCTCTCTGTCAGGAGTGGCTAGCGACTGTAGCACTATGGCTGCGCCGGATGAGTTTGCGGGTGAGTACCAAGCTTTGGCCGATCCAGAGAGTGCCGCGGCGCCGGGTGAAGCAAAGCGCTTCAAGCAGATTCTGAAGCATGCGGCCACTGCTGCTGGAGATTCGCAGACCGCGGGAAACAAGGAGGCGAACTGTTCACGAGCAACTAGTCTCCTTCGTATCATCAACCAGAAAGATTAGAGTGTTTCAGCAGATGCGTTTGGTACTGCATCTTTGTCGAGCAATTCTATGATTCGATACTGCTGCCCTACATAGACTTGTTTGCAAGGCATCGAAAGTCAGAAGCACGAACTTCGATTTCCCAACACGCCTGTTTTGCTAGCTGTAGTCACGTAGTGCGAACCGAGAGTCTAAACTTGAAAATGCTGTCTGCTAAAATCCGGGAGGATCTTCTTCGCTTGAGGAGGGTGGTCGCCGCAAAGAAAGAGCGTGAACGACGCCGTGAGGAACGCGGCGGTCAAGGCCACAGCTTCTGGTACTCGCTCGTGAGTTCCCACAGCCATCGTAAAGAGGTGGTGGCTTTCCGACACATCATTGCCACGGTCATTGTGGTAAATGTGATTTGTTTCATAATCCAGACAGACAAGGAGACAGACAGAAAGCACAAAGCCATTTTCAACGGTATTGAGGCGGCATCTTCATGGCTATTCTTGGGCGAGTATCTCATCCGCCTGGCAACAATTCACGAAAATAAGAGATATCACCATTTGTCCAAAGGCTCAGCACGACTGGTATTCTTGAGGAGCTTTAGTTCGATTGTTGACCTAGTTTCGTTTCTGCCTTGGTTTGTCGAGCAAGTTGTGCCGTACGAGCTGCCGAACCTTCAGTGTATACGAGTGATCCGTCTCTTTCGGCTGTTCAAGTCGAACTCCGTGATGAGCTCAGTGGATGTCATTGCTCGGGTGTTGTATTTCAACAGTGAGATCTTGTGCGTTGCCTTTATGATCGATGCGATCCTAATTCTGTTCACGAGCACGGTCTTGTATTACATGGCGCCACCGCCGGACACCCCGGGAGTGGAAGATGATTTCGAGTCCATCCCGGCAACGATGTATTTGTCTGTGATGATGCTCACAGGGCAGGGTCAGCCGAGCGGTCAGCTTCCCTGGTACACCAAGGCTATTGTGGTTGCCACCGCTGTGCTTGCCACAGCACAGTTCGCTATCCCCGCCTCAATGCTCACCTGGGGCTTCGAGCAAGAGGCTGAGAGGCGCTTGCAGAGGAACCATGAGCTTCAGCTCAAGCAACGCGACAAGATCTTGCAAGGTGATTCGGCTTGGAATAACACGGTCGAAATCAGCAGCTCCAGCACCAGTGAGAGTGAGGTCGGGCACGAATGGGCAGAATACGAGGCTGTTGTTGTTGGCAGCGACAGTGAGGAGGAGGGAGGTGAAATCTCGGGCAGCAGCTCTGCACTAAGTGCATCCGAGGCTGCAAGAATAGCCAAGATCTTCTCCACATTGGATGCCGACGAAAATGGAACCTTGGTCACCGCCGAGTTGTGTCAACTGTCAGGAGGCCGTGTAGATGGACAAAATCTAGCGGAGGTCCTGGACGCTGACGGAGATGGCAAGACAACCTCCACTGAATTTCTGGAGTGGCTGGCAACCATCAAGAGCAAGAATGTCCATGTGTTTAATCTGGTCCTATCAGACCTCGAAAAGCTGCGGCCACTCAAACGGAGCCAAGTCCTTCCGAGCTCTTTGGACGCTCTTGCCGGCCAGGTCACCGAATTTGCACAGCAGTTTCGTGACTTGACCACGCAGGTGAAGCAACTACAGGAACAGCTCGCAGCTAAAGATCGTGAGCTGGAACAGTTAAGGAATGAATTGGGCCAGAAGTGAAGGTTCATCCAGCCTCGCAGAGCATGAAGTCAGTCTGACTTGTTCTATTGAAGTGGTGCAAGCCACCCTTCTGCGAATCTAGAGGCTGGTAGATAGGTTGGATCATTGCAGCACTTGGGTCAGTCCCACTCGATTCTAAAATGGACAGGAGCCTCGTTTCATGCCTTCCGAGCCACTTCTGACCGCTTTCTGATCTGCCCTGACATTCACCTCCGCGAGGTCAGTGTTTGTCGTCCGAATGGCAAGCAAGCTCCTTTGGGCCTTGCACGTCTCGGCTAGGCACAGCTGGCTCGATATTATGTCACTTGCATGCTATCCCAACATCTTGTAAACTTTGCTGGAAGGTGCTTCTACTTGTTGGCACGGCTTCTGCTCTACATCTTCCTACTGTTGCCAGTGTTCGTCAGAGCGACAGCTTACTGTTACTTGCCTGCGTCGATGTCGTGACTTGCAGCACAGGCGAGAAGTACTCGTTCTTGAGGTGTGACATTCCAGTCAAGCAACATTGTGTTTGTGTGTACCTGTTGGGAAGCCTTCTGACCTGTTTACATACAAGGCTGGCTACATCCCAGCGTCGCAAACTTCGTCCGCTACGGACCTAGGCGACGTCACTTGATGGACTCTCGGATGGTCGAGAACTGCTGGTGTTTGTGCGAACTGATGATGTTCCGGATTTCATTCTGCATGGCTCGCTGACACCCAAGGACATCTACATGCTCAGGCCACGGCAGAACATGAAAGCTGCATGAAGCAGTGCATAGTGCTAGAATAAATTGCAACTGGGCAGGCCGGAATTTCGGGATGCTGGGCCGCGACCGGTGGCTCTTCCCTTATTGCGACCAGCGACCTTGAGCTCGTGATGGAGAGCTGCTAGGGATTGCAAGGGCCTAGAGAGAGAGAACCACGAGGTCGTATTTTTCACCGGCGGAGTCTGGATCATTGGCTACAAGATGCGACCGGCCCGATAGATTCCTGTCGTGAGCTTGTACTGTGCCTCTGACTCGACAAGATCCGAGGTGGGGAATGCTCATGGGCATGGTCCTTCAACGTCTGGGTATTCTCCTGATAGACCCTTGGCTCACATGTTTGGGGCCGCGTCAATCATGCAGGCTCGATCGCAGCTAGACAACAGGTTCCCGACTACAGGAACTTTCCGCAAGCCACCGGAGACGAAATGGTGGAGGAGCCCTTGAATCGTCAAGCTGTCGGCATGCTACCTTGTTTGGGCATCGTGACAGGACACCATTCTAGCGGTGCAGTGGTCGCTGGACCACTGCGAGGACTACGGCGGAGATCCTTCAAGGCGCGGCTGTGCCGCATCATCAGAGGGATTAGAACGTTTGGAAGGATTTTCCTCGTGGGCCAATCCGCCGGTGCTCACTTGCTCGCCATGGCGCTGATCCGAAGAGCGACGGTTTGGACGGAGAGTGAGGTGAGCTCTCAGTGATTCGGAAACAATCTGAGAAAAAGCAATCGGATCGGCGCTTGTTTTCGAGGCCGAGGCCGGCGAGGCCGCCGAGGCGCTGGGTACAAAAGGAATCCGCTGGAAGCCCAAGGCAGGGCCCTAGGCCTAGGGACCCGTCTCTGGGCTGTCAGTGCTGCAGTATGCTGCAGCGCATTGATGAAGGATTCCTTTTGTGACTGGTTCCAGGAGATTTCGGCCTTCGTGGGAATCTCTGGTCCCTTCGACCTCGTGGGTTTGAGCGATCACTTCCACAGTCGCGGATTGGATCGACGCCTCCTGTCATCAATCTTCGAGGTTCGGACCCAGCGAAGCACAGCGGAACATGCTTCGATGTGCTTAGCGGCGGCTGTGTCAGATCTCGAAGTGCAGGGTCGGCTGGACGACTTTTCCCCGACACGCTTGGTCACTGACCGAGACCTGACGCTGCCACCTGTGCTGCTTGGATACCAGTCATGCAGAGGAGTCGTAGAAGTCCAACCTCAAGAGTAAGACCCTGCAGAGCGGTAGGCTGCTGGTCCACGGCACGGCGGACAGCAGCGTGCCGTCTCGAAGCGCCATCGACTTCGCTGCGGCGCTGCAGGCAGCTGGAGTGGAAGCTGCCTTGAAGCTCTACCCAGGCAGGGCGGCCAGGCATCGCCAGGCCCAGTCATGCCGGGTCCAAAGACTTCCTTCGCTTCCAGGAAAGAGCCACACGGACCCCATCCTCGAGGCATCGTCTATGCAAAGAGGGCAGCGGCCAAGACTTGCATGACGTACCCGCTCTTGAGGACCCAATTGCTGGCAACGATCCGCTCATTGAGGATTTCAGTTCGAGCTAGATGCAGATGTTGACAGCGGCCATTATGGCCAAGAGGTGACTGAAAGACATGAACTGATTTCATGTGGCTCTTGTTACAACCCTGTGTGAGGAGCTGGCTTTCTTGGTGAGAAGCAGCGAGCCCAGGCGAGCCATGGCGCTCATCTGTGAAAGAGAGGGCGGCCAGGCCAGGCACAGAAGCGCAGAAGCACAGACTCTGACTCTGATCGCGGATCGCATCAAACGAGCTGTCATGTCATAGACTCAGTAACTGTGTCGAAAGCTCGAATTCACTGGCAGGATGTGGTGCATGACAACGACTTTCCCACAGGGACTCGAATGATGCCCATGTTTGTGATTCAGTGCCTTGCATTGGTTCGTCCTGACACACGCCCGTGCGCAAACTCAGCCTTGCGCCCTCCAAGGTTGGCTCGCATGGTAAACCCCTTCTGAGATCCGCTCAAACCAGTTTGCGCAAAACCGCGCAACTGTCTCAACCGTGGCTTGCTCATTTGAGTTGCAGGTGATTTTCCGTGTCCTGCAATATAATTATTCGCCAGCATCGGACTCCAGCTGGGCACTGGACTGCAAAGCAGTCCGTTCGAGTCTGGCCTGCGTCGTGACGTCTGTTGAGTTTGCACAGGACTGGCTGCGGCGATGGATATTATGTATAGACTCTCGCCGGTTGTGGAACCTGGCTGAGTCCAACAGCTTAACGTCGTACAGTGGAAGATTGTGGAAGACTGGAGAGGCATGATATCGAAAAGCAAAAGAACTGCTTAGAGACGTTCTGCTCTTGTCATGGCTCGCGCTTGGCTTTGGTACCCAGTACGCGGCTGTGCTGTCGCGTGTTTGCAGGCACTTTTCCCTGCTCTTGAACATTACGCACAAATCTACTGATATTTACTAGTATATTGCACAAATACTGACTTCCTACGTGGGCGGCACTGTGCAGCCGTGCGACGAGCGTGCGCTCTCGCGCGCTCGACCTTGCTGATCTATGGTAATTTGTCACTTGCGTCCACAGCACTGCTAGTTTCCCGGTAATGCACTCACCACAAAGGATAGTGCTTCCCAAGCTGCTTTCGCGACGTCTCCACGCTGTCTCGTTCCTCTATGTTCAAAACCGGCCGCTCCTTTTGCTGCTCGCTCGATGCACCCGTGCCTTGCTCACGGCATCGAGCACACGTAGTCACGTCGGGCCGAGCCAGGAGGCTGGATGGAGCATCCGCATCGTGGGGCGCATCGTCGCTTTTTTGTCAAGACAAGGTCAGGGATGTGCTCGTCCGCTCTGCGTGGCGCGCGGCACCGTTGTACGTGCTGTGCCGGGGCAGGGTTCACCGAGGCACGTGGACTACGGACGAGGAGCCCTGACCAAGGTCGAGCCGTTAACTCCTCAAACCTTTAGGCCATACGGATTTACGTTCGTAAACCCTTGAGGGGTGACTGTCCGCTTCTGGCCCGTCACGCCTGGCCCCAGCTTTGCATGAGTTCCTCGGCGATGGACTGCACAGGGCCAACGCCGATGCGACGGCGCCCGTCCATTAGTATTCATGAGTGTTTCGGGGTCATCGATGTCAGTGATGCAAATTATGCCTGCGTCAGTGGCGTCTGAGCAGCCCGCGGCTTGCAAAACCACAACTGCGAGACCTCGACAACTGTTCAAGTTCAAGCTAATCCTTGATGTTCTCGGTGGGCTTGCACGAGGCAGCCCCATTTCGTGGAATCTGTGGGGTGCGTCGAGCAATCACCTTACTCCCAGAGATCTCCGTGAGGATCCGCGATGGGTTTCAACGTGTTTCAACCAACCGACTATGTCTTGATCCATTTCATCTTGGACCCGTCTTAACCGGTTGGTCATCTGTTCTTTGCAAATTCCTTCAGCTTCCTTCGAAGACGAGAATCCTTCTCCCTCATCTGTTGCGGGAGAGAATCCAAGTCGCGGGAACAGGTTCGCCGAGCGGCACCGAAGCCTTACAAGAAGCCTGCTTTCCCTGCCCGCTAGGGTTCACCACACGGGGCGATGCGCCAGTGCTCCAGCTTGGACCTCGGTCCGTATGATCATGTCTCGCACCAAGCCCATAGCACAGCTGCGTTTTCGCGTGCCAGTTGTTCAGCACGCCTGGTGCCTACACCGAGCTCGACATGGGGAGCAGACCCCTTATGCTGCCAACACCGACGCTTGCGTTGTTTCCGGAGCTGACAGCGCCTTGGGGGCCGCTTGTTGGAATATCTGGAGCCATACGCACACACCTGCAACACAACAACAAGGGACAGGGAAAGGCCAGCAGAAGGGAGGCGTGAACGCCGTGGGTGACGACACTGCGTCGCAAATCCCTGCGGTCCGGGCCGAACAGCAGCCACCGCGCGAGGGCCACCTGCGGCATCACGGACGACATTTTGTCGGTGACCCAGAGGCCCGAGCGGTTGAGGAAATTGCGAGAACAGGCCTGGGTGGCATGATGCCGAAACGACGCGTCCCATTCAAGCAGCTGGTTTATGGGTTGGCTTGTGTAGCTTGCCTCGAGGTTTTGCCCCAGGACAGCTCGCACGGTCTGTCGACCTAAATCCCTTATCCTGGATTTCGTTCGTGTCGCCTGATGTCAGGTTGAATGGGGTATCCACCCCGGTTGCCCGGGAGGCGTTGTAAAGAAGTGGATGCAGCATGCCCGATTGATTTTAGTAAACAGGTCCTAACGCGAAGTATGCTTCAAATTTGGATGATGTTGACAGCTCGCGGCTGTACTCACAGTGGCAGCTTGTGCCAGACAACACACCCCATCGCGCACGGTCGAATATTTATTATGAACCTGAACATTCTGCATTAACCCTATTTGCAGATGCTGCGTCTGTCTTCGAGTGAGTGGATTCGAACTCGCTGATCCCGGCCTTGGCGTCACCCGCGTTGGCAATGCTCAGCTTATCGTTGGAGTGGGGTCTGACTCGCCCTCGCTGGACCTTCGTCGTGCAAGCAGAAAAGTCCCACCGTCTGTGGAAAGAATCACATGTCGTGTTGAGGATATTGAAGGCCACACTGGAGAATGTGTTACATCAGGACATGAATTATGCCGAGGAAAACGCGACATCACAAACTTGTTCAGTTCATCATCCCATCACTTGAGACGGCGACCTTGCCGTTGCTTTGGTTCACGTTCGATTTTGTTGGCACACGCTTTTTTCCGTCTGCCAGGGACTGTCCAGTCTACCCCTATATGTACGACGCTTATGGGGCACGCGGCGGCAGCAAAGAAGGTAGCGTCGCCTCGGCATCGGCTGCCCATCGCTATACTCGGCTGCACTGGTGCGCCAAGTATCGCCAAGTGCCGCCCAGCAGCATGGAAGCGAGGGCACGCTGCTGCGCACAGATGTGCACAGCTCAAGAACCCAACTGCAGCGGCGCCGCCAGCCTGCCGTAGCGGCAGCAGCATTGCGGGTGGAGCTTGCAAAGATCGCACGCGATGATTTTCACTAGAGGTACGCCCTGTACGCTTCGGAGCCTGCTCATGTTGACACACGCCGTGTCGCGGGTTGGCCGCCACCAAGCCGCTCGCCTGCTGCTTCGACGACCCAGCATCCTCAGCCAATGGGGCAAGGGACGACCAAGTATTTGCAGACCAGGCAAGGCAGCCGCTTCTGCAGTCACTGGTGGCGAGTGCAAATTGCCGCAGGAGCCTAAAGCACCCACGGGCGGCCACCGGAACCACGCCAACCTGCAGCATGTGACGGATGATTGGCGTCGTTTCGGCCCGCCGAACCGGTGCGCCTCGCACTGGCCTCACACCGGCAGCATTCGGAAGCTTTGTGCACGGCTAAACAGGGGACCGCTGCAGGTTTGTCTGGAGCTGCCGTCGAACACTCTCAGTTTGGACGTGCCGGAGTCGGTGCTGCACGCTTTCGCGTTTGACCGTGCTTGCCTGCGGGTGGAGCGCGGAATCGGTACCGGAGACACGCCGCGTCGCTTTGTCACTCGAACGCTCGCCGGGCCGTTCGTGGATGCGTTTGACCGGCCAACTCGCCCAGTGAGCGGCTCGCGTTGCAAGCCCGTGCCGGCACAGATTGCAGAGCAGCCATGTGACGAGCCGCGACGAAGCGGGATGCCGATGCACGATCGTTTCGTCAGGTGGCCGATGCGCCGCCGACACCGTCTCCAGCACGGCTTCCTGTCAAAACGGGAAGTGCCCCATTCGCTGCTGCCGTATGTGCGCGCCTGGTACGACGCCGTCTACGGTTATGATCTGCCGTGTGCATTGGTATGCGGATGGGCAGCGGCACTACGTGCCAGAAGGAGAAGTCTGCGCGATCAAGGCGACGCGCGGGCTCCGGCAGCGTTTGCTCTGGCACAAAAATCTGCTTTGCACGAAGCGCAGTGTCGCCTTCAAGCAAGCGAGTTCTACGCAACCTTTATGGGTGACCTTTGCCTCGTCACCGAGCCGCCCGTCGAAGATCGTCGAGAAGCGCGCCGGAGTAGCGGTTAATCTCGGCCAAATCCGTGTTTATGCGGATGCCGCAAGCTGTCCCCCGCCTCAGAGCTCGGGCCAGCCGCTTGGTGCGGTGATGCGAACTTAGCGGAGCGGCTTTGTCGCGCTCGGCGTCCCCATCGGCAGAACCAACTTGGTTTGACGCCGCGGGGAGCCATGGGGAGCGACTGCAACCCGAGCTAAGTCTATTGCAACAACGCACACAGCTGCCAGATCTGCAACTTGCATTGCTTCTTTTGCTGTACTGCGCGATCTGCCGGGTACCGCTTGCAATACGCACTGCACCGTCCTCCGAGTCCGGCGAGTACCAGGCCGCACACGATAATGCCATAAGGCGGACATTGAACAATCGCCGCCTCACATGGTGCAAAAGGCCTTAGCTGCGACGGTGCTCTTTCCTTAAGGTGCCGAACGGCTCGTTCAGCTTTTCCGTTGGATTCATGCTCAGAAGGAACTGACATGGTGCGATGGATTCTCTTTTGCTCCGCGGCTGTCTTCATGTCTTTGGCCACAAACCCAGCAGCGCAATCACTGTGCAATCGTACCACTTCTCGCTTTTGCAATCATGTCAAAAACTGCCTCGATGACCTTTGCCTTCAATCTGCATTTCAACGGTCTGCAGAAGTATAAGGGATCAGACTCCGGAGCGTTATAGTTTCCAATCAAACCACCGGCTCCTCCAGCGGGCCAAGTATCTGCTGCGCATTTTGCCTCCCCACCTCACCACCGCTTACGCTGATTCGCATGACGCAGCAGTTGCCCGGTGCTTTGCCACACTACTCTAGCACGCGGCCGGCCCCCTGCCATTAGTTAGCATGCCCAGCTCGCTCAGTGGCTCGGGGGTCTCGGCCTCCGCTCTTGCCGCCTTCGCCGCGCATTAGCGCCTCGTGGTGTGAGACTTTGCCCGTTATCCACACCCGTGCCCCCGCTGCGGCTGCCCAACTGCTTGGCGCCCTCCTTGGCATCCTGCCCCGTGCCGCGGCCGCCGTTCTTGCGCAGACACATTGTGAGACTCCCGACTGGGCAGCCGTCTACACCGGTTCAGCTGCCGCGCCTCCCTATACGGCGACAGAGAAACCTCCCGCGACCCCTGGCTTTTCAAGGGATGGCATCGCTTTGCCTCCCGCGCCTGCCATGCGTGCGCCGTCGCCGCCCGTGCTGCCCCCGCACCTCACCGCCTCCTTCGCCGAGGCACACAATGATGCAATCGCGCGTTGCCTCGCCGACTTGCTTGAGCGCGGGGACGCACCGATCCCCGTTACCAGCCTCAAGCGAGCCTGGCTGCCCCTTCGACTCGGAGGACTTGGGCTGCGGTCCGCTGTCGCTGACGTTGTGCCTGCCATGAGCCACGACAGGGGCCACAAGGCGGCAATCGCTCTTGTCGACGTGAGTTTTGTTGGTTTCATCATGCTGTCGCACCTGTCATTGCGCATCCATTGTTTCAGTGAGCGCTGCCAGTGTCATTCTCATGGCCATGCGGATGAAGCTCCGCTTGTTGCTCCACATTTACGCACTTGCAGGTTGGCTTCTTGCAGCCGTCATGTTGAGGAAGCTTGTCGCACAGGCGACTGCCGAGAGCACTGCCGTAGTCGCCGGTGCTCATGCCATGATGTTATGCCTGACCGCACCAGTGGTCCCTCTAGACCTCCTGCCCCGCCATCTGTTCCTGATACTTGCCGTGAGCCGTCATGCAGTGATTCGAGTGGCGCGTGGAAGCGTTTCCCGTCCTTGTTCATATCATTGTCGCGCTCGCTCTTGCCGATGTAGCTTTTGCTTTGACCCAGAGGCTCGCTGCCTGCTGACTCACTTCAGTAAACTAAGCTGAGGGCAGCGGCGTCTTGTTGGGAGTAGTTTCGGTCAGCAGGCTGCGCGTGCGCAACAGAGCACGGCGGTGCCCACAACCACGTGCAGTGTAGTGCCAGACTCTGTGAAGAGTGACGAAAAACTGCAACTACTATGTTTAAGACGGCAAACATCCTATATCAGCTGATCACGTTGCTAGGCCCCCCAATCCCTCCCCTGACACGCTCCGCATCGTGCAGGTGACATGTGACCATATCCTCAAGGCCAGATTGCAGAACAGGTCCAATGTTTGCTACTCCAACGCCACTGCGATGAGCCTGCTATGGACCTCCAGGTTTTGCGAACAGGATCTGATACCTCGTGCACTGCTGTCATCGCTCGAGGCCTTGCTTCAGAAACACAAACCATTTCAGCTGTGGGACGTGCTACCGTACAAGCAACTACTTCGCAATTGGCCTAGGCCAGGACAGCAGCATTGCGCTGCTGAATTCCTTAAACACTACCAGGCCAATTCAGAAATGAGCGGACTCTATGGGGTCTGGCAAGCCAGAACTGATTCTGGCGAGGTGCGTTTTGTGGGAGACACCTGTCCTTTGCCTGTGGCTGTGCCCCTATAGCTGCAGGCGACACCATCCAAACCATCATTGATCGCTGGACTGCGCAAACCAAGGTACATGCGCTATGGTGCTCGCCTGCCTGCATTGCGTTGCAACTCTCGAGGTATGATGTTGGTAAAGTCCTCACCCCCATTGCCCTAGGCCCTGAAAGACGTATCCTTATCCCGACCTTTGTGGCAGCCGATGCGCACACCCAGAGAGTTGCTTCTGTCCTGAGGGCAGCGGTAGTGCACCTCGGTGCGGTCCCCACTTCGGGCCACTACCGGGCCGCGCTGTTTCAAGATGCCAGGGTTATGTACACGGATGACAATAAGGTTTCGGTTTTGGCTAATGCGAGTCATTTAGCTGAGATTTCGGCCAACTGTTACGTCCTGTACCTGACTAGAGAGTGAACGGCAGCACTGCGCATCCTGAAGGGAACTCTCGGTCGGTGAACCCACCGTCGTCGCCTCGCCGTCCTCTAGACCGCTATGCACAACAATCGGCAGAACACTTGGCAGAACACTTGGACAGAACATTGGCAGAACAT
The DNA here is from genome assembly GCA_905221615.1 of Symbiodinium sp. CCMP2592. Taxonomy (NCBI): domain Eukaryota; class Dinophyceae; order Suessiales; family Symbiodiniaceae; genus Symbiodinium; species Symbiodinium sp. CCMP2592. Next base: position 144,861 of record CAJNDT010000455.1, read on the forward strand.
TTAGGCAGCACATTCAGGCAGAACACTCGGCAGAACATCTAGGCAGAACATTTGGGCAGCTCACACCACCGCCGGTGGTCGTGCGCTCGTCGTCTCCCCGCCTCTATCCTCACCGGTGTCCTCACTGCTATCCTCACCGCTCATGAGGGCTTGGTTGTAAGGGGCAACTGCTTGGGCTGCAGGGCGCCCGCGAGGCTGCAGTGTAAGGGGCACTTTGGGGGTGACGGCACCTGGGGGGCTGCAGCGACTGGGGGCCTGGGGGCTGCAGCGGCTGTGAGGGCTTGGGGCTGTGAGGGCGTCCTGGGCCTGGGAGGGCTGTTGAGGGCGACTGGGTTTGGGGGTGCCACTCACATGTCCTGCACGTCATGCACTTATCATGCACCTATCATGCACCCATCCTGCACCTATCCTGCACCTGTGGTATCATGCACCTATCCTGCACCTGTCCTGCACCCCGCGTCGTCGCCGCGCCGTCGTCGCCGCGTCGTCGTCGCCGCGTCGTCGTCGCCTCCTTCCCCGGTGAACCCTCGGTCGATGAACCCACCGTCGCGTCCTCACCCCTCCTCAGGAGTGAGGAGGAGCACCGGGGCGCTGCAGCGAGGCTGGGGCTGCAGGGCGCCGTCGGCACAACACTCGGCAGAACACTCGGCAGAACACTTGGCAGAACACTTGGCAGAACACTTCGGCAGAACATTTGGCAGAACATTTTGGCCGAACAGGACCGGTACAACAACGGGCCCAACTGTGAGGGGCACCTGGGGGCTGCAGCGACTGTGAGGCCTGGGGGCTGCAGCGACTGCGGGGCACATGGGGGCTTTGACCCGGCACCTGCAGCGACTCTGAGGGGCACATGAGGGCTGCAGCGACTGTGAGGACCTTGGCGGCTGCAGTGACTGCGAGGGGCACCTGGCTGGGGGGCTGTAGCGACTGTGAGGGGCACCTGGGGGGCTGCAGCGACTGTGAGGGCCTGGGGGCTGCAGCTACTGTGAGGGCATCTGGGGCTGCGGCGACTGTTAGGGCATCCGTGGTCTTGGGTCAGGAGTGAGGAGTGGTGAGGGCTTGGGCAGCGAGGTTGGGGCTGCAGGGACTGTGCCTTCAGTCGTCGCGGCGTCGGCACAACACTCGGCAGAACGCTTGGCAGAACACTTAGGCAGAACATTTGGCAGAACATTTAGGCAGAACATATAGGGACACCACCAGCACCGGTCGTCGTGCGCTCGTCTTCTATCCTCACCGGTGTCCTCACTGCTATCCTCACCTCTATCCTCACCCATCCTCTTGGGTCAGGAGTGAGGCCCGTGAGGCTGCAGCGACTGTGAGCGACTGTGAGGGCACCTGGGGGCTGCCACATCGGTAGCCACAAACGGAAACGGTAGCCACAAACGGTAGCCACAACGGCAGCCACAAAAAGCTATCCCAGTCGTCGTCGCTGCGTCGTCGTCGTCCCTCTATCCTCACCGCTATCCTCACCGCCCGCCTCTATACTCACCGCTATCCTCACCGTCCTCACCGCCCGGTCGTCGCTGCGTCGTCGCCGTCCCTCCCCCGCCTCTATCCTCACCGCTATCCTCGCCCGTGAGGCTGCAGCGACTGTGACGGCCTGGGGCGGTGCGGCGACTGTGAGGGGCACCTGGGAGATGCAGCGACTGCTTGGTGGGGCGGAACCCATCTGGGGGCTGTGCAGCGACTGCTTGGGCTGCAAAGGCTGCAGCGCTGGGGCGCTGCGGCGACTGTGCCTGGGAACTGCAGCGACTGCTTGCGCTGCAGGGCACCCGCAAGGCCGCGACTGTGAGGGCGCCTGGGGGGCTCGACTGAGGGTGAGGGCTGCAGCGATTGTGAGGGCACCTGGGACCTGCAGCGACTGTGAGGGTCGCCGCTTCCGCGTCGTCGCGTCGTCGTCGCGTCGTGGCTGGCAACAACTGCGTGGCAACATTTAGCGTGGCTCGGTGGCAACTTTGCGGTGGCAACATTTGGTGCGGCTCGGTGGCAACGTTTCGGCCGTGTCCTCCTCGTCGCCGCGACGTCGTCGTTGCCGCGTCGTCGTCGCTCCGTCGTCGGGTCGTCGTCGCTCCGTCGTCGGGTCGTCGTCGTGGTCGCGTCGTCGCGTCGTCGTCCTCTATACCGCTATCCTCACCCATCCTCTTGGGTCAGGAGTGAGGGGGAGCAATGAAGCCTGGGCACTGCAGCGAGGCTGAGGACACCTGGGGGCTGCAGCGCGGGCGAGACTGCGTCGTCGTCGCCGCGTCGTCGTTTCCCGCCTCGGCGCGGCTCGGTAGCGACATCGCGTGTTCGTCGTCGCGTCGTCGTCGCCGCATCGTCGTCGAGTCGTCGCATGTCGTCGCCGCATCGTCGTCGCCTAGAGGCGCTATCCTCACCCATCCTTTTGGTTCAGGTGAAGGAGCAGTGAGGCCTGTGAGGCTGGGGGGCTGCAGCGACTGTGAGGGGCACCTGGGGGCTGCAGGTCGCATCCTCGTCGTCGCCGTCGTCGCCGCCTCGTCGTCGCCTCATCGTCGCTGCGCCTCGTCGTTGTTGCCGTGTCGCGAAGTATCCACACTGGTATCCACAAAAGCATCCACACTGGTATCCACAAAAGTATCCACAAATGTATCCACACGGGTATCCCCCCTATCCCCATCGGAATCCTCACCCCCCGGCCCTCACCACCAGTCTGGTCGTCGCGCAGTCGTGTCATCCGTCCCCGTCTCTGTCCTCACCGTTATCCTCAGGGCTATCCCAACCGGAATCCTCACGCTATCCTCACCGCCCCTAAGGGCTTGGGGCACGAGGCTGGCTGCAGCTTCTGTGAGGGCCTGGACACTGCAGCAGCGAGGCCACAGGGCAGGGCAGCTGAAAGCACCAGCGACTGTGAGGGCACCGCGTCGTGTCATCCGTCCCCGCCTCTATCCCACCCCCCGGCCCTCACCATCAGTGATATCAGTGCTGGTCGTCGCGCTGTCGTGTCAGCCGTCCCCCGCCTCTATCCTCATCCTCACCGTCGTCGTCGTCGCCGTCTCGTCGCCGCGTCGTCGCGAGGTCCCGACAAATGTATCCACAACTGTATCCGCATCAGTATCCACACAAGTGTCCACATCGGGTGCTGGTCGGCGTGTGTCATCCATCCCCGCCTCTATCCTCACCTCACCCCCCGGCCGCGGTGTGTGGTGATTGTGGGGGCTGCAGGGCGCCTGCGAGGCTGCAGCGGGGCCGCAGCGACTGTGAAGCGACTGTGAGGGCATGTCGGCTGCAGTGCGGGCTTTAAGAAAGCGCCGGGCTGCAACAACTCTGAGGGCGCCTGCGCGCTGCAGTGGGCCTGGGGGCTGCAGCGACTGCGCCTGGGCGTCAGCGACTGCGGCAGCGAGGCTGGCGCTTGGGGGTGCAGCTGGAGCTGCGCTGCAGCGACTGCGGCAGCCAGGCTGGGCTGCAGTGAGGGTGCCTGGGGCTGCAGCGACTGCGGCAGCGAGACTGGGGCTTCAACTTGCCAGCGTCGCCGCCTCGTCGCGTCGTCGCCGCGTCGTTATCCGTCCCCGCCTCGATCCTCACCGGTATCCTCACCCGTCGTCGCCGCTCCGTCATCCCGTCGCGTCATCCCTCCCCGCCTCTATCCTCAACGGCAACCTGTGAGGGCACCTTGCAAGTCCTCGCTGTGTGGTCGTCGCGTCGTCGCTGCAGCCCGCAAAACAATCTTTTGGAAGTGCCATTATGAGTTCAAATGTCATGTCTTCCATCCCAAGTCCACAGTTCTATACACCCCGCCATTCACGGCATTGGTGGCAGCCTGGATCTCTGGAAGTCGCGATTGCATCGGAATCGACTGCCGGCCTGCTCGCCGCATCCGCTGCCGAGGTCGCCGGCCTAGGACCCCCGCAACACCTTGGCATGCATGGCATCCGCCCCGATTCCCGCCCCCTTGCCATCACCCCACAAAAAAGCCCAGCCAGCGATCGGAGTGAGGGTCGGAGTGAAGAGGATGGGAGTGAGGATCGAAATGAGGATCGAAGTGGAGAATTGCAGGGATGGTTCTTCGGAAGGCAGGGTGAGGATCGGAGTGAGGATCGAAGGAGGATCAGAGTGAGGATCGGAGTGAGGGTCGAACGAGGATCGGAGTGAGGATCGGAGTTAGGATAGCTGGGGGTAGCCGTCCCCGCGCCGTCGTCCCGCGTTGTCGTGTCCGCATCCTGCCCGCCTCGTCGTCGCCGCGCCGTCGTCTCCGTGCGCCGACGTCGTAATCGCCAGCACCTGGCCGCCGTCGTCTCCGTGCCCACGAAGCCGTCGCGTCGTCGTCCGCGCGCCGTCGTCCCCGTGTCGGCGCGGCGTCGTCACCGCGCCATCGTCCCCGCAGCGTCGTCTCCGCGCCTCTCCTGGATCCTCACCCCTATCCTCACCTCTATCCTCACCCCATGTCGTCGCCCGTCGTCGTCCGTCCTCGCCTCTATGCGCTCACCTCGCTCCGCTATCCTCACCCGGTCCTCGCCTAGTCATCGCTGCGTCGTCGTCGCCACGTCGTCGCCGCGTCGTCGCCGCGCCGTCGTCGCCGTGCCGTCGTCGCGTCGTCGTTGCCGGTTCGTCGGCTCCGTCGTCGTGGTCGTCGTCGCGTCGTCACGTCGTCGCTTCATCGTTCCTGCCCGTTGTCGCCGCATCGTCGCCGCGCCGCCGCCCCTGCTTGTCGCTGCCACGCCCACGCGTCTTCGTCGTCCCCGCGTCGTGCCGGGTCGAGCCTGCATCGTCGCCGCCTCGTCGGCTCGTCGTCGCCGTCGTCACTTCGTTGTCGACGAGTCGCCGTCGAGCTGTCGTGTCATAGCGCCGTCGTCGCCGCCGCGTTTCCCGCGTCGTCGCCGCCCCGCCGCCTATAGTCTCCGCGCCGTCATCGTTTCATCGCGCCGTCATCGGGCCGTCGCGTCGCTCTTCGGTGCGCCGCGGTGCACCTTCGTCGTCGCCGCGCCGGTCTTTGGTGCATCCCGGTGCACCGTCGTCGTCGTCGCCACCCTTCGGTGCCGGCATACCGCCGTCGTCGCCCAAGTCGTCATCGCCACCCCTTCGGCGACGGTGCAGCCCGGCGCAGCACCGTCATCGCCGCAGCCGTCATCGTCCCTTAATTCGGTGAGTCGTCGGACCAGTCGTCGCCGCTGTTCGCCCGTTGTCGCCGCGGTCGTCATCATCGCCGCCGTCGTCGTCGTCGCATCGTCGCCGCCCTGCGTCCCGCGTCGCCGGCCAACATGCAGGACCTATAGTGAGCCGCCACCGTCCGAGCCGTCGCCGTCGTTTCCCGGCCGTTGTTTGGCTCTGGGATAACATTTGTAACACGGCTCTGGGTTACATTTGGGGTAACGCGGCTCTAGGGTGACATTTGGGCCAACACGGCTCTAGCGTAGGATTTGGGGTAACATTTAATTTGCGGTAAAGCGGCTCTGGGGAACATTTCGGGTAACGCGGCTCTGGGGCAACATGGAGGCTCTGGTGTAACATATGGGGTAACACGGCTCTGGGCGTGTCTCTGGGTATCGCCACTCGGCCGTCGCTGCCGCTCGCCTGGCGCATCGCCCCGGCGCCGTCGTCTCCACTGGATCGTGTCGTCGTCTCCGCTACGTCCCCGCCGCGTCGTCGTCGCCACCCTGACGCCCCGTGCCCGAAGGCGTCGCAGCATCGTGTCGCCGCAGTGCCGGCCCTTCGTTGCACCCCGGTGCACCCCCGGTGTCGTCAGCGTCGTCCGAGCCGAAGCCGCGAGCGTTCGCCGTCGCCCGGTGTCCTCGTCCCCACTCGTCGTCCGTGCCGTCGGTCGTTGTCGTCGTCGTCGCCACCGTCATCGCTGCCTTCACCGTCGCCATCGTCGCCGCCGTCATCGTCGTCAACACTCTCGGTGATCGCGCTGCCGTTGTGGTCGTTCGCGTCTCCGTGCTCGGGTGCTGTCGGTCATGTTCGCCGCTGGTCGCCGGTTGTCATCGTGTGGTCGTCACCGTCGTCCGCCGCCCGTCGCCGCCGTTGTCGTCGGCATCGCCGACCTGGGCATGGGATCCTCGTCGTCGTCGGGTCGTGGTTGTGCTCGCCGCTGCGTTGTGGTCGTCGTCGTCGCCGGGTCTTGTGCTCGCCGCCGCCGGTTGGCAGTGTTTCGATGGCGCGGGACCCCGGGGGCAAAACATGAGGGCCACCCCGGCACTTCCGATTCCTCGATTCTGCAGTGAGCATCAGAACAACGTGAATCAAACTTCGGCCCTGGCTGCTGCTGCTTCGGCGGGGCCTGGCGAACCTGGCAACATCGAGACTTCCGCCGCAGCCGCGGAGTCCACCCCCGGCGAACCGGACGGTCGCGGCTCCCAGTCGCAGCTGAGCTTGCCCACTATATAAGACAAGTAGTCCGACACGATGACGACGAGCCTTGACAGTTTACCCAGGCCTTCCAGCACTCCGTGTTGAAGGCCGAAGTGCTCTGAGGCGAGCCACCGCCCTCGAAGCTAAGCAGCACAAGCGCGCCCGAGCCGAAGCTGAGCAGCGCGAGGGTGTGGAATTCTATGGCTCAATAAAGCCCCATTTTTGGCTCAGGCCCTCATTGCTTTTTCGAAAAGAGCCCTAAACCCCCGTGCACCCAAAAGGAATAAAGCGCTTTTTTTCCGCCTTTCGGCTCTAAATGTAGGGGACCCTTGCCCTTAAAATAGCTAAGGGGTGCATGTTTTTGCACGATTTTGCATGGCTTACATGATGTTGCTTGGCTCTGATTTTACTTGCTCGCGCCGCGCCTTCTCCAGGGCAGCAAGGCAGCAAGCACAGCAGACACAGTAGGCACAGCACCGCAGTCGCACAGTGTCGGGGCGGGTCCGGCCAGTTGTTTTGACGCCGGGGCCTGTGAGCTCGGCGCAAGAGTTGGTGGAGTGCAGCGTGCTGGTGAGACCTCCGCCCCTGCTTCTCCAGAAGGCCCCGGCCCCTCGCCGCGTCTAAGGTGTTTCTTTCGCCGGCTCCGGCTGGAGGTGCAGCCTGTCAGGTCAGGTTAAGAGTGTGTGCGTCTCCCCGGTCACTTCCTCCCTCCTCTTCCCGCAGCCCGGGTCTCCTTGCCAGGTTCGTCGCCGTCCTCTTCGCGCCGGGGCCCGTGTCAAGCTTGGGGTTTTCAGGGCCACGCTTCAGGGTTTTCGTAGGCTTGGGGAGCTCGGAGGCTGCCAGGCAGTGGACTGTCCGCGCACAGGAGGGCCTTGAATGTCTTGCAGCTCCATCTCTTTGCAGGAACCCAGGCCCCCCTCCTCACCGCCTCACCGCTCAGGTCTTGCTGCGGTCGTCTTGTGGAGCGATTCGCGAGGCTGAGGAGTGGCTTGGGTCAGCAGGAACGGCCGCAGCCCCAGGTCGGAGTAGGACTGCCCACTCTGGCCAGGCACGACTTCGCTTCGCGAGCCAGGTTGGGTCGTGACTGCTGCTCCGCCAGTGTTGTGTCTCGATTGCGCGTTGACGATTGCCACTAGGGCTCTTGAACAGTGCGTGGCTGCATCAATGTCCCACTCGAAGCTCGCATTGGCTTTGCTTGGTGGTTCTGGTGCCGTTGCAGGCCGGAGTCGGTCCACTGCTGCTTGCTGCAGGCGCTTTTCAGATTCCTGGTCGGCCGCTACTGCTCGCTTCCTTCACTGGGGAGGTTTGTACCCGCAGGCCGGCCGGCTTGGCGTGCCGGCACCGGCCACGACAGCATGACGACCTTCTGGAGGCATTGGGGTGCTGTGTTGGGGCGCGTGATTGAAGGCTTTATTTGCGCTGATTTGTTGTCAGGGATCCTACCGTTGCGCAGCATGGGCTTTCGAATTGCTTCATCTGCGATCTTCTAATTTTCCTCGTCCGCCATGGCGTCACGAAGCCTTGGAGTGCTCGCGCTGGTTCTGCTGACCGCTTTGGCGCCGGCGTTTGTGGCGCAGGCGGGAGCCGGTAAAGGAGGCTGGAGGTGTTGAGACAGTATCTTAATTGCTGCAGGTGCGCAGGGTGACGCAGCACCCTCCTGTGAGTCGAGCATTGCCCGCCACCAAGGCCGGGGGTTTCGACCTGCAGGCACTCATAGATCTCTGCATGCCGCAAGCCAGGTTGCGTTGTCCGGGGGAACAGCAAGGCGAGTGGAGAGACCACGAGCGGAGCTGCGAGCACTGGATGACTTTCTGAAAGGCAAGACCACCTTCGACTTCGCGATTTCCATCGGCACTCTTGTCTTCACAGCATCTCAGGCTGTGCAGGGTTGGGCCTCGTACCAACAAAGCCTGCGTGAGTCCAAAGAGGGCCGAATCGAATTTGCGGTGGACCGCATGATGCAGCCTTTTCCCCCACAGAAAAAGAAGGCCGAAGTGGTCAAGCGCGGCATCATGAAGACCATCGAAGAGCGGATCCTGCGCTGGGATGCGCATGCAACCATCGTTGCGGGGCGCTTCGGCGCCGGCAAATCCGTGGCTGTCGAAGAGGCCCTGCGCGACATGCAGGGTGTCTTCGTCCACCAGGTAGACGGCAGCGACTGGAAGGAGGAGCTCTTCAAGCGCTTGGGCCTGGATGGGCCGGACATTCTCGAGGAGGTTCTTGGTCGAGTGGGTGACAAGCTGAAGAGGCCGCCCATCCTGCTGCTTGACATCCCACGAACCACGAAGCAAGGCGGGGGGCGTTGGGGCTTTCGTTTCCCTTGGCTACTTGCTTTGCTGCATTCCGAGGCATGGAAACGATTTCCAGCTTCGCCAAGAATCTGTCGTCGGACAGGAAGCTGGTCCACGCCGGGACCCGAAGACTCAGCCGCCCTGTTTCGCTGTGCTGCGGTAGGGTCTTGTGCAAGCTGTCCGCAGGGTTTCTTCCGAGGTGATCGTGTGTGCCTCCTCGGCCGCGATGGCCATCTCCTTCGACGCAGGTGGCAGCGCGCGCCAAAAAAACATCTGGGTGGGCGACTTGACTGAGAAGGAGGCGAAAGAGCTGCTGACACTCCACGAGCACCAGAATGATTGGAAGCGATTCGTGGATGCATGCCCCTTGCTTGCGTTGTTTGCTGGCGGACTGCAGGTGCGGTGCTTGTTTTATCATGGTGTTCAGGTGGCTTCAATGCAATGGACTTGGTTGACGCCTGCGACATCTCGGTGGAGGCCAAGAAGGCCGAGATGGAGAAGAGGGCCCGCAAAGAGGTGCTGCGCTTCAAGGACCAGTGCAAGATCGCAGGTGACACAGGAGAGCAAATCCTAAACCAGCTGCTGGCCAACAGGCAGGCCGGCAAAGGTGCAGACGAGCTCTGCACCGCTGCATCTCCGAAGGATGTGGCGATGTGGATCCGCGAGCGGGGTTATCACCCCGTGATCTGGCACACGCAGAAGCAGGAGTACCAATTTGCGTCGGACCTGCATGCGAAAGTAGCAACCGAGATCTTGAAGAGCAGCTCCCAGTCGACGCCATAACTGAAGAAGGGCGTGACGTTGAGTGCAGCCTTGGGAGAGTTTCTGCAAGAATCAAGATCTGTAGCTGTGCCAGGCCCCGCCGAAGCAGCTGCAGCCAGGGCCCAAAAGCGGAAGTTTGCTTCACGTTGGACGCAAGTTGTTCCCCAAATGCCTTTTCGGTTCTGAATGCTTTGGAGCAGTCAAGTGCGGTTCCCAAAATCTTTGGAGCTTCCTAAATGCTGTTGAGCAGTCAAGCACTAAGCGCTTCTACACGTCCCGAATGCTTGCATTGCGCATGTCCACAGTTCTGAATACTTTCTCGGCCGCCATGGCCCTGAGCTTTGATGCCGGCGGCGACCAACGTCAGAAGAACTATTGGGTGGAGGACCTTACTGATGACGAAGCCAAGGAGTTTCTGGCCCTCCGCGGGCACCGGGAGGATTGGGAGCAATTCGCACAAGCCTGCGTTTGGGCCGCATTGTTTGCTTTGTTTTGTCGTGAGGGGACCTGTGCTGCACTGGTTGGAGTGTCCTTCAGGCGGCTACCGTGCTCAAGATTTGGTGCGAACCTGCGAAAAGTACAAGGGGCCGGCGACGCTGGTGGCCAAAAAGGAGGAGATGAAGGAGAAGGCGCGAGACGAGGTGCTTCGCTTCCTGAACGGTTGCAAGATGCAGACGCTGGACGGCGTTGTTCCTGCTGGCGCAAATATTTTGAACGCCCTGGTGCAAGACCGCAGAGCTGGTGGCACGGGTGTCGGGGCATTGACTGCCGGCAACGTTGTGCTGCCAAGAGATGTGGCAAAGTGGATCCGGGACAACAGCGCCCATGCGGTCATCTGGCACATGCCGGACAGGAAGTACCGGTTCGCCTCCGAGCTGCACGCAGAAGCCGCGGCCAACAACATTGTGAAGCAGTCCCAATCGTCTCCGTAGCTGTTCGAAAAAGATCGACTTGCGGGAGCGCTGGCTGCACGCCGACTGAGCTCCATCAGCAGCCGTAGCTGAGACCTTGGCCAACTTGAACTGGACTGGCGCTGTGTTGAACACCTCCACACTCTGCCCTGCTTCGCCAGGTTTCCTGGGCCGGAGCCTCAGCAGCGGTTCGCATCGTACAGACTGTGCATTCGTTTAGAACTCAGTTCTGAGTGTGCGGGCAGAGGCGCTACTCGATTCACTGCTCGTTCCAAGTGACCAAAGTGCAGCTCCACAGCTCCAACAACAGTTTGCTCGTCAAACCCTGGAGGGTTGCCCTTTGCCTGATGCTCATTTGCAACCCTGTTGATGCTCAGCTCCAAGCCTGCAGCGATGCTCAGCTCGATGCCGGTGGACAGGAGGGTCAGGAAAACTGTTGGGTAGGCGACTTGAGGGCCAAGGAAGTGCTGAACCTCCACGGGCACAAGGACAAAACGGACGAATTAGAATCGGAGTGCCGGTGTGGCCCTCATGTTTCAACCGGCGGCGGCGAGCACAGCCACTACCCGACGACGACGACGTGTAACATCCACATCCCCGGGGTGGCCCTCATGTTTTGCCCCCGGGGTCCCGCGCCATCGAAACACTGCCAACCGGCGGCGGCGAGCACAAGACCCGGCGACGACGACGACCACAACGCGGCGGCGAGCACGACCCGACGACGACGAGGATCCCATGCCCAGGTCGGCGATGCCGACGACAACGGCGGCGACGGGCGGCGGACGACGGTGACGACCACACGATGACAACCGGCGACCAGCGGCGAACATGACCGACAGCACCCGAGCACGGAGACGCGAACGACCACAACGGCAGCGCGATCACCGAGAGTGTTGACGACGATGACGGCGGCGACGATGGCGACGGTGAAGGCAGCGATGACGGTGGCGACGACGACGACAACGACCGACGGCACGGACGACGAGTGGGGACGAGGACACCGGGCGACGGCGAACGCTCGCGGCTTCGGCTCGGACGACGCTGACGACACCGGGGGTGCACCGGGGTGCAACGAAGGGCCGGCACTGCGGCGACACGATGCTGCGACGCCTTCGGGCACGGGGCGTCAGGGTGGCGACGACGACGCGGCGGGGACGTAGCGGAGACGACGACACGATCCAGTGGAGACGACGGCGCCGGGGCGATGCGCCAGGCGAGCGGCAGCGACGGCCGAGTGGCGATACCCAGAGACACGCCCAGAGCCGTGTTACCCCATATGTTACCCCAGAGCCTCCATGTTGCCCCAGAGCCGCGTTACCCGAAATGTTCCCCAGAGCCGCTTTACCGCAAATTAAATGTTACCCCAAATCCTACGCTAGAGCCGCGTTACCCCAAATGTAACCCAGAGCCGTGTTACAAATGTTATCCCAGAGCCAAACAACGGCCGGGAAACGACGGCGACGGCTCGGACGGTGGCGGCTCACTATAGGTCCTGCATGTTGGCCGGCGACGCGGGACGCAGGGCGGCGACGATGCGACGACGACGACGGCGGCGATGATGACGACCGCGGCGACAACGGGCGAACAGCGGCGACGACTGGTCCGACGACTCACCGAATTAAGGGACGATGACGGCTGCGGCGATGACGGTGCTGCGCCGGGCTGCACCGTCGCCGAAGGGGTGGCGATGACGACTTGGGCGACGACGGCGGTATGCCGGCACCGAAGGGTGGCGACGACGACGACGGTGCACCGGGATGCACCAAAGACCGGCGCGGCGACGACGAAGGTGCACCGCGGCGCACCGAAGAGCGACGCGACGGCCCGATGACGGCGCGATGAAACGATGACGGCGCGGAAACTAGGCGGCGGGGCGGCGACGACGCGGGAAACGCGGCGGCGACGACGGCGCTATGACACGACAGCTCGACGGCGACTCGTCGACAACGAAGTGACGACGGCGACGACGAAGACGCGTGGGCGTGGCAGCGACAAGCAGGGGCGGCGGCGCGGCGACGATGCGGCGACAACGGGCAGGAACGATGAAGCGACGACGTGACGACGCGACGACGACCACGACGACGGAGCCGACGAACCGGCAACGACGACGCGACGACGGCACGGCGACGACGGCGCGGCGACGACGCGGCGACGACGCGGCGACGACGTGGCGACGACGACGCAGCGATGACTAGGCGAGGACCGGGTGAGGATAGCGGAGCGAGGTGAGCGCATAGAGGCGAGGACGGACGACGACGGGCGACGACATGGGGTGAGGATAGAGGTGAGGATAGGGATCGGGGTCTGTACTGCCCAGATGAAACCCCAGGGGTCAAGCCGCAAACTTTATCTTTATCCAGCTTCCTGCTGCTCGTACCGCGGGGTTAAGCCCCAGAGTTTTATCTGGGCCAGGGGTTGTGATCTTGGGCTGGGTTTTTTGTTGATGCTTCAAGGCCTCCTGGGGGGTCGGGTCCTAGAGTTTTATCCAGGCGATGCTTGCTTGATTTGAAGGAACAGAAAGAATCATTGTAATCATTGCTGCTGTGCGTGTGGCCTAGAAGCTTGTTCCCGAGTCCCGCAGGCATGCAGCAGCCTAGATTGCAGCCTGCACCAAATCACATAAATCACGGCATGTCGCTCTTTAAGCAGAGAACCAGAGAGAGGTATGGGTTGCCATGTGAATCATGTGCTATTCTGACCCAGGTCGGGTTTGCAGGGTTCGGGGGTTGGGTCGGAAGGGTTTTATCCTAGGGGCTCGGGTGATTCTGGTGCTTCTCTGTGGGAAACGGGGCGGACTTTGTTCCTAAGAGTCTGTGTGGCTTTAGATATCCCAGCCAGCCCTTGGCCTGGCCAGTGGCCCGGATAAAACCCCAGGTAGGCTCAGGTGGTGCGGATTCCGAGGGCCGGGGTCTGGCCAGCTGGGTTTTCGGCGGGCTAGGCTAAATAAAACTCTGTATGGCAGAACGTTTTGCGGCGAGCCCTCTTGAGCATGTCTTAGGGCCCTAGGCTTTTATCCTTAGCCCCCTAAATCAGTCAAGTCTCCAGCCGTGCACTGCTTCTCGGGGTTGGGCCCGAGGGTTTTATCCAAGCCATGTCCGTGTACATGTTGTGCGATTTTGACAAACATATTTGGGTCGACGATTGCCTGCGCTAAAGGGTTAGGCCTAGAGTTTTATTTGCAGTTCCCTCCCCCAGAATCTCAGGCCCCCAGAGATTTATCCGGATAAATGTGTGCCCTGACCCTTTGTCCCAGTACAAACCCCGATGATAGGGGTGAGGATCCAGGAGAGGCGCGGAGACGACGCTGCGGGGACGATGGCGCGGTGACGACGCCGCGCCGACACGGGGACGACGGCGCGCGGACGACGACGCGACGGCTTCGTGGGCACGGAGACGACGGCGGCCAGGTGCTGGCGATTACGACGTCGGCGCACGGAGACGACGGCGCGGCGACGACGAGGCGGGCAGGATGCGGACACGACAACGCGGGACGACGGCGCGGGGACGGCTACCCCCAGCTATCCTAACTCCGATCCTCACTCCGATCCTCGTTCGACCCTCACTCCGATCCTCACTCTGATCCTCCTTCGATCCTCACTCCGATCCTCACTCCGATCCTCACCCTGCCTTCCGAAGAACCATCCCTGCAATTCTCCACTTCGATCCTCATTTCGATCCTCACTCCCATCCTCTTCACTCCGACCCTCACTCCGATCGCTGGCTGGGCTTTTTTGTGGGGTGATGGCAAGGGGGCGGGAATCGGGGCGGATGCCATGCATGCCAAGGTGTTGCGGGGGTCCTAGGCCGGCGACCTCGGCAGCGGATGCGGCGAGCAGGCCGGCAGTCGATTCCGATGCAATCGCGACTTCCAGAGATCCAGGCTGCCACCAATGCCGTGAATGGCGGGGTGTATAGAACTGTGGACTTGGGATGGAAGACATGACATTTGAACTCATAATGGCACTTCCAAAAGATTGTTTTGCGGGCTGCAGCGACGACGCGACGACCACACAGCGAGGACTTGCAAGGTGCCCTCACAGGTTGCCGTTGAGGATAGAGGCGGGGAGGGATGACGCGACGGGATGACGGAGCGGCGACGACGGGTGAGGATACCGGTGAGGATCGAGGCGGGGACGGATAACGACGCGGCGACGACGCGACGAGGCGGCGACGCTGGCAAGTTGAAGCCCCAGTCTCGCTGCCGCAGTCGCTGCAGCCCCAGGCACCCTCACTGCAGCCCAGCCTGGCTGCCGCAGTCGCTGCAGCGCAGCTCCAGCTGCACCCCCAAGCGCCAGCCTCGCTGCCGCAGTCGCTGACGCCCAGGCGCAGTCGCTGCAGCCCCCAGGCCCACTGCAGCGCGTAGGCGCCCTCAGAGTTGTTGCAGCCCGGCGCTTTCTTAAAGCCCGCACTGCAGCCGACATGCCCTCACAGTCGCTGTAGTCCACGGCCCCTTCACAGTCGCTGCGGCCCCGCTGCAGCCTCGCAGGCGCCCTGCAGCCCCCACAATCACCACACACCGCGGCCGGGGGGTGAGGTGAGGATAGAGGCGGGGATGGATGACACACGCCGACCAGCACCCGATGTGGACACTTGTGTGGATACTGATGCGGATACAGTTGTGGATACATTTGTCGGGACCTCGCGACGACGCGGCGACGAGCGGCGACGAGACGGCGACGACGACGGTGAGGATTCCGGTGAGGATAGAGGCGGGGGACGGATGACACGACAGCGCGACGACCAGCACTGGTGGTGAGGGCCGGGGGGCGCCGGGGGGTGGGATAGAGGCGGGGACGGATGACACGACGCGGTGCCCTCACAGTCGCTGCTGCTTTCAGCTGCCCTGCCCTGTGGCCTCGCTGCTGCAGTGTCCAGGCCCTCACAGAAGCTGCAGCCAGCCTCGTGCCCCAAGCCCTTAGGGGCGGTGAGGATAGCGTGAGGATTCCGGTTGGTACAGCCCTGAGGATAGCGGTGAGGACAGAGACGGGGACGGATGACACGACTGCGCGACGACCAGACTGGTGGTGAGGGCCGGGGGGTGAGGATTCCGATGGGGATAGGGGGGATACCCGTGTGGATACATTTGTGGATACTTTTGTGGATACCAGTGTGGATGCTTTTGTGGATACCAGTGTGGATACTTCGCGACACGGCAACAACGACGAGGCGCAGCGACGATGAGGCGACGACGAGGCGGCGACGACGGCGACGACGATGCGACGACGAGGATGCGACCTGCAGCCCCCAGGTGCCCCTCACAGTCGCTGCAGCCCCCCAGCCTCACAGGCCTCACTGCTCCTTCACCTGAACCAAAAGGATGGGTGAGGATAGCGCCTCTAGGCGACGACGATGCGGCGACGACTCGACGACGATGCGGCGACGACGACGCGACGACGAACACGCGATGTCGCTACCGAGCCGCGCCGAGGCGGGAAACGACGACGCGGCGACGACGACGCAGTCTCGCCCGCGCTGCAGCCCCCAGGTGTCCTCAGCCTCGCTGCAGTGCCCAGGCCTCATTGCTCCCCCTCACTCCTGACCCAAGAGGATGGGTGAGGATAGCGGTATAGAGGACGACGACGCGACGACGCGACCACGACGACGACCCGACGACGGAGCGACGACGACCCGACGACGGAGCGACGACGACGCGGCAACGACTTGTGGTCCCTTCGTGGTGCCCTTCCCTTACCAAGCTGTGTGAAGAGCCCTTTCTTTCTGCGAACTTCGACTCCGCACGTTTTAGGCACTACAGTTGGCCTGTTTTGCAGCCGGTTTGCCGATGTAGCGGTGCCTCACATCGACGTGCTGCAGGCATTGAGCCGGTGCAACGTTGTCGTTATGTGTCCTGTGATGCTGTTGTTGCGCCTAGGTGCCGCACAGGGTATTGTCAGTTGCATTGCACCAGTGCACGATGTGGTTGTGGTCGGGCGCTGACGCTTCCTGCTGCGCCCCCATTGCCTCTTGAGCTGCGTTTGTGTCGCCGTTCGAGCTGTCGGAATAGGGTGGCATCTTGCACATCTGGCTACTGTAGCTTGCATTGTCGTCAGCCTTGTTGTCGCAACATTCGTAACGTGCATGTGCAAGGTGGTTCGTTGAGGGAGTACTTTGCAGGATGTTTCTGCTGCGCTGCAGAACCTCTCGGCGCTCCCGGCATGTGTTCACGACTCGGCAGAAACCCTTCGTGCTGCGGGTGAGGGAAACGAGTGCGGCCCCCGTCGTTATCGTCGGCGCGGCGGCCGACCCGCTTAAAGCTGGCACGGCTAAAATTGAGGTCGTCGCAAACGGCCTGCTCCTTCTTGGCACAGGGCGCAGCTCGCGCTTGACGCCACGCTCGTGAGTCCTGTCATGCGGAACGGGGAGCCGCAGTCGGGTGCCGCCACACGCCCTGGCGCGGCCGTCCAGGCCGCCGCTCGCCGTAAGCAGCGCCAGACGTACCCTGAGCTCGAGAGCGCACGGCGGGCGCGACTCGTCGTCATCGGCGTTGAAGTCGGCGGGCGCTTATCGGTGCTGAAGCTGCCGCCTTCCTCCGCCACCTTGCCCGGCACCGTGCGGCCAGCCTCCCACCACTCCTCCGAGCCGCTTCCTGCGCAGGCTGGGTTCAGCGCTGGTCAGGCTTCCTTGCGGTCGCCACCATGCGCGCTTTTGCGGCGTCCCTCCTTGAGCTACCGTGTGGCGGTGACCTTTGCGGAGCGGGAGAGGCGCCCGACCTCCACGAAGTCCTCGCCGAGGTCCGAGGCGGCCCGCCGCTCCTCGCTAGCCGCCTGCCGGCGCCCTGCGCCTAACCAGCCCGTAGACCGCAGCTTTCACGTGCACTGGGACCGCGGGTACCGTTCGAAAAAAGGCGCGATAAAAACAAATCAAATCACCTTTGGTCGCCGAGTGGTGTTGAACATCCTGCTTTCCATGGGTTATCTGGCCTGCTGCAGTCATGGTCTGTGGATTTGTTGTGCGTGCAAGAAGCTCGTGCGCCCGACGGTGCGCCGCCTCCAGCTGACCAGCCTCATAGCCATGATGGTCCTACTGGTGTTGCTGGATGTGAAACTGGCTTCCTTGTCTGTTCTGCTTCTGACTCGTGGCCTGTTTCGTCTGTTGGACTATCTCCCCGTATTCGTTGGAGAGTCTTGGCTGCGTTACCCAACCATGCCAAAGTGTTGGTTTGCAGTCATTATGCCCCGCCTGTCGGAATGCTACAAGGTGTTGTTACCATAGCACGTTTGCCCTTTGCCTGAGCGTCTTGCATTCTGGCATGACCTTCGCGTGTGTGCCCAGCACATGTTGCAGCTGCATCCCGCCACCCAGCCTATTTTGGCGGGTGATGCCAATGTTTACTTCTCTGAGGTTAAGGAATCCCGCAGGGAGCGGAGTTGTGAATCCCAGCTGCACGACGTAATCCGGACTTCTTTGCGGGGCTTTGGGTTAGCCATCCTGAATCCTGTGCGTGTGCCCACGCATAGGTCCGGTTCCTCCATTGACTTGGTGCTTGTGCTTGTGTCTAGGTCTCTGCCTGTGAGCAAGTAGTTGTCCACGATGGTGTGTCATGGGGTTGCATCTCTTCATGTTGCCATCCAGCCCTTGGCAGCGACCACCGGCTCAAAATTTTTGATGTTATGATCCAAAAAGCAGCTGTTTCCAAGGTGCCCAGGTTGGCCCAAAGTCCGTGACTGGTCTGCTGTTGTCCGTGCCGTACGTCCTGACCTGCACAGTTGGGTTTTGCGGGTTTTGCATTGCCGAAATAACTCCCAACTCAGCCGGGCTGTTATTAATGAT
Organism: Symbiodinium sp. CCMP2592; assembly: GCA_905221615.1. Taxonomy (NCBI): domain Eukaryota; class Dinophyceae; order Suessiales; family Symbiodiniaceae; genus Symbiodinium; species Symbiodinium sp. CCMP2592. Next base: position 162,898 of record CAJNDT010000455.1, read on the forward strand.
CTTAACGCGGAGTTGGTGTCTCTCATGTGGAGCTTGCCCCAGCAGACGGCGCATGATGCCCAGACGTCTCGGCGTCGGCCCCAGCCAGACTAGTGGGATAATGAGTGTTACAATCTTATGGTTGGCAAAAACGCAGCCTGTCGGCGGTGGCAGCGTGAGCGAACGCCTGCTACTCGTACTGAGTTTCGTTCCTAGAGGTTTCGGTTTCATCATCTTGTGCGTCGCAACCCACTTTTGAAGTACCTGGCTTCATGCGCAAGCTGTGGCAGGACACGCTGCTTGTCATCCGGGCGCGAGCACCCGCAGCTGTGGCGCGCATGTTTGACGCCTTGCGAGGTGAAGCTGCCCTCCGCTCCACCGCAGCCGCAGTCGAAGCGCAAACGCTCTTGCACCGGACCGGCTTCGAGGCCCCCGACCTCAAAGCGCTAACCCACCCCCGCCTGAACCGCGACATGCTGGCGAAGACTTTGGCCCGTGGCCGTTCAAAGGCTGGCAGCGACTACCCACGATCGTGTCTCCCCTGACGCGGCGAGGCGAGGCCCACCCCCACGCTGACACTGAACCTGGCAACGCCGTCAGTGCCGCCGCTAGACGCAAGCGCCACGGCACCTACCGAGAGCTCGGCCGTGCCCGGAGGTGCCGTCGTCTTCGGCACGGAAGTGGGCGGCAGGTTCGACACCGAAGCGGTGCAGTTCCTGCGCTTCCTGGCGCAGCATCCAACCACTGCCGTACCGAGACCGCTATCACGGCCTGGGTCGCGCGATGGTCCGGCCTCCCAGTTGTCGCCGCGCAACGCGCTTTCGCAGCCTCCCTGCTTAAGCTGCCCCCCACCGCCGACCTCGGGGACGGACCGGGGCCGGAGCTGCATGACATCCTCTCGGAGGCGCCGCCCGCGGCCTGACCAGCCACACTGCACGTAGCATCACGTAGCTTGCAAGTTGCACTGGGACCCGTCGTACCCCGCTGTCGCAAAAAGGTGCGGAAAAGAAAAAAAAAAAACAGCTTGCCTGTGACCCCCCGCGCTTGGCCGCACAACATACGACAGCAGATGCAGACGCGATGCCGTGGGTTGTTCCATTGAAACCCCTGCTTGTGTAGATGCTTGGCGTGCGAACTTCCGTGATGTGCCCTGAATGCTCGGCCTCTTGCCCCTGCTTGCCTTGACTCCCAGGCTTTTGATATCTTTACATATTGAAGGTGCGGAGCAATTGCGGGCCTCCATCCCTATTACTGTTGGCAACTTAGATTTCCCGTTGTTTGAAGCTGAATTAACTCAAGTGCTGCAGAGCCTTCCCAGCGATCGTTCCCCAGGTCCGGATGGCCTGCTTTATGAAGCACCTCGTGTTGAGGATGCATGCTTGCGCTCCTCGTTGTTGGTAAAAAAGTTTTGGAGCTTATCCGGTCTTGGTCGGTTGTCCCAGCTGTATGGCACTCTGCCATGGTTGCACCTGTTCACAAAGGTGGCTCTGCCGATCAGTTCACGAACTGAATCTTGCGTCCATATCGTCCATAATATGAGATGGTTGGAAGGGTTGTTAGGCCTGAAGTTGGGGAGAGGCCTTGTGTACAATGTCCGAAACCTGTGGATTCCTGCTGTTGGAAACCACAAAAAAACAAACATCTTGTAGGCGACACGTCTTACAGCTTTCCGGCTGAAAGCACATTGGCTTCGGCCGTGCTACTGTCGTGCTAGTCGAACACCTAGCCTCAGGTAAGCATGCAGTCTCCCAAACCGCTGTCGCCGTTACTGCCTTCTGACTTTCCGACACTGCAGAGACCGCTCCGCCTTAAGAATGAGGGGGTGTTAACCCAGCAGTTATAGCACGAACTATCGACCTATCAGCTTGCTGTGCAGTTGTGAAAAAGTGTTTGAGCTACTTTTTTTTCTTGAAACGCTTGTTGCCGCATGTTGACCCGCTGTTCGATGAGAGCCAAGCCGGGTTCCGACGTGGGGCTGAGGAGCAGGTCTACACCTTGCCACAAACTCTGCGCTTAGGCGACCGTCGCTGTACATTCTGCGCTTCTTTTTTGTAAATGTGCGTAAAGCTTTCGACGTGGCTTGGCGGGATGCCGTTCTTTTGAAATTGGCTTCTGCTGGAGTCCGTGGATAGCTTTTGGTCGGTCATTGCAGACTTGATCACCGATACCACTGCGCGAGTTTCTGTGAACGGCTCTTTTTCGCTTTCTCGGAGCAGGCTGAGGTTCGGCAAGGAAGTGTTCTGGGCCCACAGTTGTTCAACCTGTTGTTTGGTAGTGTCGCTGCAGCTGTCCGTGCTGCTTGCCCTTGGTGATGGGCCAAATGCGCCACGCGTTACCTTGCTGCTGTATGCTGATGACCCAGTCATCCTTGCGGACAGCTGTTCAGACTTGCGAAATGCTCTCACGGCCGTAGGCGTGTTGGGCTCGCAGTGGCGGTTCTCTTTTGGCATCGGCCCTAATAAAACCGCCGTTCTTGTTGTGGGATCGCGCACGACAAACTTCACGTTCCGCCTTCAAGGAGCACGTATGCCTTCTGTGCGTCAGTACTGTTACGGGGGAGTGGTGTTCCAGGCTTCCAGGAAGTGGCGTAAGCATGCCCAACGCCGTATTGAGAGGACCACTGGCAAATTTCATCAGAGTATAGGCTGGGCTGAGAACCGAGGTTTGTGCACCAACTTCCGCTCATTTCCGCTCTAGTTTTTTCCGTGCCTACGTGCTGCCTTCCGTCTTATACGGCTCTCAATTCTTGGATGGGGCGTCGCGCCGCTTACTGGATCAAAAAGTGCGGCAGTTTGGGCGCCGCCTGCTTATGTGGCCTGGGGGCTCCGCAAGTGCAGCTGTTGTGGGTGCGCTGGTCTGGCCGCCCATGTCAGTTGAAGTGCGACGCTTGCAGTTCAGCCTGTTTGGGCGACTGAGTGCCGCTGGTAGCATGGGTGATGGTCGCACCCTGGCATGTCGAGTGTTCGACTATGCTGTACATTGCTGTACAAGTACTTGAACCCTCCCGTAGCTCGCAGCTGAAACGTGCTCTGGGACCGCGGTCACTGTTCGAAAAGAGGCGCGTGCAAAAAAAAAAAAAAAGTACTATAGGATCCTGGGCCCATGATGTCAAGCTGAAGTTGCAGTCTTGTGGTGATCCGCTGCCTGCCGATTGCAGTGGAGGCGGTCGGTGGTCCAACCTCTCTTGCAGCGTGAAGCGTTGGCACAATACCGCCAAGAGATTGCGGCAATCCCTTCCCTAAGGTGTTATCTCGAGTATCAACCGCATTTGGTTTGCGCATCGCAAGTACAGCGTGGCAGGCTTGCGCCGCATGTCATCCGTGAATGGACATTGGCCCGATGTGGTCACCATCCCCTCCCAGATGGGCGTAGCGCACGTCACCGTGCTACTGTCTCACATCAGCCATGCTTGTGTGGCGACCCACACTGGGGTCTGAGACATGGGCTTCGGGCCTGCCCTCTCTTTGGTGAGCAACGTGAGAACTGGATGCTTCACATGCAACGCTGTCGAGTTGAGGTTGCGAAACTCTGCGATGATGATTTCTTGCGCTTGGTTTTTATGCCACAGTATCCATTCAATTCCGCCTCATTGATTTTAATTCATGTGCGTTTCGTAGCTTCTGTCTGCACAACGCAACGTTGGCTTTTAGGTGGTGCGCTTTCGCTATAAGTGCGAGGCGTTTTTTTCACTACTGACCGCGTGGACGGTTGTTTCAGGTCTGAGTCTGTCTGTTTGACGGCTGTAAAAAAGGGGGGCCTGCTGCGACCGCATTGCCGGCATCTTGATCGCTCGCAGGGTGGACCGCGCAGCGGGGCATGGTTGGCGGCTGTGTTGAGAATTGCCGAGCGCAGTACGCACTCCGCTTACCCGGTGCTGAATGCCGGCGGCCCTCAGCAACTTGTCGTTTTAGGACCTAGGATTCGAGGTTGGGGACCGCTGGAACGGACAAACCGCCCGCTTCGTGAGCGACCTCATCCGTGCGCGGGTTCGGCGAGACCCACCCGCATCCACCCGCCCTCCGCCACCGGAGCTTGCTCGGGGCTGCGCTTGTGTACAGGTGTCGTACGTCAGCGACCTGCCAGGTGGACAAGAGATGCGTGCAGCAAGAAAGAATGATTCAATATGATTATATATGACCCATATATGACCTGATCCGACCTGGCGCCGGCCAAAGCCTTGCAGTAGCGATGGTCCAAGCAATGTGCTATGCATGCCCCGCAGCGAGCTTGCAAGATGTTTGCCGTGTGGTTGCTGTGGCTGCAAGTTGCCGTCGACGGAGCATCTTTCGGATTTGGTTGGTTGCCTGGGAACGTGGCTCGTTCATGTTCAGCATGCAAAGCGCTGGTTCATGGGACAGCGGTGTTTCTTGCAGCCGTACTATCGGATTGTGGACACGACCCCATGTTCCAAGCTCAAGTTAGAGAGCGATTCGTGTTGAACTGTTTGAACTGTTTTCGACGAAATGATGCCGCTGTGTGCTGAGCAGCGGCAGCGGCGGTAGTGATGCCACATGCGAGGCTTGCAAGCCAGAAAACCCCGACTGACAGCGGAAACGGCTCTGTTGGAAGGTCGGATTCGCCGTCCAGTTATTCAAGCTATGCAACATCGAGCAACTCATCGACCTTGAGGTCGGCGAAGCTTCATTCCCATCCCATCTTTGCGTTTAGGGGTCTGAAAAAGCATTTGGCTGTTAAAAGATGTCGCTGGGGAGGCGCAAGTTGCAAACTGCCGTCGCCAACCAGAACGGAGGACTGTTCGGGCATGCTGCGCGAAGGCATCATGCTGTCGATGCCGAGTGGCCCGTGGAAGGCAAGTTTTCGCGCCGGGATGATAAGGCCTTTTGGTCTGCAACTGGTGTGCAACGCCTCCGGCCTTGATTCCAGAGGAGCAAAAACGAACTCCGAGCACAACGACATTGCCGTGATCAGCCCCAGGAAAAGATGCTGCGCAGACGTGTTTGATCTCTTGTTGCAGATGATCCTGCAGTTTTGCAATCTCAGGCAACGTCCTGCTGCACCCACAGCGGCGAAGGCGCCACAGGCCCGAACAAGAAACAGAATTAGCCGAAGTTTCGTTAGGTTGTGAGGGTGGGGAATGAGTGATAAGGGTATGCTGCAACACATGTTCAGGTAGACGAAATCGAAAACTTGCGGGAGATGCTTGTCCTGGCCTGAAAGATGTGTCCGTGGCCGCTTATGCTTATGAACTTTTGCTGCGAGCTTTTGAGGCCGAAAAGCAGCAAGAAATGGCCGAGGAAGACAGCTTTGTGGTTTGTAATAGTCTTGGCCTTGCGGGCATCGTTGTCGCTTGAGGCTCGTTCGTTGTAGAATCTAGAAGTCCATGTGAAAAGATGCGGTGAGGTTGCACAGGAGCACATGTCGACATGACGACTGCGGCAGGAGAAAAATCCAGACCGCAAGAAGGCAGTGGGCATTGTTCACCTACATGCAGCGTTGAAAACTTGAACTGAGCAGGACCTTGCAAAAGATCTTGAGATCTTGAAACAATGGCTAAAAGACAAGGAGCAGAAAGCAGAAACAGGGAAGGCTGGGTCTGCCGTTTGAACACAGTCTGGATGTATGCATTCTGGAAGAGATGCTAGGACGTGAAAGGTGGTAAGGCTTCCGGAGTCAAAGCGCAGGCGCGGAGACCACAAGCAATGAGTTTGCAGAAAGCATCGATCGCACCCCGCAAGCACGGTTGATCGATGTGTTCATGGTCTGGTGAAAGAAGACAACGGCAAGCTTGGCAGGCCGGTGTGGCCAAAACAACCAAAAAGGAGGTCCCACATGTTTCCGTTTGGCCAAGATCAGAGTGGTCCAAGTCGCTCGTGTTGCTGGGCCAGGCCAACGATGGCAGGAGTGCCCCTGTACAGAAGAAGCAAGCCGAGGAGTTAGCATCCTTCTGATTGATCCCGATGCATGAAGAAGCGTTGTCCATGCAGGCACCAAGCCAGAAGGATGGCAAGAACAAGGAGGTGAGAAATATTCGAGTGCCATTGTGTTTTGAAGCACTGCGTGCAAACATTGCTCAGGTTGACAAGAAGTCGAAAAAGGCACCGGTGCAGATTCATTGCAAAGTTGCCTCCCTGCTTGCCCACTTTGACAGGAGACAAAAGAGAAAGCCAAAAAACCGGCCGCTAAGATAGCAAAGGCACCAAAGTCCAGTGCCAAGGTAGTTAGTTTCAAACTGACACCTTCCTTTCAGCTCGGCTTGACACACCATGCCGGATGCTCCAGGAACAAAAGCCACCTGCAGGAGACATGGCGGCAGACGACCAGGAATGCTTTTGTGCATCGCGTTTGCTTATCATGTTTGGTTTAGTTTTTCTTCCCAGCTCAGGCCATGCAGACAACTAAGACTACGTACACCTGACGCAGGCGGAAACGAAGAGATTAAAGAAGACGCCCGACGTCCAAGAGGTGCTACAAGTAGCCTGCTATTTCAAACAAAAACTACTTCCAGCTTTCATGCCCAATGTGCCGAGTATCAGCATGCATCTTCCTGTCAGCACGCCCTCGTTCCTTTTGTCACTCTTTTGTCTCGGACAGTCCTCCAAGATTCCTACTATGATAGGGATATACAGGAATGCATGATGTCAGTGGCTGCGAGATGACAGTGTGTATCGTGTTCAAACACAGCCGATCGGAAAGCTTCACTCTGCTTTGCCGTGGAAGGCATCGACGAAGGAAGAAACGGCAGAGGCAGTTCATGTAGCGCAGATGTGCGAAAATCATTCAAAATCAGAGGCACGCACAGTCGGCACATTCCACTGTACATTGCAGGCAGCATTGGCCGGCAATTTTCGTTCAATATACAAGTTCAAGATATAATGTGTCGGCTCGGAATCCATGAGGGCCATTGGCAGCATATGGGCTCCATTGCAGGTAGCTGACACTGCTCGTACTGCGGCCGGGTCATGGTTTTTTTCGACTGTCTCTTCGTTTCCTTCGCGGCCTTTGCTCTGGGCAAGCTGTCGCCGGGGGAGGAACCGTTGCCCGCGATGGCTGACAGTGGGAAGAAGGAGTTCGACGCGATTGCAGGGGCAACTGCAAACTCTGAGTCTCGCCCAGTATATGTCAGAGTGGCGTAGCGGCGCAGTTCCGAATCCACCGCCTTGCGACGTCTTGTTGGAATCGCAGCGAATACTGAGTAGAGTGTGAGTAGTGCAAGTAGCCGTGAGGTTGACTTGGAATGTATTGTCAGTGATAGGTGACAGACATGGAGATGTCCGCAGGTGGAGGGCCTAACGGCAACCGTTCAGTCCAATCCGCTGCAGTTCCCACTTCTGACCGACTTCTGGTGTGCCTACGAATTGACCGACCGCAAGCGCACACCAGCACTTCTCATAGATGATATGCAGGCCAGGAATTCGTTGGTTCTCGGCTGGAAGAGTTGAGAAGTGGGCAGCCATGCAGGTGGAGTATGCAGAGTATGTGCATGGAATTGTCCCGCAAGTGAAGTTGCTCTTGGACGCCTTCCGCGAGGCAAAGGGCAGATCCGGGGACCCGGGAGGGGGGGGGGCGTGTCTCGTAGGTCGTAGGCTTCCAGATATCGAGGCAGGGCTCCCCATCTTCTGGAGCACATGGTGGCGCTGGGGCCCGGATGACGGATTCTTCAATTCTATGGATCGTTTCTATGGTCCCATTGGGCACCTCAGCCTCCATTCGCAACCTAAGCTCTGCAGGATCCGACACGTTTGACACGATTCTTTCGTTCATCAGAATTCCGTCTGAGGTGGAACACGAGCTCCAACGCTTTGTACAACCACAACCGGAATGGAGGCGCCGCTTGGCGCAAACCTCCCCGGTTGTACAGGGAGGGAAGAGCGAGGTGAGGCATAAATCATCGAGTCCCAGCGGCAATCTTCTTTAGTTTTATGCTCGATTTGCTGCCAGGGGTGATGGCGATTGTGTGTCCTAGTCCTTTGCCTGTGTTCAAGAAGAGCCAGAACAGACAAAGTGAGGAAAGGAAGACAGAAACGGAGGCTGCATCATGTCGACAGGTCCGTTGCTCTGCATTGTAGTGCCCAGCCATGATTTCTTTAAGAAATGGCCAACGAGGATGTCTTGCCGGCGGTGGCACCGCAAACTCCATTGGAATGGCGCCGGGTCATGCACAAAAGCTATTCTCTCGACATGTTTGACGAGCGACCTATGGAGTGGGCATCGCCCAGCGACCAAGGCATGCTTACAGTGCGTAAATCCGTTTACTGATCCACCCAATAGCCCAAAGCCTTCCTGCAGTGTCTGCACTTCACGTTACAAGCTGGAGACTCGACCTGTGTTCACGATTCTTCCTGCCATGCAACATTCAGAGTGAAGTTAACCCTGGCAAAGGAACATTGCACGTAGAGCTTCAGAAGCTGGGTGTCGACACCGTGGTTCAAGTGGGTGCCTGGACGGATGACTGCATCATCTCCACTGCATTTCATGCATTCAGTTTGCAATACGACGTCATTTTGATCGAGGATGGCGTCTCCACTGCGAGCAAGCAGCACTTCAATGCAATCGAGGTCATGAGAGGGGCGTTGGCCAAAGTGCTGTTTGCTGCGGATGTTGCTGCCTACATCCGGAAGGGGCTTCCAGTCTTGGAAGCGCGAGCGCCCCAGGCGAAGCTCGCCGGATCCCGGGCCCAGGCCTGGGCCCGCAGGCCCGCCGTGCTCGCGCTCGCGTCCAAAGCTGACGCTGAGCACCAAGAGCCTTTGGCTTCGGCGGCATCCGAGCGCATTTCGGTTGATGTCGCCATGAGGTTAGTATTTGCAGTCGGCTGCACGAGCGTCTTTTCCTTCATGTCGGGCTGGGTCCTACGAGGAGTTCTGTCTCGCAAAATGCGAGATGGCGACACTCATGATCGGCAATATCGCCAATTCATGTGACAAGGTCTGCGAAGGCCAATATTGCATATACTGCATCTTGGTGAGCAAAAGCTGTTCACGACAGCCTGCCGTGATCGAGGCTTTAGAACAGGACCTAAACCGAAGGCGTACGTGAAACAAATCAAGGACAGCTGTCGAAATTCGCATTGCCATCGGATCGATGTCAACCCGATGGCACGAGCAGAATTTGCATGAGAATGTAAGTAACCTAAAGTCTGGGATGCTTGCATCCCGGCAACGTCAGCTACACACACTGCATCATTGTGTCAAATGTCGCAGAAGTTGCGACAACAACTCACCACACATACACTGACACACATAGTTTCCGAATGTTTCCGACGAAGCTGCCAAGGCATGGCAATCGGCAGTCCATTCCTGTGGTTATCGAACGGCACTATCCGCTTTGGATGCGAAGGATTAATGCTCTGCTGTTGGCGACATTAGGGCCTTCTCCACTAATGCATGCAGAAGTTGCAGGATTGTGCAATTTCTGAGTTTCGCGTGAGTGCAGATCAGTGATTACATGAAATTACATGTATATAGTCCTGGAAAGGCAAAGAGCCAAAGCCAACTCGAGAAGGATCGCCTTTTGCAAAACGACGACACCATTTCGTCAGGGCCTGAACCTCGACAGCCTCGCACGCATGACTTTGCAAGCGTCCGTGCAGTATATGTCTCAGGCAAGCCAGGAGCGAGATTGAGCAAACGTGGAAGCAGCAGAAGACGGAGGAAGTTCGTTTGCAAGCTGGAGCACAGACAACACGAGCTGCTAGGTTTTGTGATTTCCTGCAGGCCTGTGTTCCTGCTGTACCGTCTGCCGTGCCGGTGGCCTAGCCCTTCGCTACATCAACGAATGGAGTAGTTGGCCAGAACTTGGGCTGACCAGCGGGTTAACCATTAATCTGTTTAAATGAACTGCGCCATTCAAAAAACCAAAGCATAGGGCATCATCAGGCACTGCAGGAACGGCAACGGCCACGAAGATCTGGCCGAGTCTTCTTCTTCATGTACAGTCCTCCAAGAACATCCACACGGTACAGCTTCAGCTATCGTTGCCCGGAAACAGATTCAATGAAGAATCGGACAGGGCATTGGCCAAGACTTGGGGATGCTACTGGTAGTGCATCTAGTGCCATGTCGACATTGTCAAGAGGACAGCATCTTGTCGGGACGTCGCTCGGGGTTGCGGGCAAGTGGCACCATGTCACCTCACTTCCTGTTAGTTCACCCCTTTCAATGTCGCAGCCTTTCGTGTGTGACAATCTTTCCGCGCCGCTGGAATTGCAAATGCCGCGCTTCCGATGTTTGCCGCTCTGGAGACCGAATGAATGAACCTGACAATGTCGGGGCGAAGCAGCAGATGTGTACCAGGTCGCCTGCAGCAGCTGCGTGTACCAACAACGACGTTCCATGTCCGAATTGATTGCAAACATAATCACAGTGTCAACTCCAGATAAGGCGATTCCGCGATTGATAAACAGCGCTATGTCCACTGTACCTGCCCTCCATCGGCAGGGCCGTGAAGAGCGGTAGATGATTCAGCACATGAACGAACATGTTTCATCCGATCTGCAGTTTCTGTGGTTCATGCGGCTTTGGCAGCTAGTCGCTGCCGCTTCGGGGGCCTCTGGGCAAATCGTTTCGGTTCTCTTTCGGTCTGTGCGGAAACTGGGTCGTGATTCCGGGATCCTCATTCCTCCCGACCCTGTTTTGCCTCCGCGACTTGCCTGGCTCTTGGGCGTGGGACTTTGCTCGGGGACTATCATCTTCCCTCTCTTCTCTCGGGCATCTTCCTCGCCCTATGCATTGGGCCAATCCTTGACTTTCTGCTGCTGGCTCGGCTGGAGCTCCTCCGGAGCTTCGGCCGTAGCAGACCTTATCGCCAGGTTCTACAGGATCCTTGAATGAGCTTGCGGGCCAAGGTGGCTTCTCGCTTCGAAAGTCGGATTCTGGAGTCCAGGTGGTTTCTTCGCGTTCCGGCTGCCCCTCCTCGGCTCGTGCCAGTGAGAGCACGGCTGCACCCGGAGTTTTCAGTAACGGTCCAGCGCTGCCAATCCGGAGCCCAGGGTGCATACGGCACAGGGTGTAGGCAGGTTCCTTGCTGGACGCCTGAGTGGTCTGGCCACTGGCAGCTCTCGTCGTGAGGCCTTGCATCTGTCTAGCCGCGTGCACAGTGTTTGTTGAGATGCCATCGGCGACTACAACCCTCCCATCGTGACCTCGAGCTTCGCTCTCGCATTGCGGAGCTTCGGTGTTGATCGGTCATCTCGGGCAGAGGTCAGGCCTAGAAGTGCAGGACTCCCTTGCCCGAAGGTGGTGATGCCGAAGTGAGCCGGGTGAAAGGGAGAGCCGAGCCCGCCGGCCCGGTTTGATTGGTCAGAGTGCCGGCAGTGGGGACGCTTCAGATTATTGGGGGATCGCACAGGTGGGGGGTGGTTCTGGTGCCTCACAGCACCTGTGGATTGTGACGCTGGCCCCCTTCGCGTCGAGCCACGCCTGCGTGTCTCCGGATCGCTTGTTGTTGAGCTGTCGAAACCCCCTTTGCCATCCGACACCAGTCGGTGCCCAGGAGTATTTTCCTTGGAGGAGCAAGCAGCATCCAGCCGGTCTGCGAGCCAAGCTAGCAAGGTGAGGGAAGGAAACGCCATGTGGTTGAAGAATTGAGGGTCTGGAGTCTGGATATGATTTACTTGATCGAGAACCCTCTGAGCAGATCTGAGCAGCTGGATCTGTTTCGCCTCTGCGACTTTTGCGTGGAACTGCCTGGACGAAGCCAACAGCCAACGGCCAGCCAAAACAGGATGCGCAACTGAGCCGCGGGCAGCAAAAGCACTTCCTCAGGAGACGAGCTCCTGAGCCGTATCGACGGTTCTGTTCTGCACAGGCTCTCGCACATGCTGGATCTGCGAGAAGAGGCCCAGTGCACGAACGCGAGAATCGGCGAAGCTGGGAATCCTGGACCTTCTGACGAGTGCGGCATGATGTTCAGCTGCTGGATGTTCAGCTCGTCCAAGCATCGACTTCCGCTCTGCAGAAGTCTGTGTGGGATAGATTCCTGAGGTGGCTCCGAGAAAGAGCTGGCGAGGATGCGGCGTCCAACGTCGCTTCTCTTCCTAACGTGCTGGTCGAAATGCCTTGTGCTTATGGACAAGTGCTGTATAGTCAGTGTGCTCCTCTTCAGCACTAGTGGCGGAGTCGTTTCGGTACGCTTCGGTTCACTCCTGGGTCACTTTGTGGTGGTGGCGCCATGGCCGTGTAACAAAGCGGCTTGGACATCCCCACGTTACAATGGCGTGTGCGCCTTCAGCACCAAGCTATTCTGGCGCTTTGTCACTTTGCCTTCCGGAAGCACTGCAGGGTCGGTTCTGCCAGCTTTAGTGGGAAAGTCCCGAAGCTATCCCGAGAAACGTTTTGGGGTTCTTTATTGCTACTGCCCAGCGCTCTTCTGCCAGCCCTTCAGAGCTTGACTTCAGCTGGCCGGGCATGATGGTGGACTCGACTGCACATAAAGGTGTGCTGGCAGTCGCGAGATAACATTTGCTTGGTTGCAGAGTGAAAGGAACGAGAAGCAGGGAAGGGTGGAACATGCACGAACATGTATCATCCGATCTGCAGTTTCTGTGGCCCTGCCGCCATGGCGGGGGTCGACTGCGCACAAACATGGGCTGGCAGTCGCGATCCAACCTTTGTCTCGTTGCGGAGCAAAAAGACCGAAACCGAGAAGCAGGGAAGGGCGGGGTGTGTGCCGTTTGCCAATTTTTGTTGGTTTCATGTTCCATGCTGCATGATGTCGAAGATATTTGCACAGGATTGTCTTGCATCCTTTTGTTTTACTCTTAGCTTTATCTTATCTGTTGAGACGGCGTGAAGCTGTTTTGCTTGAGTAGTCTTTGCCCGAAGCAGCAGCACAGACCCGAAGCCGGATCAATACAGCGTTACACCGTGAAGCGGTGTCGTAAACTCGACATAACAGGCTACAGAAGTACTGTGGCTGTGACAGCATCTCCATCGCCTCTGTCTGGGGCGTCACATTCCGGTTCGCGTGTGGGAAGAGCACCTGGCGCAATTCCGATCGGCTAGGCTGTAAATTTGAGGTTTGTTTGAGCAAGCTGCATTTGCATGTGGATGGGTTCATTTGTTGTTGTGAGGTGTGTCGTCTTCTTACAGGGCACCGCGTACTTGATGTTGACTATCCCCACCCCCACCACCACCACTATCGTTTCTGCCACCACTTGCTACTGGTACGATGGCGGCTTCTATACTACCATTACATAGCTGTGAAACTGGACTAGCTGCTCCCTCGACACCATGGAAGCACGGACAAGGCTTTGGAAACAGTGTCTTGGTTTGTGTCCCAGAGCCGGCACAAAGCAGCCACTACCAACAACGAGCAATCGCAACTACCAACGACCACGATGGCTGATAAAGTACGATATACTGTAGAAGCTTCTCCATGCATAAACCGTTTGTTCAGACCTTGCGTGGGGTCGAGGGAAGGACCAACAAGCGGCAACGATCCGAAGCCCTGTGTTTGGGTGTAACTATGAGCAGAGAGCCGGATCCCTGTCACGAAACTAGCACTAGAAACATGTCAGGGATGGCGAATGTTGGACTGTGGTGCTTGGGAGCTGTGGCGTGTAGTCGCCTAGTGCTCGTAATGTGTTCTTTTGTTTCTTGTGGTCCCGGCTGCGTGATGTAATTAGGCAAAGCTGATGTGGAGTAGAGCCTGGGTTCAAAAATTAGGCAAACCGCCGACTGAATAGGGACGTGGAAGTGCACAGGCTTGGAGCTCTGCCTCCAAAAAACATGTCACGCGAAGCCAAGCCCGCGACCACCCTGCGCCGTTTGCGTGCCCACCGCGTCACGTTTGCGAACTCACACTCCAATCGTGTGGAAGGCGTCGCACTTGCAGCAAACGGCTGCCCAATGCACTACGCCGTGAACAGCCCGTCATGAAATATTCTGAAATGTGTTTTGGAATGCGGGACTGTGGACATCAGCGAAATTTCTAGCTTCCTTTTTTCACTTGCACGCCGCGGCAGTGTATTTCAGTAGATTCAGTACCCACACTTGCGCATGTCTCGGCTTTTTCACAGTTCATGTTTCTGAATGGTCATGTCAGTCAGCCTTCGGAAGGATTCAATGGAGGGGATATCGGATATGGCATTCATATTGATCACTTCGTCCTTCTTGCTTTCACGCACATATTCAAATTCACTGGAGGCTCAGTCCCCCGACATCGAAGCATTGCTTATGCAATGAAGCACTCCTAATCATCGTCCAGCTGCAGCTGGAATGCAGGGATCGAAGCTTTTTGCCTGTGCTTCGAGTATGGCTGAATCTAAGGGAAACTGCGGAACCGGCGGAGATGGCGACTGCGGCCCCTAAGCAGGCATGGCCCGGCAGAGATGCGCAGTATCCGGTCTGCCTTGCTCGGTTTTCGGGGTGAGAGCCGACCGGGCTGTGGAGGGATTGCCCACCTCAGGACGCGCCGCCCCAAGAATTCGTGCTGGCCAGCGAGGCTGCCAAAGAGACGCTGTTTTGTATTTTGGTTCAGCGGACGTCGGACAAGTGAGTGCGGGCAGTGAAGGCCCGCGACGAGAAGAACCATCTTTCGCGCATGATATGTAGGAACATGCAGGAACACGGACCATAGTGCTTGGAGTCAAGGAATGGAGGCCGAGGCCCTAGGCATCATGATGTGGCCGGACCCGGGGAACAGCAAGCAACAAAAGCAAGGTAACTCAGTCAGGTCAGCAGACGGAAAAGGGTGCAGGAGGACAAAACGCACAAATACTTGCAGCAACTTTGGTGCAACTCAAAGGTATGATTGGCGGCAAGCCTGAATGACCAGAAAGCAGGACTGCCACGATGCGGTTCGACTATGGCAATCAAGATGTCAGCTTAAACAGACTGCAACCATGAGATGCCACACGCACCGTGAACGCTACTGTAGCGAGAAGCTGACTTCAGTCTAGTGTTGAAGAGCCCAGGCACGTATGTAGCGACTTTCGGGAAAGCAGCTTCGGGAAACATGCCGTTTCTTGGGCGTTTGTGCATGGGACGTCTCGTCGTGCATTCACATTTTGGCATGTCCTGCCCTCCTCAGCACCGCCCCACCACACACGCTTGAAGTTTAGATTATAAGCGAAGGCCACCACCTTGATGCCGTCGGAGAAGGCAAGCGGGGTCAGCATTGCGACTCCAACATTCGATAGGCAGCAGCCTTCATGAAGCGCAGTGCCATGCTGGTGTCAACTCTCGCTATGTCGCATCTTGATGTGCTCTAAACTGCGAGCGAAGATGCTAAAATTATTAAGAACTGATGCTTCACTGAACCTTGCATGCTGCTAGGACATGTCCATGCCTGAGTGAGGTGCCCCCCTGCGAACTTCCTCTGTGGTCGGCTCCTGAGATCTCCATCGTAGCATGCTCACGTTGACAAGCCTGTTGTGAGATACACGACGGACATGTTGGCAAAGCAGCTTCGGCACTTGCGGCGGTGCCTGTCCGACCAAACGCCTTGCATTATTTGGCGCCAGCATGCGCCAGCCATTTTGCCAGAAGCAACTGTGCCGTGTGGCAGCTGCTGCTTCAGAAAGTTGCTGGGCTGGCGTTTAGCCGCTTAGCCTGTTTACGGAACCACTGCGCAAGAAAAGAGTCCAGCTCGAGGCCCAGTGTGATACCCAACAGGGCAGCAGATGTGTCGTCGAGATTTTTGGACGTGGTGTGTGATCACGAAGTGTATTGATCTTACACAGCTTGCGAAGAGCAAGATTTTGCTAGCCATGCCTCGATGGCTCCTCGCCTGAGGTCGGCACGAATGGGAAGCGTGCTGTATCCTCTCGATTTCTTGGGGGTCTGGAATCCTAGAGCTTTTCATATTCTCAGATTCCAGACCCTTAGAATGGCACCCCCTCACACACCCCTGAAACCCTGAGTCAGGCCACACGAAACCCAACCAGCCCGTTGCCCTTACCCAAGAGCCCATGCTTCGGCCATCACCGGGATTCGCTGATACTCCATGGCATTTTACAAATGGTCAAAGCTTGATGTGTTGTAAAATCTTGCTTCGTGCCCGCAAGAAAAGAATGTGCCCTCTCCATTTTTGATCTTTGAGAAGGCGGATTTGAAGCCTACGTTCTTCGATATCGATATCATCAAGAAATCGGTTAGTTTCAGTAATACGACTTTTGTCAGAATTTCTGTTAACAGCTGTTGGTCTCCAGGAACTGAAGCTTGCGTGTGTCCGCTTCTCATGTACCAAGAACCTTTGCGACCTTTACTCTGTGAAACTTCTCGCCTGTCATAGAGCAAACCTTTGCCGTCTTAACCCGCATAAAGAGCCCCAAACAAGCTGCATATACTAGACTTCTGCATCGTTCTGTCTCGATCTTCCCAGGTTGCGTTTACGGCCCTGAGTGAAGCCTGATCCTCAAATCACATCTTTGTCCAAGACCCTGAATAGCTTCTTTTGGAGTGTTCGCGACTCTGGGATGCTTTTTCACCCTCAGCGAGAGCGTCAAGCCCTAAACGCCCGGTCAATGTCTGGAACTTGCAGTCCGGGGCCTTCGGTATCCTTCGGTTTCGGGGTCATGGAACTGCCGGGGGGTCTGAGATTTTGGCGAGTATAAGTCTTAGGATGTTCAGCGTACTCAGGGAACGTACGGCTTGTAACATACTTGGAGTTGAAGGTGCTTCGGGCGTACGGGCTTTTACAAAAGTTAAAAGTATTTGATATCTTAGTTCGCTGCAGTTGTCCTTGTTGATCAGGGGTCACGGTCGGTTTCAGTAGTTCTCTAAATTGGTGTGGGGCTCCAGTGCTTACTTTGGGTGGTGAAGGTGGTGCGGTGGTAGCGGAGCAGGGTCGCAGGAGCGGCCAGGTGTTGGATGGGATGGTACGTCGCATGGAGATCACGGAGAGCTGGTAGGGGTGGTAAGGGCTGTGGTGAGGAATAGGGGGTTGGCAATATCGCGATATCACGACACCTAGAGCCGTGGGCCCAAGGCCAAACTGGCTTCGGGTCCGCGGCCCATGTGCATCATCGCTGAGAATCGCTGGAAGGCGAAACCGGGAGCTCTTCAATCGCGATATGCTCTTGGCAGGGTGACAAACTTGGAGACCTCAACGGACTATTGCTAGCTGTTTGCACAGTACTACGCCGATGGAGTGAACGCAAGCATCAGGGGGCGCAGACATTCACCCGAGTTCCGGTTGTTGCCAGAAATTTGTAGCCAATCAATCCGGGTTGAATCAGTATGGCGGACCTGCAAGCTGAGAACATATTCATTGAATCTGCAGCTGCATTTCCCCGCTTGACAAGTGCAATAGCAGGTATTGGAAGGCTTGAACCAAAAACTGTTCTCTTGCCTGCGGCGCCCTGCAGAACTATATGCATCACTGGTTAGATCTGTTTGTTGTGTGCATGCCGCACACACTCACGTGCGAGCGTGTGCGGCACCTTGCGGCGACTCAAGTGCCGTCATGCGCCTTCCAGTAACTGTTGCACCACTGTTGTGCAAGGCTGGTCTGGACGGGTGGGACAGGATCCTAGGGTCTCCTAGAGGAACGTCACCGGCTTTAAGAGAAGCTTTCCCAGCCACAGACTGGGATTCCAGGCATTTCGTAATTAATCATTTCCCCTTCGTTCTGCTGTTTGCAATTTTCGCTGGTTAATCATAGTTGTATCATTGTGATATATCGTGTTTTGTCTTCTTAGGGTGGTGGACGGAAGCAGCGAGGGAGGAAGGAAAGCCGGCGGGGGAGGGGTGTGTGTTATTACCCGCTCGTCGGTTTCCGTTCCCCGCTTCCTTCTGCTCACCCCCAGAACAATTAGAATTAGAGATGAAAACACTCCAGCCAGAGTGCTCCTCTACCCCCTTCCTTCCTCCCACCTTCCCCTCACCTTCCACACCCCAAAACGATAAAAGAATGAAACACTCCAGCAAACGGGCTCCCCCTCTCCCCTTCCTTCCCCCCACACCCCAAAATTACAAAAAAGCTGAGAGCACTACGGCAAAAGTGCTTCCCTCCACCTCCCTTCTACCCATCTTTCACACCCCGAAATGCAAAGGAAACACAAACAAAGGAAGACACTGCAGCCAATGTGCTTCCCCTCTTCCCTTCACCCCACCCCTTCTCCACCCCCAAAACGATATACACATATCAGAAGATGTTAAGAACTGAGAACACTCCAGCAAAAGTGCTCCCCTGCTCCCTTCCTTCCCCTCGCCTGCCCCGCACACCCAAAACGGATAAAAACAGGAAAACAACAACACTCCGGCAAAGGGGCCTCCCCCCCTTCCTTCCCCCCGACCCTCAAAGTGATAAGAACATGCAAACACCAGCAAAAGTGCTCCCCTCCCACTTCCTTGCCCCCACCTTCCCCCACACCCAAAACGATGAAAAGCAGAAGCAATTGAAAACACTCCAGCAAAAGTGCTCCCCTCCCCCCTTACCCCTCACGTTCCCACACGCCCCAAAACTAGAAATACAGAATAAAATGACACATGAAACATTTCCTCAACTTCATTGTGTGGGTGTGGAATTTCACAACACTAGCTGTTACGAGGCTGTTGCGGTTGTCTTGTTGCTGCACAAGAATGCGCATCCCGACCTTGCCGGCGCCAAGTTTTCAAACTCGGAAGACACGGCACTCTCGCCGGACGCGTCACCGAAGCTGGTCAAAAGCCACGTGCTGACGAGCAGGTGCTTGTGGGAGCACAGCGGTCCCGTCGTCCCAGCTGTTGCAGCATACCGGTAGACAGCCTAGGTGCGTGATGCCGAACCCGAGAGACGTGGCGGAGCTGGCGTGCTCTTTCAGACCTGCTGGGGGACTTATGGTCAGTGCATCCCCTCCTGATGTGGCACGAACTCAGGACAAAAGCCTGGAGACAAGAACCTAAGTGATTGACGGTGCGTGATAGTGGCGCACAGCCTGGGCTTCGGAGCTTCGGGTCGTTGGTACCCTCGGGCGGACCTCCATTTTGCTAATTAGTGCGTAGTGAGTAGGGCTTCTGTCAACCACTGGGGTACCCGGAAGACTGACGCGAGGCGGATCTTCATAGCATGATTGAGAGCGAGCAGCGAGAGAGTTGCACAATTCACCGTTGTCACTTGAACCAGGGAAAGAGGGAGGGAGGTATCGAAGGGTATGCATTCTCGGTGTTCTCGTCTGCCAACCCCTGCATGGCACGGCTGTCCGTTTTGAAAAGTCTTAACGTGGCAGGAAAGGGTCTTGGAAATTGTGTCAGCCTCAGAGACAATCAAGTGAAGCTTGCTTTGCAGCGTCCCAGCTGCAAAGTAAACTTGGCACAGACTAGCAGAGTCCCTGCCTGGCAGATCCTTGGAGCCACGTGCACTGGTAGAATGTCAGAAAAGGCACCATGGATTAGAAAAGCCAACAGAAGTACAGCCTGCAGGTGAGGCATGTTCCTGGAAGCAGTGTCCCCTCGAAGCGCATGAGGTTGGGACGCCGGCTGCCCAGGAAGTATGTTGAAGTGTTCGGGATCAGATATTCGGATATTCGCCCCCATGAGGTCGCGCCTGGGCACTCCTGGGGCGGAGGCGTGGACACAAGATGCAAGACAAGTGTTTGGAGGGTGACTTCGGCAATGGCTGGAACGAACTGGAGCACTTTCTGCAACACAAGAACAGAAATACAGCAAAAAAATGAAACCTTTGGCAGTTATATAGTCGGAATACAGCACTGCACCACGCCATAGGTTCGCGGCCCAGCCACCTTTATCCCCGCATTCACGTGGGGAAGGTCGCCGTTGCAGCGGTAGCATGGTAGCGCTTTCCGGACACAGTCCTGCAGTGGACTGCAAAGCCCAAAAAACCTGCCAAGAAGGGCCACCACCTCCACAGCCATGGTTCTTTCCGGTTGTGCATGCAGCTGGCTTTCGAAGGCAGCCGGCCCGGCGGCCTATCCGTGATCAGCTCACAGCTGCTCTGTCGAACCGCTAGTTTGCGACTGCACCTATTTGAGCTGGTCCTTTCCTCTCGCCCCGGATTGCATGCTGAATGAAGCAATGCAGCAAGCTGAAAATTGCAGCATGCTAAACCATGCATATTCCGACCGTGTGCGTGACGGACAAGTTCTGGAAGCTTGAAACTGCAGGAACTATCAGTTTTTGTGTTAGAATCTAGTGCAACACAATGCCATGGATAAATCTTTTAAGGCAGTGGAGTTGGCAAGTGTGCGACACTTCCGTACTTGGTGTCTGATGGCATCGGTCCATTTGGCGGATAATGACAGAGAGTCATAACTACATATATCACCTCTGGATATGCACGGCCTCAACGGTTTCTGAAGTGAGGCTTCTTTCTGATGACGCTACTGAGTAGCCTCTGCATGTGCGTCTTCGAACCGTTCCTCGAACTGCTGCCCATTGCAAGTCGGGCTTCAGCAGAGCAGGCTGCATGAAGCGCAAGCTGCAGAAGCTCGGCGAGCAGGTGTGCCCCAGCCGGCCACCCAGCTAAGTTTGCAGTGTCTTTTGCAAGTGAGCGGTTCGATTTTAGTGCAGGCGAGCAGAACGCCCGGATGAACTTTCTATGTGTCGGCATGATATGGCATGTGCACACAGAAGGGGTTTTCAGACAGGGCGCCCAGGGAGTGCAAGTCGGAATCAGATGTCGGGCATTGATGCAGAACCTCCAACCATCCCACCTCAGTCTCAATCAACACTTGTAGACATTTGACATTTGTGCCTTTGAGATGGCAGCATGGAAGCCTTCGTTGCCTGCGATCAACGTGCAGCTCTTGAATGGTTGACGAAGCCTCCGCACCCAGCACATTTGTCCTGGAGCCTTTGAAAAGCATTGAGAGAGCGCAGTGCTAGGAAACATTGGGTCGGGTTGTGTATGAAAACAAGCAGGAGCTTGACCTCCGGTTTGCTGCTAATTCTAGACCCCGGTTGAGGGCGGCTTGGTTCGCCTACGAGTTGCCAAACAGTCAAACTGCAGGAACTGGAGTGCCTCCAGTGCGACAGTGGCCTATCTCTATGCCTAGACGGTGCTGAGGAGATCTTGAGAGCCGGCTCAAAGATTCAGACGACGCTGCTGACAGGAGATTCTTGGCAGGAGGCAGCGACAGCGCTGTATGGTATCGAGGCCAAAGTGGTGGAATCGCAGCCAGATCCGGACGATGTGCGTGGCAGGCACTGTCCTTTGGACTTCTCGATGCTGATAGGTGTGATTGAGGCCTCCTCCGGTAAGTCTGAAATCTGTGCAGACGTTCCAACCGCTGGAAAGTCCTTCAATTTGCGGTTGAAAGGCACCGTGCGATGCATTCCCTGGAGTGGCATAGGGTCGAAAACCGTCCATGTTGACACTGTGTCCAAACACGGCCGGGGTGGCAAAGTGGATGCGCACATCGCAGCCGGGCCACGGACCTGGCGAGTGTCCCTGGAAGCACGATCCGTTAAGCTAAAGACGTCTTCGGCAACGGTTTTTGCTGCTTACTCCTACGGGCCTCTACGCGGGCAATCAGGAGCTTCTCGGACTTTTCGGACTCACCCTCCGGTCCTGGCAAGACACAACGTTACAACTCATCTCCCCAAGGGCTTTGCGGCATATTCGTTTTCCGCAACGAAAGAGGCTTTTGAAGCCGCTTTTGAAGAGTCATTGCACATTGAGTTGTGGATGCGAGATGCATTCCGAAAAGATTCCTTGTTGGCTGTGGCAGAAGTCTCCTTGGCATCAGCGTTCTCACAGCCCTTGAGACGTTCGGCAAGGTTGCCAAGTATGGTCCATGGTTTTCGCATGTTTGACCAAGTGTGTCTTCTCGGCAGTGCCGAAGAGAAGCTTCCAGACATTGTGGGTGAGATCCGCATCCTGTTCTTTGTCGAAGACTTGGGGCCGGCTTCACTGCCTGTGCCTTCCGACGGACCGGCTGCGAGCTTCGGCAAGCTGCCAGACATGCCAGTGAACTCCGTCTCAGGCAATGGACCATCTGACCGCTCTCGCTCTAACCAGGAAGTTGCGGTGAGCTTGGCAAGGTTTGGGCTGCAAGACGACCCAGATGTTCTCGCAGCACTCGCGGCCGAAGGGCTTGAGGCTTTAAGGTCCAACCCTGCATATGGCGTCGTATTTTCCTTAGAGCTCTGGAAGCAGCAGGAGGAGGAGCGTGCCAAGCTTCGTCTTCGAGAGTGCGAGACTCACTTACGCGAGCAGCTTGAGGAGGAGTACCGTCAACGCGAACTGGTGCGGGTGCAGACCTTCAGGCAGAGACAAGTAGAGCTGAGGGAGTTGGAGCAGCGGGCCAAGAAGAAGCTGGCAGAAATCCAGCAAAGGGAGATGTCAGTCAACTCGGAACTGTCCAACTCAGCTGTCCTTCGAGAGCAAGCAAAGCGAAAAGCCGACCTTGCCATCCAGTCTTGTGAGGAAGCTCTGCGACGTCAGAGAGCAGAAACTGCACAGGCGCTGGACTTCGAGGAGAGGAAGCACTCTGCACTGGAGTCCAAACTGAAGGAGTTGGAGCTTGAGGGATCAGAGGCCCGCAAGAAATGTTCGGAGCTGCAGGCCACTTTAGCAAGCAAGGAAGCAACGGACTCCCGTGCAACGTTGTCAGCAGAACACGAGCTGCGGGGTGCCTTGGCTGCACATTGCATGACGATATGTTGGTGATGATCTCGGCTGTTGGTGTTGCCAGCGTGCCATAAGAAAATACCATGCGAAGCTGTGGCTCGACATACAAGTACGTAGGATTTCTGAAGTCGCTCTGCAGGCCTACAGCTGAAGCTGTGTGAGGAAAAGGTGCGGTGTGAAACCCTGGCTGCGTCACGCGACCACTTCCGTCGGAAGGTTGAGGAGCTTTGTCAGCGAATTTTGCACCAGCAAGTGCCAGGGGCTGTGCGAGAGGAGGTGATACCCGCAAGCGAACAACAGTTGTCCGCTCCAGCTCCAGTTCTGCAAGCCGTAGAGGGCAACTCATCTGCACACCCACGAAGCCAGCCGTCGCCTGACTTCAGTTTGGAATGGCTTCAGCAGCAGAAGAGTGAACTGTTGGCGACCGGCCTGTACACAAATGTTTCTTGGCAATGTTCAGTAAGGCATTCACTCCCGCGGAAGAAGTATTCAGCAATTCCGCTTTCGGGCAGCTGGCTGTGGTAAGATACAATTCGGAGCTTTCTGTCAGTCTCCGAGGATGACGCTGTGATCCGGGCACTGAACGCACAAATGGAAGAGCTGCAAGGCAAGCGAGCCCCCTGGGCTTGACTTGCGTTTCTCGCCTGCACCTGTCGAAGAAGGATACGCTAGGATTCAGACACATGGCACATCAGAGTAAATAGATTCGCGATTGTTCGGCCTGCAGGTACGAGGAGAGCTTTCACCGCTCAGCATTCCACGGCCCTTTTCGTCAATGATCGTGCAGTTCAGCCTGGCAACATTACGGGGAAATTGCCGAGCTGCAGGCACCCACTGACTCTGCGACTTTGTTGTTTTGTTCTGTCAGAGTTTCACGAGCGCGGCTTCTTGGCATCAAGAAAAAAAGCAGCATGTAGCTGCATGAAATCGGTCCGGCAGTTTCTCTGGCGCCTGCTATGCATCCAGCCTCAGGCCTGACATTGGCTTGGCCTGTCCTTTGTCGCGAGTCCGCCTTGATTTGCGGGCACAGCACACCCCTTGCCATTGGATTTTGGTCTTCTCGCCAGGTCGAAAGCCCACGCCGTCGTGCTGCAGAATTGGACGGGCAAGATCTTCTTAAAGGACCAGCTCAGGAGACGTGTTCCATTGTATGTGAAGCAAATTGCCTTCAGGATCTCGGTTCTGCCCATGGAACTTTCCTGGGCGGAGTACGATTGAATCCTCATGAGCCGCGGTCCGAGTTTACAAACGGCAGCACACATGAGCCCGCCCTTTTTCGATCCAGGCCTTTCGAATGGCAAGCTGGGACGAAGGCATGGATGCCGGGCTTGTGTGGCTTGTAAGCGGATCCAGCGAGCTGGCCGCAGCAGGCTTTCTTTGCGGATGCCAGCACCGAGTTCTTCGAGCTAAGAGCAGCTTGACGGTTTATCGGGTAAAAATTGGCTCACTTGCAGGAGTATATCAGAGTTAGGGACTCCAAACAAGGTCCCTGCAGGCTGATGCATTGCTGCTTTGCCTCGCAACTAGCGAGGGGGGGGGCGGGGCGGCAACAAATTTGAGGCTGAAGCTGCACTGCTCGCGCAAGTCTGGCTCAGAAAACAGAAGCTCGCATCCACGTATCTGGCAATGCTTGTCTATGAGAGAGTTTACATTGGCGTCGGGCTTGTCAGATCTGCAAAGCGCGTTTAGCAACCAACTTTCAGAAGCTTGCACTGAGTTACATGAGATTCCGTTGGATTAAATTGCACTTCTACCTCTGCTGCTCCTGATTGCACCCGGGGCCACTCTAGTCAGCGGCAAGATTTGACGCCATGGCGTTGAGGGGTGCAGCCTGAGCCTCAAGCCTTGTTTTCATTGCAAGGTTGCAGCAGAGATCCCAAACAAGCATTTCCGAAGGTGGTGAAAATACTGCCCAGCACCATTTCGTTTCGTTCCAGGTTTGCACCTCAGATGCGCAGTCTGGGCATTAGTCAGAATGAAGGCCGTGTGACCATTGCAAGGGCGTGGCCGCTGCAGTGGCTGGGGTTCGAGGCGGGTTTCGCAGGCGGTGGCCATTCAGATGTCAGCACTTGTTGGGAGTGTCAGTGCAAGCAGGCGACAATTCCGGGCAGTCCATTGGCAGCCAAGGAAACGTCAAAAGACACAGGCCGGTTTAAACTTGGAATATTCGCAACAAAAGATACAAAAGGCCATCGGAATGGAAATGCATGCAGTCGTGTTCTGTTCGGGCTGCGTGAATCTGGAGGCTGGTTGGCCAGCGCTTTCCTGGCTTTGTTAATTTGTTTGGCCGCTTCATCCTCAGTTGTTGGGATCAACAGTGATCAACAGCGAATATTTTTTTGCAACATGGTGAGCCTCAGATCGCTGCCTTCTGCTGGATGCAGCGAAGGGAACGAATTGTTGAGCAATATGCGGAGGCTGGGAAGCTTCAAAGCCGAAACGAGTCGTTTGTGTGCTGTTGCCCGAAGCTGCATGGACTGGAGGAGGAATCCCGCATGCGCAACACCATTGCAGAGGCTCAGGCAAACGAAGGGCTGGCAGCCATTAGATCCGAGCTGTGCTACCGCGATGTCGTAACCTCCCCGTTGTCATCCATACTGCTGACCAGTTGCCTGACATGTCAGTCTCGATTGAGCCATCTGGCTGGAAAGAGCATAGTGGCAAGCAGCAAGGCTTGCTCTGAGTAGTATGAAATGCAACAGTAAGACGTCGCCACTCACGAAACGAAGACTGTGACGCGTGAGACCACGTTCAACTATTTTCCATCTCAAGTTCAAGCCGCACTGTTTCAAGCTCTAGCGGTACTGTAGGGGCGGAAAGCCGTTCGGATACTCTTGGTATTCAAAGGACATTGAACCCACAAGCACCCTGTACCCTCGGAAGTACAAATCAGTCGCCGGTTTGTAAGAAGGACAAAGAAGCACATGGCATGATGGTCCTCACACCCCTCTTGTGAATGCAGCCACCATCGAATGGGACAGCAGGCGCCGCTGTTCTGTATGCAAAGCCTTGTTGAGTTCTTTCGCGGTGTCAGCATGGGCCGAGCAGCACAAACAGTGCAAGGGTGCACATCACGAACGGGAACCTACGATGGTTTCCAGGCGGCCAAATCGCTGGCGCCGTGCGTTGTCCGCGGCAAGGCTAGTGATGCCGAGGGCGACCAGCAGCAACTGAGTATGCATCAAACTCAGCGAGAGCAGCGCGAGAGCAATCTCTCTTATCTTCGTTTGCGCCTTTCTTTGCGCTTGCGCGTCAAGTGCCCCCCAAGGTGCCTCCAGAGAGTTGAAAGGCTGTTGTCAGACACCGAGACGCTGGAGCGAGAGCAGAAGCCTCGGTATGCCTCTCGTCCTTATCCTTGGATCGCTTTTATTTAAGAGGTGTGATGCCCACTTTCGCCGAGCTGGTCTCGATGCACATGGTGCCATGAGGCGCCTGCACTCTAGCGGATGGGATCGAATAGGCCAATGCAGATGAGTCGCCATACGATAGTACTCGTTGGTGGCAGATATGCCAAAGGCTGTGATGGCACAGTTTGCACGGCTTAGCTTGAGATGTGAAGGCGCATTGAGCTTCGAAGACTGCTGTGGACTTTTGCGCACAGCCTCGGCTCCACTGAGCTGCTTGGCGAGAATCCTGAAGTGAACGCGCATGAGCATCACATTCTTACCAAGGTTAACATGGGAAGCCATAGAGGCTCGCGACTCAGAAGAGTGCCTATGCCTTCAAACGATAAAGTCTTCCGCCTCCTAATGTCCGAGGCCTTCGCGGTCACGGGAACGTTGGAAGCTAGCGTGCCTGTGGTCACGAAGGACGAGTTTTACAGGTGATGCCCTCAAACAGCCTCAAACGTTAATTTCACGTTGCTCCCAGTGTGCAAAAACAGTTTTATGTGATGTCTGCTTCCTGAAACCCCAGAGCATTTCCTGCGTAAGCGCTGCGCCCGCAGCAGCTACAGCACCCAAGTTCGAGATAATCGCGGAGCAGCTCTTCCATGTTCCAACATCCCAGAAGCAACTGCACTTGCCCTGCCTTTCACACCGGAAAGTCAGGTGTGTGACCAAAACCGTGCACTTGGTTGCAGCAGAGCTGCGCCGCAAGTTGCAAGAGGTCAGTCGCACAAAGTCGCTCAAGATGTGTCATCCAGCGGCCTCATTTCCGCTCAAGTGGATGTGGAGGTGGAAGCCAAGCTGCATCCAGCTCCGCGGCGCCCGCCGCCTCCTCCCCCTCAGCCTGAGGCGGCGAAGCTCCGGCATTGACAGGTGTTGTTGCCTGCTTATAGTTCGTGCTGGCAGGTACGAAGAGATCCCCATTCGACTCCGAAAACTCCTGGGAGGCTGGGCCTCACAGGGTAGAAGCTACTTGGAAGCCTGGCCACAAGATGCTTCTGCTGCGACACTTACGAAGTGTGGAGCTGAGAGGCATTCCAGCCCCTGGGCTGCGCTGGCTGAGCTTAGTGGCGACTTGGAAGGGACTGCCTTTTTCGCATTCGTTCTCCTTGACATGATTTTGATGTTCATGCTACTGTTAGTGAGTGCAGATCGGCGAGGCAGCGATGCAGCCTCACCTGTGTCTTCGCATCTTGACAGATGTGCTGGAAGTTCTCACATTGGTGCGCTTTGGAGTGTGTGAGCTTCGCTGTGTTCGGCACTGCATGCCGCAATTGCAACCGAGGCGCGAGTCTCAACACTCTGAGCCAACTGAAGCAGAAAACGTTGAACCGTCTCAGGCCGGTGGGTAGACTTCACCTGACGGTTGCTTTCCAGTCGGGTACGGAGAGGTCCACGGCTACGTTGCTGTCATTATGAATACGAGCGCAAACACAGTGTGGTATTGCACGTATTCCTCGTGGCAGTTGTCGTCGTTGTGGTGGCGTGGTGCGGTTTGGGATTTGGAGGCTTTTTTCGAAGCTGATAAATCGTTGATAAATCTGTCTTTGTAAGCGGATAGACTACCAAAGCTGAAGTGATAAAGAGCATGCTGTCAAGCCCCAACTGTGCATTCCTTTGTCCTGCACACAACAGGCGAATGCTGCTCTCGTCAGTAAGCATGACATGTGTCGTGTGAGCTGCGTCGACGATGCGTGTAGGCAGTCACATTGGAAAGGGCAATGATTTGATGCTCTTGACTTGACAAGTAGAGTCTGCACATCGGCGCAGACATGGTACTCGGGGCTCTTCCTCTGCAGGTCGAAACGAAACTGGCAGCACGCTCCCAGGCGCTCAAAGCTTCGTCAGTGAAGAACAGAGCAGCAGAGTCTCCGGCAAGTCAGTCTCGACAGACATGAAACACAACAAGTTCGGTCGTGCTCGAGCAGTTTTCTAGCAATGCTACAGTCGACAACTGTCAGCTCGCATGAGATGTCAATCGACAAATCTGCTCAGGAGAAGTTGGTTTCTCAAGACTCCATCGAGCAGTCTTTCTTTCGACCAGCTCCCGATGACGAGGCGGTTGGATGTGCACGAACTCATCCCGGCCAATTCAATGCCCCATGAACAGGACCCTTCGACAGCTCGTGAGCAGCGCCAGCCAACACATCAGGTGCGCTCCGAGCAGTCTTCGAGCAGTTCATACCGGAATGCCGTTGCAGAACCTCGCGTCGGGGCTGCGAGTGCTAGAGAAGGAATTCGAGGGGTCTTGCGGTCAGAATCGGAGCTCCAGCCTGCATCGGTTTCGTAGCAGTTATTCGACTATTCTTCTTGACTTCGCCTCGTTACATATTGAGGCATTGAATTGACTTTTCCCCCAAAAGCAGTGCTCCAGTCGAATCAGAAAGAGCGGTGGCAAGCTAATCCTCAGCTTATCCCTAGCTGTCATGAGCAGGAGGGGTCGGGGATCAATGGCATGATCGTCTGCCACTTAGTCATCTACTTCATGGTGCAGGGCCGCGCTGTCCTTTGATGTTGTCTTGAGAGTCCAGGTTCTGGTTCTGAGCAACGAGGGCAACTTTGATCCACACACTTTGCTAGTGAATGGCGGAGTGCTGGCTTTGTCATCGCCTGTGGCGGAGGCCAGGGGATGAACGAGATGTGCCACGGAACATTGGGATCTGAAGCTGACAGTAACATTACGGGAGTTCTCCTGCAATGACTTCCGAGGAGAAGACTTCTTTACGACATTGCCCAGGGCAGCAGCACGAAGTGTTTGAAAACTTCTCGCGCGCATAGAACTCTCATCTTGTTACTCAAGAAGGTAGTCGTGTAGGGCTCCAGTAGTGCCTAGGCACATGAACCGTTGCAACTGTCCCGGATTGCAACGGACGGAGACGTGCCGCAGGAATCGCTCCCTACCTCAGTTGAAGCACTGTAGCAACAGCGGCAGGACCCTGAATCTTCACAACGACCGTTTCAATGCTGGTTTCCCTGACTTTGCCTGCCCTGCTGATGTGGGGTTTGAGCTGTTTGCCGCACAAAGGCAGGATCCGGCCTGTTGCGAATGTTCGCCGAGCAGATCTCAGATCGGATCGAACTTCTACCAGCGTTTGCGACCACGATCCACAGCAGAGATGCGCGATGCCACTGCTACAGTTTCCCTCGTAGCTAGAATGACGGGCTAGCCACGGAGGCTCACAGAGGGCTCTTTCCATTGATGAGGCCGGTGATGGACGCAGCTCCTTTGATCTTTCCCTGCTGGACAGCACTTGCCCGAAGAGTCCGTCGTCATGCCCGTTTATGATTGCTGGTCAGTGGTGCAATGCATTTGCTGCGCTGCAGCTAGGAGATGATCGTGCGCGGGGCTGCAATTGCCCGCACCCCGGCAGCCGCAATGATCCCAGGCCTGCCGGCTGTGTGTCACAAACTCAGAGTCACAAGTCTCTCGTGGCAGAATCTTTTTCAGGCGTCGTGTGGAAGACTCCCGAGTCGACTGCACGCACGCTTGTCCTTTTCTTTTCAGCGGGGACAGCCCATGGCTTAGACTCCTGAGTGCAGCTGACCTCGATTGAGCGGTGTAGCCCCAGATTACTTGAAGCGCCACGGTGTGGTTGCAGAATGCAGTTTGGTGCGAAAGTGTGATGTGGCTGTTTATTCTACATTACTGCGCACGCACTGCCATCCCAGGCGCTATGCCTGTGGTTCCAGGAATCACACCACTGCACCCTTTGTTGCGAAGTACTGTGCGACGAGGCGCAAGACATGTCGAAGTTGGTCGGATACAGACAATGCAGCCTTCGGCGCAGCACATGCAGTGGATAGACTGCTGTGATGGCACACTTCGGTCGTGTTGCTTACTCAATGGGAGACACATCATGCTTGTCCCCCAGGCACGCGCTTGCGGCACAGAGCCTTTTTGTGAAGGCTTCGACAGCTAACACACAAGGCTTTGCAGAATCCAGAGTTCGTCCCAATCGACTCATTCCCGCACTTGCCGTTCGTTGTGGAACTTTGTAGCAGTTGGCGCATTGAGCCAACAAAGACGTTTCACTCCGTTGTACAAAGGTGCAGGGTTCAGTTGAGAGCCCAGCCGGGTTGCTCATACAAGGAGTTGCGCTGTTTCACAAGCGCCGTATCGCATTTACGCGTGCTTCCAACTGACCTAGATAGTCTTTTCTCGGTTGCGCAGCAGTGAAAGCTGCCGGTGACAGAGTGCTTGCGCTTGCACAAACTCAGTGACAGCTAAACTGTGCAGAGCTTTTGGACAGCCTTGTCCAGGCCAGCATTGATCAGCAAGTGGACTCAGAGATTGCAGCTGCCAGCGCGGCATCCGGGTCGAGGCCGTTTATCATCTCCGCCTGCTTCGGCATACGTATCAGGTGTGCTGAGCTACTCAACCAACCATGCTGTACGTGACATTTCGATTCCCGCTTGCATTTCGAGTTGACAAAGCTGGAGAATTTCAGCCCACGTCCCTGGCAGTTTCGCAGCGACTGCAGCTGCCTTACCGCGACCCTCCACCAGCAATGCGCTCAGTCAGCCTTTGCCTTCAAAGTCCGGAGCTCAGTGGACTCCAGAAACGATTCGTGGAGGTCCGGGACTGGACGGCTAAACGCCCCGAGGCCGAAAGTCTCCCTTCCTGGCTGCGGGCCACTGCCTGGCAATGAGGCAAGACAGAGCTCACTGTCCCAACTGCAACTTCTCGCTTGTATGGACGCTCTGCAGGGAACTTCACGAGCTAGCTTTGCTGCGACTGCTCGAAGGCATCAGTCAAATGTTTCGCTTGTGGTCACTATACTCCCAATCTAGCAGCATGTAAGGTGCTGTAGACTGTAGTTTGGGAGCAGTTCGTTGTGCCGAAGCCACCCCGAAGTACACAGAGTGTAAGGTCAGTTATCCAACGTCGATCAACTGACGAGTACATGCTAGGCCCGCCGGTTCGGCTGAGCTCTTGCACAGGATGTCGTAGAGTGACAGCAACTGTCCATTCGTCACACGACGGCCGCGATGCCTCCCTCGGATGCACAGTCTCATGCCTTGCCTTGCTCGCTTTGTTCGTTCGCAGGTGACAGCAGCTTCATGACCGTCGCATCGGCTGCGCCGAGGTGCCAAGTTTACTGCAGGCATGCTTTGTCCAAAGCGTGCTGCTATGCATGCAATTGCACTCTACCGTGCCAGGGATGCTCACGTTGAGGCACGCGGGCCGAATGTAAAGGCTACGGATCATGCTTCACAGCAGCCGCCACCTGGTATAGACCTTCGTTTGAAGCCATGATTTGGTCCGTGACGTTTAGATGCGACTCACGACAGCACCAGGCCGGCAGAGGAAGCACTTCCACCAGGAGTTCATGTTCATTACTTCGTTCCCGTTTGCCCGTGGTCGCTGGCGCAAGGAAGTCCGTCTCCTCAGCCGCAGAAGCACGGCGAAAGTCGGTCGCAGAGCTGGCCGAATCACGGAAGTCATTGGTCGAGGCAGTTCAACGGTTTGCACTGCAGTGGATAGGGCAATCTCGCGCCAGGTAATGCAAATGTACGGGCCGGATGAGGAAGAAGCTGCTGACGCTAAAGTGAATAGAACAAGTCTGAGCGGATGGTGCGCTGCTAAGCTTCGTGCCTCCGGACTGTGGTGTCTTCTGGAACACAGCTGCATGGAGTGCATGGTTGTACGAGCTCCAGTCGTTCTCAGACGAGCTTAGAATTGAACCGTGACACGCGGTTATGGAGATCAAGAGGTCGAGAGACAGTTCTGCTATGCAGACTACCAGAGCACAACTCGTGTGAGTTGTTGGATAGTCGCTTGTTGCCGCTTGTCCGGTGGCCAGGTACACGGATGAGAAGGCGAAGCCAATGCTGATTAGAACGGTCACATGTGCATAGAGGCGTAGAGCACTCCGAACAGGACAAACCAGAGGATGAAGCGGCAGCTGCTCGTGAAAGGTCTCTGTCCAGCTGGCACCTGGCTTGGCGACACTTTTTTCTCTCGCAGACTTTTCCTGAAGCAGTTTGAGACTTTGCAGGTATGCTTCTGAGCAAGAGCGCCGAGTGTCGGTCGACCCTGCCAAGGCTGCTAAGCGATGTGGCAGTTTCTTAGGGACGTTGGATCTGAGTCTACTGTAACAGCTTTGGGAATCGTCTCGCATTCTTCGCGGCGTGGTCATTCTGACGGTGGCGGCCAGGTTGTCAGTCTAAAAGAAGATGGTGGAGGCACCGAATTGCAGCCAAAACGAAGCAGACCCGAGAATGGTCATGGCGAAAGCATACTGGAGACTTTAATCCGGGTGGTAGCATTACATTCTCGTCGCGTTGTACGTCTGAATTTTCTTCGCTTGTGGCATGCTGCACAGTGCGACGACTGTAGCTTCATCTGTCGGTGAAAGCTGCTCACAGGAGAAGTCACAGGCGGCAGCCTCAGCACTGGGCAGAAGCGGACACAGTTGACTTGGTTAGAAGGGCGGCCTGCAATTCTCAGTTCCGTCCGGTGTCGCCCACAACTTGACTGAAGAAGCCACCGCAGCCGCCAGCGAGGACGAAGTGGATCCGTTTTGGCACGCAGGCATCCAGCATCTTTCTCACTGCAAATGCAGGAAACCGCCACCAGCACCCAGGGCGCAGCGCAGTGAGTTGCTGCTGCTTAAGCAGGCCTCTGCCTCTATGATGCAGCTTGTAGTTTGCACGCACCCAGCGAGCTTCGAAGAAAAAGATTAGACAAAACGCACACGCCTCAGCTTCCAAGCTTCCCCTTACAATTCTGGTCCTCCTGACCACACTGTCACTGGTGTGACACAGGCACACCTGTACAAACTCGCAAATCGTTTCAGCTTTCCGGACTGGAAGGCCGCAGCTGAGTATGGCCAGCGACATCGCTCATCCTTGGTAAGCAAAAAGACAGGACTTGCATAGCATTGCATGGTCCAGACAGAGCTGTGCAGGCGTCAGAAGAATCAATGTGGCATGGAGTCGGCATGGAGCTGGTTCTGGCATGCAGACTTTGGCAGTGCATGCTGGGCAACAGGTCACTGCGGCACATGAGTGATGGTGAGGGCATGACAAGTCAGCGTTTTTGGCCTGAGAAACCGGTGCGCCGATCCAACCTGGGCTGAAATCCGTTGCCTAAGCTTCATTTGCGGGCCATGCTTCGGACTGGTCTCAGGCGCCTCGCAACAGCATCTCGGCTAGCTAGAACAGCATAGAAGCAAATGGTCAGTCTGAGAAGTCCGGTTTACAAAGGCAGGGTGAGACCCAGTAGGCCCCCTCTTGGCTGTAAACAGCGTGATCTGCATCTGCATGTTGTCAGGTACGAGTGCACCAAGATCGGATGTCCAATTCCATGCAGCCTATCTACGTACGTCAAGAGGTATAGTGTCATGCTGAACCGCAATACATATGTTGATGGAGAAGCAAAACCGTCAATGCAGCTGGTAAAGAAGAGACACAACTCGACTCCAGGTGGCAACATCAAGTACTCGTAATATGTTCAACCCATATAGGCGTCGAATGCACATATCATAGCTCCTTCATCACTGCTCAACCACAAATGCCTCTGTAGCTGTTACACGTGTGATATCTGCTACGAACGTGTTTACGTACTTGCCTGCATAACAACAAAGTGTGTAAATTTAAAACGATGTAAATCGCTGTATCCTCATGCAGAATCAATCCCTTAATGCTTACAGAGTATTTGCAAACTATGCCTGTGTAATATCTGGTATGCAACTAGTTCCCGCTTCAACATGTACTTGACGCCTATCTACTGACCAAATACTGAAATACATCGCTGTATTGCTATGCCATTTTAATGACTGTAGATAGTAATGCTACTGTAATTCTGTTCACTTAATTGGCAAAGCGCTGTTACATGCTGGAAGTGTTACAGTATGTCTGTAAAATCAACAACATGCATCATGGCTAATTGTTCAGGCAACTAATGTGGGATGCACATGTAGTCGCGACCCAAAAGCAAGACCAACTGTATGCACCTAATCTTCCACCGATGGTAGGAAACTATTCAGTGCAATGCAAGTAGCATATGCGTGCCAGCTAGTCCAATACCTCAATCATTTTGAAGGATATTTCACGAAACGGATAGTTATACAAACACCGAATCATGAGGCTGTATATCTCACGCGTTATGCCTCCGCCCTTAGATAGTAGACGGATGATTCGCTCCTTTTGTAGTTACCGTTATCTCTAATACGCAACATCCCCAACATGAAGAGCACTTAACTACTACGTCTTCTCGCGTCCATATCTTCAAAGATAACAATCCTAGTTCGTAACTTTGTATAGCAAGTGATCAGAAGTGATCAAACATGTATCATATTTGTGATTTTCGTCCTAGGCTCAGAGAATATTGTTGAAATAGTACGTGCAGTCCTGCTTCTGCTACATGAGGATTGGTTGACTACTCATCGATTTGGCTTTGCATTACGTTGTACATATTGATGCACTGGATGTGTGGTTGGTGTGGACGTATCGTGACACTGCGTCCGAACCTTTGCAACACATTGCATAGTTACATTGACTATCAGTCAAGCATCCCATAGGGCATATACAAACTATCTTGTTGATTGTGTATGCAAGTTGAACAGATATATATATATATACATACATTAATACCTCTACTCTGTAAATATAGTACACGTAATTAAACATAAAAACAATCGCTAAATTATCATTTGATATCGACTGGTTGTTTAATCCAAAATACACATAGATAAATTCGTCCAGAATGTTTTTGAGCATCAGATATGATCTAGGCTTTGCGCGAAAATTGGACACTTTGCGATATGTTAAGACCTTGCGCAGAATTAGCTAGATTTCCTAAGCATTGAAAACAAGATTCTCACCTCCGAAAGTCTGTTCGCAGCAGAACTTTGGAGAAGGTTTATATTAATCGTCAGTTTTCTGTGGGCAAGCAGCTCCGCACGGGGAGGCAACGACTGGGTGTGGGTGGTATTGGCAAGAGAACCCAAAACAAAAAAACGAAACGAAAAAGCAAAGTTCTCCAGGAGACGAGCCTCCCATAATTTTGGTTATTTGGTATTTGCTTGTTGGTGTCATTTTTTATTTTTTTGCTTTGGTTCGCACGAGAACTTGTTTTTAACTTTCTCTACCGCTTATAGTTGTAGGCTTTTATCCAGCGCTAGAAACAGGATGTTTTGAAACTACGCACGTAGTTTAATACAAGGGCCTGTTTTGAAATGAAGGTCTACCTGGTTTGCCTCTCTGACGAAACAGGCCTTCGTTTGGAAGGAAGGTTTGTCAGCAGGAAGTCTAAAACAATACACTTTTCCAGTCTTGCCTTGGAGTGGCTTTCACGGATCCCTTGCTATGTCGGAACGAGGCTGTGCCTGCACGCCACATGGCTGGAATGCCAGGCTGCCGACATTGGCTTCAGCAGTGGGAAACTGAACAAGGTGGTCGACCAGCATGTGGGCACTCTCCTGATAGCCAGCGACAAAATCACGAGGCCGTCCTGGGATGTCATCGACTGCATGGCTTTTGGTATGGAGTTTGTCTTAGCCGTGATTCTGCCCTGCTAGGTCTGAGGTTGTTTTCAAGATTGACCTGACAGCAGTGGGCAGGTTGTTTGCGGAGTCTTCCATGCACAGCATACAGGCCTGCTGTCTCCGACCGATGGTGGAACGCGTTTGCTCTGCTTTGGCAGCGGGTGCGTGCTGTCCAGGTCGGCGAGCAGGAGCACGTCGATTTGCTGCGGCCCTTCTAACCAGAGCAAGCAACAAAAAAAATCGAGACATGGATGCCACTTCGTCATGCCCGTTTTCTGCCCGAGGAAAGTGCCAGACGAGAAGGGTGGACAAGCAAGATATTTGAGCCACTTGAACGAGCCGAATCTGTTGGCCACCATTACTGATTGTCTCACCTTCAGTACTGCAGCTGCACGAAGTATGTGGCTCCTGGAAGCGCATTTCTCCTTCCTGCCTGTTGGTTGCCAAGGCGCCTTGCGTGAGATCCTTCCAGGAGCCTGGGACTGTGCCCATCTAGACCATCACTCATCACGGCAAGCGCAGAAGATTTTTCCCCCAAGGAGAGGAGCTCGGCTTTCACTATTGCACTACCGAGTGGACCATGACAAGTCCTTTCGTTTGTGCTCGCGACGGTGGCAGAGTCCAAGGCTATGCTCATTTGGATCAAGTTGCTCGTCAGACATGGTTCTGAGTATATAGTGTAAAGTCGGTAGCCGACGGACGGTGGCATCAGTGCACTGTGACATGAGGCTGCTCGGCTAAAACTAGAGCGAGGAGGGCTGCTATGCGCACATGTGCAACGCTTGGCCGAGAAGATGTAACGCGGAACTGGACCGGGACCAAAGCACGGCATCCTCCAGGTTGTGCTATGTTGGACACTGCTGCCGTCCAACAGCAGCATGGACCTGGGTCGGTCGTCCAATGCAGAATTGAGCAAGAATGATGCAACACAGACGTCAACACGAAGGGTGAGCGGGGTGCGAGTACTGGGCACTCCAAGAGTTCGCTCTGCGAGGTCAGAAGCCGAAGACTTGTAGTGGTCCGGCTGACCGGCGGAAATCGTCTCCCTAAATTTCTTGGCCAGACCGAAATCGGCAGAAGCTTGGTTGGGCACCGGATCGGAACAGTTATCTTCTCCAAGCCAGCTTGCATGACGGTTCCTTTGTTCTTCTGGAACGGTGGTCGCATTTTGACTGCCTTCCGGGGTGCAGTTGCTTCCAAGTCACAGCAACTCGAGCGTGGTCCTTGCCAACGAATTTTAGACAAGAGCTTGTATGTTTTGCGGGCCCGGTCTCAACGAGCGTGTGAACATATGTGAATAAGGTAATCAATGAAGTGTTATCTAAGTACAAATAACAAGTACTTACTCCGAATCCATCCAGTGGAACACGTAGCGTGGTGTTTACTGGACTACTATCAGGGTTTGCTGCTCGGTGACTCTTGGACCTGGGAACAAAACGTACGGTACAGTTGCTGGTACGGGGATGCATTAAGTGCTTGTCTTTCATGATCTGGTTGCCAACAAAATCGATCTTGAGATGTGTTTAGAGTCATGGTTTCTTCAATCGACGTCACCCGTCGCTCGAGCCAGAAATGGCTGCAGCAAAGCCATTTGGGCGAGCATGTTTGTTGTTGCGACATGTGTGTGCACTACTTCCGCCGTCGCAGCTGTTTGCTTCAAGCAAACCTGTTGTCTTCCACATGCTGTGAGTACTCGATGTGGTCCTCAGCTCAGTGAGTCTGGAAGCATCAAACGCAGTGTTTGGGGTCAAGTGTATCCGTGTGCACATGAGGAGAGGCGCCCTGCCATACCTGGCTTTCGTGAGCCTTACACTGCTTGTGCAGGCGATGGAACCGAAACTTCACGGAAAGATCATACAGTAACATGCAGGAATGCAGGGTCGGGCCGGTGTGCTAGGGCCGCTAGGGAGGCCGAAGCAGGATAGGCGACGCTGTCACGCTGTGCAGGGCTGGCCGGAGTCGCTGTGGTCCGCATACTCGGCTTGTTGCACTTGTCACGGATTGCAGGGCGCCCGCGAGGGTGCTGAAGAGTATGCAGAGCTGCCAAGGCAGCATGGCAGAGGTGGGGAATGGCTCGAGCTTGTTGAACCCGGATGTCGTGACAAGAGGAATTATGCTTTGCCAGTCGTCCTGAGGCAGGACGCATGGTCACCACGACTGGACTCAAGTGCACCGTCACCGGCTGGCACAGGGGGAATTTGGATTGTAGATTGGGCGCCTGGACAGGCCTTGCTCGGTTGTCAGAACGTTGCCATGTTTCTGCTGCAGAGAATGTGGCAGAGACAGTCGGCCTAGAGGGATTTCTCGAGGTTTTCTTGCTGGTGCACTCGGAGCATGTCCGGCCTTGAGCAGCAAGGCTCCCACCCGCAGGATGTCAACGGCCGATCGAGCAGCCTGTCAGCAATGCGCAGTTTTCGGCCTTGTTGATGCATCTTGGAAAAGGGAACCGAGGGCTACTCGAGACTACAACCGGCCAGCTTGACATGATTCCTAGGGGTCCTCTCTGAGTCATTGCTGTCGCGGTAGCTTGCAGCAGTAGGATCTTTTACCAGGAGTTGTGGTGCCACGACTGCATAAAGGACATGTTTCGAGTGTAAGTTGCACGCTCCTGCCATGCGATTCGACCATCCAGGTTTGGTGCAAGGTGCTCAGCGAAGACACCAGCAAAGGCTGCAAGTGCGTCAACGAGCTCGCAGTCGTGCCCCCAAAGCATTGCTCACACCGGCATACACCGGATCACACCTTCAAAGAAGAGCTGTGCAGGGCACAAGATCCAGCAACGCCGACATCGTTACGTAGATCCAAGCGAAGCCGCAGGCAGGACAAAGCATCACCCGAGCAATTCCTAAAGTTTACTTGGGGGAAGCCCCAAAGGCATGACTTAGGCATGACTTTCGTTTCTCTGCGTGTAGATGGGGGAAGCACCCAAGGCATGACATAGGCATGACATTAGCGGATGCCTGTAGCGTCCAGCTGCAAGGACCGGATGATTCAGGCAGTGGGGACGAGTCAAGTGGCAAGGCCAAGCACGAGGACCAGGGATGAAACTGCCGTTCAGCAGTTTTTCGTCGCACTGGCGACATCTCGCTTGCCAAGGAGCGCGCGAAGATCCAGGAAGCTGCTGCGAAGGACCGGACATTACATGGGCATGGAAGAGCCGACTTTGCCCAACGACTTCATCATAGTCATAATACTGAAGCGGAAGGTTGGCTTACGTTTGCAATGCCTATAAACCGTCCGCCAAAGGAGCCTGATGACTGCGGGCCTTTGCTGGGAACAGATCCTGACCAGGCCTTGCAGTCACGGAGACCGCTAGGGCATTGGGGGGTGCTCACACGGATGGACAGAGGGCCTTGATGATGCGATACTCTGGGAGCTTTCCGGCTTTGCAGGTTCAGGCGCAGGTTCGGCGCTGCTTGAAGCTGCGCAAGCTCCAAGTTCAAGAGGTTCAGGAGAAGCTCCAACAGCGCTGGGACCTTAGGGGCAGGACAAGCAGAAATGCCCGACTTTGCTGTCCTCTACCTGGGCACCCTACGTCAACTTGTCAACCATGCCGTGTGCCGAGGCGCGAAGGACGAGCAGGTGTTAGCTACTGAGGAAGATAGGATCAAGAAGATCCAAGATGCCTGGGCCACAAACGAAGGAACATAAATGCATACTGTCGCTTGTATTGCACAAAGGACCTCAGCAACGTCAATGCCATGACTGCGGCCTACACCAACGATGAGCAAATTGTCAAGGTCGGCCTTCGAAAATAAAGAAATAGGGAAAGAACTCGTGCGGCACAAGTATTATCAATATGGCAATTGACTGGTTCCTGATCTTCCCAATGCATAGCAAGGAACGAGACGGTTCTGGGTGTTATCCGCCAGCCAGATTCGTGTATAATATACTATGCCATGGCCATGCCTCTGCTTGCGGAAGCATTGTCAAGGCTGCTCTGGAGAACGACGAGCAAAGGGTGGAATCACGAATCAACCGACTCGATCACGACGGCGAAGATGCCCTTTTGCATTGGGCCTTGCTGGTTTGCTGTTGCCTTTGTAAGCCGCAAATGTGTCTTCCTGCAGCCAAGGACGCCGACCGAGAACTTGGCGACGACTAGCCGCGGAACTTGAAAGAAGTGGCCTGCACTTATGCTTGTTGCTGGCAGCGTTATGACGGCAGGATACCTTTATGGCAATGGTTTCTCAGGCGGGTCCATGGTAGGATCTGATGATTCATCTGAGTAAATCAACGCAATACTTGGACCTCATTTGGATGGGATGAAATTGGGTTTCTACGAGAGTTTCGGTCTAACTATGAACATCGTACCTGCCATTTGGGTGTTCGGTGTCAGAAGGTCACGGGGCAGGGAAGATCAGGGACTCGTTTGTCTTTGAAGTTTCCCTGTTGGTATTTGATATTGTATATGCCTGGAATATTGGCTTGCTTCAAACTGAACAGAATAAAAGAAGATGATCAGAAGTTGTCGATGCGCCTAATCTTTGATTGTCAAGTTGCAAAGTTGCAAGAGAATTAGTTAGCCAGGAATCTTTCTCTTCGTTGTTGATGCGTTGACATATCAGCGTCGGTCACCTGCACGGTGCGGTGCGAACGACGTCCCCCCCAAAGTATCAATTAGAATTGAAAGTTATTGATGCCACAAAAAAGGTATCGAATATCTACTACAAAGGAAAGAAGAGAACTTGACTGCACCCAGAAACGTCAATTGTGGCACGTAAATAACCCCGATGAACCGCCGAAGGGGTATGAAAAGAAGGTTTATGAGGAAATTGCCAGATACGATGTCGGAATGAAAAAATAATTGAATTTTTCGTTTAATAATAGATGTTGATAGGTTTGATTTTGATAGTCTAATTGTGCTAGTTAAAAAATAAAGATAATTATGATAGGTAATACATATACAAAAAATCAAATATCAAGAATATTTCTTTCTCGTTATTGAAATACCGAAGATTTCAATGAAACTAGTTTTAGGTTGCATTCTTACGAAAATTGTTCGAATCTATATTTTTAGTCGGGCGCGGGATTTAAGAGTTTGAGGAAGGTGTGTAATATTGGCGTCTTGAATATTGGGCGATATTTATTAGTCGAAATAT
>CAJNDT010000456.1:0-203204 GCA_905221615.1 Symbiodinium sp. CCMP2592
TCCCGGGTGCGACAAGGCTGAGGGGAGGGGTCCTCAACCCTCGCAGCACCACTAGGGCCAGCAACCGAGCCTGGATTGTGAGGGCGACCCCCCTGGGAAGAACCGGATCCCTCTTTCTCTGCACGTCCTAGCACCTTCTGGAGAGTGTCCTGGGTGGACGTCTCCTTAAGGTATTTGGCCGCCCATTGGGTGCCACGTTTTTTGTGGGCGCGGGAGGCCCCCTCGCACTGCGATTTGGCCACAGCCGTGGGGTTAAGCTGCCCTGGCTTGTGGACCGCATAGCATTTGGTGCAAAGGAGGACCGCCCCCATGCAGTAGAAAGAGTGGGACGCGTGCAGGCCAAAGTTGCTGAGATCGGGCAGCGGCCGGTGAGCGCACGGCTGTGCCTCCAGACGCCGGAAGGCCTCGGAAGAGTGGGTTTGCTGGATAAAGAGGGAACAAACCTTACAAACCAGGGAGTGGTTGTTGGGGTTCGTATGGCTCCACTCGAATTGGTGCCCATGGTGGCCTTCCCCTGCCATTAGGGCTTCCAGGCGTTGTTTTTTGTTAATACCCCCATCCGCGCCAGGTCGATGCTGCCTCTGAGGGGGTTTGGCCTGTTTCGCCTTAAGCCTGGCATCAGGGCGGGGAGACCCCTTGCCCTTTACCGGGCTGTCACCGACGGCCTCCCAAGGGGGCCTGTCGGTACTCAGAAGTAGCACTTCGGCTTTGCGTTGGAGGTGTTGCGCCACCTCTCGCGCCAAATCATCTGCAGGGGATGGATCCCACTGTGGTAAGTGGGCGATGGCGGCAAGCACAGCTTCGCCACAGGGGCCGAATTCAGCCGCGTGTTCGGCCTCCGTGGTGTGGGACCTGGTCCACGTGACTTGCGCCAGAGACGCATTTTCAAGCGCCTGGGCCCATACCCATGGCCTGACAGCGCGGGACTGCTGCTTGGCCACCGCACTGCAGTCGGAGGTGCAATCTGCCCGCTCTACCAAGTGCGAGGTGAGCCTTGCGACGGCGAAGCATTCCCCTTTCGCACACAGAACTCCCCGGGGGGAGGATGCCGGTGAGTTGGCCAACCTGGAGAGGGGCACCCTCCGTCCAGGTGAACGCGCAGATGGCCCAGGCCACTATCCTGCCCCTGGCGTCGGCCGCGTAGGGCCCACCAGAGGCGTCCGTCGAATAGAAAAGCCCCTTTGGCCACTTGGCCTCTTTGCAGGCACCAACGGCCCGTTCCGACTGTGGGCCCCAGCAGTACCCCTGCAGCTGGGTGGCCTGAGCTGGCATCAGACCCCGTTCCCATAAGCAGTCGTAGGGGAACTGGGAAGTGAGGCGTTCCCAGTGTTTGGGAGGGGGGGGTGCCTTGCCGCGCCACCATCTGCAGTCGGTGGCGACGTGGTGCTGGGTGAGGGGCACCTTGCACAGGGGGCATATCTGGCCAGCCTGGACATGCCTGTTTTTCAAAGCTCCCTGCCAGGCCATTCTCAGGGCGGCAGACTTAATCCGCGGGGCCTTTTTCACAAGGGCTGTGGGGACCGTCGTATCCACTCCTGAGGCCAGACTGCTGCAACCCGTTTGGGTGCTGATGGCCTTCCACCGGGCCTTGTGGCAGGCGCTGGCCAGGCAAGAGAGGATGGCGGACCAGTGCCTCCGTAGGAGGGGGTTGAGGGCCACCATCCCTAGGTCCTCAGGGACCCCTGCCAAGGTAGCTGGACACAGGTCGGCGGGGAATAACCAACGGTCCGGGGTGGGAGCCACAAGCCCGAGATCCAGCAGATAGGCTATCATGGCCCCCAGCGGTCCACAGACCACTCGCCATCTGTCTTTCCTTTGGAGCTGGGTAGTGAGCTGCGCCCACGTGCGGTCCAGCTGCTCACGGTCAGGGAGGCGGACCATCACCCGACAGAGGGCCTTGAAGTGCTGGGTGACAACTGCCACCCTGGGGTCCTTTACCAGCCAGGCGCCCAGTTCCAGCGCGATTTCGACGCTGCCCGTTCCAACCTTGCCAGTGATGGCGGCAGCTTGGAGACGCACCGATTTCATAGTTTTGGGGCTCACCCCTTGGGCCTGGTGTCCCCAGATCCCCGATGCCAGCACGGACATGGAAAACACCCGGCTGCTGGCCTTGATGTTGCGGACCTTAAGGCTGCGTAGCTTGCCCAGTCTGGCATTGGCTTTAGTCCGCCGCGCCGTGGAGAGGCGAGTGCACCGTCTCCTGCCAGCTGACAGCGTCATGCCCAGGTCTTTGGCAACACTCTGAATGGGGGGGTCGCCCTCACCCAACTTTCGCCGCAGGGCGCGCTCGGCAAGGGGACTGCTCGCCAGGAAATAGGTCTTGCCGATAGATACCTGGTACCCAGCGGCAGAAAGCGAGGCATGAAGCCCTCTGAAGACCCTAATGACTGAGTTCGCGGCTTGGTCCGGGCTGTGATGTTCAGTATCTACCGTGATGTCGTCTATCCACGTATCTACGTGGTTGACATGCGGTCCAGAGCAACACTGCCGAATCGGCTCGCCCACAGCGAGTTTACTCAGGGTAGGGGCTAATGGGCAGCCCGCTATAATTCCGCGGCGAGCGAAAGCAACGGGCGACGCGACATCGTCGGAAAGGATCACTCTGCCGCCGCGATACGATTCCATAGCAAGGAAAAGCAAAAGGTCCGGGAATCCGGCCGTGAGTGCGGCGTCGCAGAGAGTGGAGTGAACCACAGTCTCATAAAAGGTACTCAAGTCGACAAACAAAGAGCACCGATGCAGACCGTCGACGCGCGCGGCTTCGTAGCATACGCCTCTCCGGAGTGAGGCATCGTAGGTGGAGCGCTCCGGCAAAGCGCAGTCCCACCAAAGCTCAGCGCGATAGTCGCGAAGCCACGCTTCAACTAGGTGCCATCTTGCCTTCATCCCAAGCTTCAGGAGCGAAGACATCAAACCAATCGGTCTTTCGATTTTCTCGTTTTTAGCGAGCATCGTGAAGATGGTGAATGTCATCTGCTGTGGCACCTCTCCCGTGGTTTCGATTTCCCGCCAGAACGAAGCCAGGGAGGAAACCTCACCCGGTGTCAGGGCTTTGAGCAGCTCTAGGGACCAGCCGTCCGCACCCGCCGCTTTTAAGGGCAGGCGACGAATGAGCCGCTGGAACTCCTCCCCAGTGACAGCCGGGAGTCTCTGGGCTTGAGCAATGGCCCGTTCTTTAAGGCCCTGGATGGGAGGAGGAGGCTGGCCCTGCGACTCCCAAAGGCGAGCCCACTGCTGCAGTCGGAGGTAGGGCCGGGCTTCAGCCGGTTCGTCCACGAATGGGCGGGCAACCTCAGCCTCCTGTTTTTTGACCGTACGGAAGAGCGGCCGGAGGCCTTTCACAGAGGCCCCAGTAAGCCACTCCTGGTAGTCCCGTGTCTCGCGGGACCTGGACTCTTCGATGGCGGCCTGGCACATGCTCCTGACAACAGCGCGGATACCAGCCCGGGAGTCACCTTTGGTTTCCCCGTTGCAGAGCACCTCTTCCGGGCTGAGGCTGGAGAGGCCGGCACTCTCAAGTTTGGCCTGCAGCACCTCCGTGCACGACGGTGGGAAACACCGCCGTAGGGCCTCGAAGCGGGCTTTGCTGGTGCTTGGGTTGTCCCAGGCGAGTTGCAGTTTCTGCCACCAGGCCGCCTCCTTGCCGTGCCACGGGTAGCCCTCCTTCGGTTGCATTAGGGGTTTGTACACGAAGGGCCGGGTGCACCCACGCCCACCAGGTTTGGTGAAGTGTTCAACCGCAAACCGGTGGGTGAGTTCGGCGAATTGGCGATTGACCAGAGTGCCCTGGATCACCTCCGACCCGAAAGCACCAAGCAAAGGGCCGCCACCGGGGGTTAGCTGAGAAAAGGTCGAGTCCTGAGTGAGGCTGTCAGTCCGACCGGTCTGTTTTGAGCACCCCAGGAAACGCTGGGAGTTGCCTCAAGGCGACTTGGCCCCCGGGGGTGTTAAAACAACACTCCAGGGCAGCGTGAGGCCGGAAGGGCACTTGCCAACTGGCAGCACAGGTAAACAGGGAAGCGACACTGGTGGAGACCAGGGCGAAATCAAGACAGTTACCTGTAGTGATCGTCGCCTCCGGTGGTGCGACGATCCGCCCACGAAAGGCCTCAGGCAGGGTGGTCTCCGCCAGCTCCTGCGAGGGGAAGTTCCAGTCCCCCACCACAATCCAGTTGGAATTTTGGCGCAGGAG
The DNA here is from genome assembly GCA_905221615.1 of Symbiodinium sp. CCMP2592. NCBI lineage: Eukaryota > Dinophyceae > Suessiales > Symbiodiniaceae > Symbiodinium > Symbiodinium sp. CCMP2592. The sequence continues at coordinate 4,193 of CAJNDT010000456.1, forward strand.
GGGCTTCAATCGGGCAAGGACTTCCGGGTTGGGCGCCCCAGTGATGCCGACGCCTGATTTAAGGTACAGGTTGACCAAAAGGATGGAATGGCGAACTCTGGGGAGTTCGACCATCAAGAAACCTATCCCTTCGTCAGAGAGGTACCCTCCTCTGAAACGGCCCTGTTGGTGAATGGGCACAAGTGTGGCCAGTCCCCCTTTTGTGGGTCTGGGGCCCTCAACCGGGGGGAGGAAAGTATGGTACCCTCTGGCGAGAGCCTCGATGCGCAGTTTCTTGGCACCTTCATCTCCCAGGTGCAGCTCCTGGATGAGAAGGGGCCCTTTTTGCGGCTGGTGCCATTTGAGGATATCCGAAGTCCACGTTGTGATGTTGGCACTAACAAACACGACGGGCTCTTGGCATCGCTGGTGCCCTTGGGCCGCGAGGTCGTCCAGGAAAGCCGCGGCGGTGATGGGGTCCAGCCACGATTGGCCTTGCATGGCCTCGAGAATCTCGTAGGAGACCCGGTAGCCTAAGTGGCCTCGTCAGCTCCTTCCAGGGCCGTTGTTCGCCCGAAGCTCATCCGCAAGCCCTGCAAGGGCCTGAACTGGATTTGCCTCAGGCTCGAGGTCAGGGAGGGGCTTGCCCACCTTCCCCCGGGTACCGACCGGGGGGGGTATGGGGCCTCCGCCCTGGACCAGGGGGGGGGCGAAGTGAGGCCCTGTTCCTTCGGTCTGGCGCCGGAAGGCTCAGGCCCAGGAGGCCAGGAGTGCCAGAAAAGAGAATTGGCCTGTTGCTGCCTCCTAGCCCGGTGGGCAGCACGATGTTTTCGGGTGGACTTTTAGAGGAAGTCCTGCTGCACTTTACGCCGCCCACGTGGGCCGTGAGCCATGCTACGAACCCCGCGAGACGGGCTGATGTCAAGGGCCTTGGCCAAGCACAGCACCGGCCTGGCGGGGAATGTGGGTGGGGTGAACCCCGAACCCGTGGAGGCCACAATGCCCCTTGGCAGCACCTCCAAGGTACCACTTGGGGCGGGGGCCTCCTGCTCAGGGTCCAGGGCCCAGCCGGTTGGAAAAAATTTTGGCCCAGAGAGCCTGGCAAAATCCTGGGCGCTCTGGTTGTCCGAACACGTTGGCGTGAGGACTCCCTGCGACGCCAGGGTTGAAGAAAAGGGGGTGGTTGACCCACGACCCCTAATCGAAAGACCGGGCCCAGGCCTCAAGGGACGAGGCTGGTAGGGCGCCCTGAAAACTCGGGCGGGCGCTGACTCCCAACGCAACGCCGTCGGGGTTTTGTGAAAGACTTTGCACCGCGCGCAAAACAGGTGAGTGCTGCCTAGGTCGTGCAGATCACTCTTGCAAAACTTGCAAAAAACTCTACTCTTGTGTGACCCCTGGCCAGGGTAGGGTGGCGGACCACTCCCCCTCGGTAAAAGAGCAAGTTGGTTGCTGGAAAAGGCCTGCAAAACCTCCAAGGACGAATGGAGAAGGGCCTGATTGGGCGGCTGCCCTTGCAAAATCTGCCTGGGGGCCCGTGGCCCCGAAAGGGCCAGGGGGAAGGCAGGGTTCCCCTGGCCTAGGCGCCCCTATTCGGGGTTCTCGCTGCCTGCAGCTTGCTCTGGCTTCGACCCTTCCAAAGGTGTGGGGCGCTTCCCATGCGGATCAGTGCGGGCAGGCCCGTACATGGGGGGCATCTCCCGAGGGAAGTACTCATCATGCCCTCTGAAACTCACGATGAAGGGGTCCGGGGGGAGGTCCTCCTTCCCGACCAGGGCAGCTTTCATCTTGGCGCGGGTGGCTTCATTGAGCTCGTGGCCGGCCTCCGAAAGGACCGCCTCCAGGGCGCTGAAGGCGGTGCTGGTGGAGTCCGCCGTCATCTCTTTGAAAGCCTTGGCCGTCTCCTGGATCTCGACATCCTTGGCCTTGATGTCCTTGTCGACCTGGTCCACGTCCCCAATGAGCTTTTCCAGCTCCTGCTTGAGCTTGTCCGCTCGGGCCTGGAGCTTGGCCTTCTTCTCCACCAGATTCTTCATCTGGTTGGTGGCCTTCTTGAAGTCACTGACACACCTGGTCAGCTTCTCTTGGGGCGTGGGTTCCGGCTGGTCGAGGTCCTCATCTGGTGGAGGGGGGATTCCCGCAGCCTCCAAAAGGGTCTGGACGTGGAGCCCTGCCCCTGCATAGACCACGGCCCTGGCAGCGTTGTACTCCTTCTCGGTCATCCTACCCTTAAGGAGGGACTGGAGGTCCAGTCCTGGCGGGGGTGGCGGTGGCCCTTTCAGCCGAGGTGGGCTGTACCCGACCTCCTGAAAGGCTTTCTGGGCAGCCTCTGGTAGGTCTTTCCAAAGACCCGCGAGTACCGCGCCGACTGGGTTCTTAGAACCCTTTCCCTCTCCTTTTCCTTTGCCTTTGGTGCGACCGTCCTCCCAGACAGCTCGGGGGCTCTGGGAGTTCTCGGTACGGGCTTCCTTGTTTGCTTGCTGCTTGGCCAGCTGCTTTTGCCAGTTTCTGCCGCAGTACGCACAGTGGGTATTTTCCCCTGACTCAACCTGGCGTTTCCAGGCCCAGTGGTACCCACAAGCGCACGGGATCCACTCCCGGCATGGCTGCAAGCTGGTGTGGAAACCACTACCAGAAGTAGTGGCTGCAGGAAACAAGCAAGGAGTGGTGCCCACTTCCAAGCTCGGGAAGTGCACTCGGTAAGAGGAGGATCGACCTCACTCAGACGTGCAGTGAACAGCCTACCGGGCCGCCCACCAAACCCTTGCCTGCTGTCAGGCCTACGACCTTTACCAGGTTGGGTTGGGGCCTCTTTGGAACCTCTAGAAAAGTAGGCCCCAAGGCTTAACGGCCACGGCGGCACTGCAAAGTCTGAGCCGAAATCTTGAGCCAAATGGGATTTTCTTCCCGAGCGTCGGACGATGCGCGCGGCTCCTAGGCCAAACTGTACAAGCTAAGCAAAGCTACGAGTAAAGCTACTGATCTGACAGCCTAGCTACGGAAGCAAAACTACGCAGCCCGAAAGCCGCGAAGTCTTGCTGTTGCACGCAAGCCAGCCAGGCTGGACCACGCAGCTGAGGCATTGGTGGGAGTGACGTATTCAACGGGTCATGCACACAAGCCACCGTATGCCCCTCACAAAGCTCAGTGGGCCTTCACAAGTGCTTGAGGCCTCAAGTTGAAGGCGAGTTCAAGAAAAACCGTCGTCAAAGAGAAGCGAAAGGTAGCCCCGTAGACCAGCAGCAGCAGCCGTCGTACACTTTGTACAACCTAACCTACAGAGCTACCGACGACTGTACACAGCGCAGCAGGAGGTCGTGTGAACACTGAAAGTGCCCACACCACCAGCCTGCAGTGGCCATGATCATATGAACTGACGAGGTGTGTCTTGAAGGCGCCTGGCACAGTAGGCATAGTACATCAAGAATCCAATCATCTTTAGAGGAAGCCTAGACACCAACCAGAGTGGTGTGAACACGCAAGTGCCCTCACCACTGATGCTAACTTTCCTGTTGGGATCTTGAAGCTCGTTTTGGGCCTGAAACCGAAAAAATGGGCCCAGGTCCTTGGGGCTCCTCACAAGGGAATACAGACCTGGGCCCATTTTTCTTGGCTAAGAGCCCTGAGGAAATTTCCCAACCACTGAGGGACATGACATTATAACCATAGGCCACAGCTTAGAGGGTCAAGAAAACCCTATGCAGGGATTCGCAAATGCCACAGTGCTCACAGCACCAGACAAGTCTTACAAGGATCCCCCACAAAAGCTGCCAAGTGGCATATGCTATCGCAATTCCCACAAGCGTGGGAGCATGCTCTAGACTGGCCACAAGCTGGCCTCACGGATCGCTTCAAGTTTTCGGGTGCAGCTTCAAGCGCACACCGGCAGGGTAAAGGACCAAAACGCCAAACTTAAACCACACAAGGGGAAACCGGCCAACTAAACAGCCCAGAACCACAGTAGAAAGAAACCAAACTGAAGACAACCGAAAATGGCCAAATTCCGGAAGCTGCCAGAACAGCGCTCACCTGGAACAATCGCTTCAGGTTTGCTCAGGGCAACCAGGCAGCAAGTGCTGTTGCGGCATTGCACCAACAGTTTGGCGCTCTCAGTATGCGGGCGCAGCCAACAGGCGCACACCGGCTCAGGGTGCAGCCAACAGGGCGCTCACCTGATTGCAATTTAAGATATAGGGTTGAAAAGGCTCGGCATACAGTCGGTGCAGAAAATGGCTGCAGCAGCGAGCGCACACCAGCACGGCAGCACTAAACTACCAACCGTACCTGCCCCAACCCACCCCGCGCAAACCCTAGCCTACGCAAAGGACAGTCGGGTTTGTTTGGAGGAGTCCTTGCACTGGGCTTTGGGTTTACATTTGGGTTTAGCCTTAACCTTGGGACCAGCTTTGGCACGAGGTTCCATAGCCACACCAACGGCTGCCACCTGGGGCTGCCGCCCCTGCAAGGATGCCTCAATCGTGCGGTTTTTGGAGCCCTCAACATTGGCCATCGACCTCGCTTGAGTCTTCGAATTCATCTTACGACCAAGGCCTTTACAAGGAGCCTGCAGCACGGACGAAGTCGAAGTAGCAGCAATCTTAACAATGGCCAAACACTTAGTGCACGTGAAGAAAGAACCCTTATTGGCCATGTCATGAGTCTCATGCACTTGCCAAGCGGATGGCAAACTGGCAGCGATATCAAGGCAGGGGTTGGAAGCCTTGCGATCAAAGACGTCTTGGCTGTTACACTGCTCCAAGTACAAATTGCAAACCGTGCACTGAATGGAAAAATTGTTCACAGCTTTGGACTCACAGTCACGCCAAACATGACCCAAGGCAGGATCAGGGCTTGCAAGCATATCTTTGAGCCGTTGCTTTTTGTTCGGCTTGGAGGCAGTGGGGTTTTTAGGCTTCAAAAACTTATCACCCCCAATAACACGGGAGGAACATGGTTGGGATTGCGATGCTTGGCTGGCGCGCTGCATCACCCAAGGAAAACATTTGTCACTCTTATGCTTAAGAATAAACCCCACTTTTTTAGCGAGATGTAAACAAACATCCTCGCAAAGCCTGTCAATGGCTTTCAAATCCGGCCTGCACGCTGAAGAATAAACCTCGGCGGACCTAGCCCCGCAAAGGGCATCAACGTCCTCGTTGATGAGCCGTCTCCATTCATCAAGGTTGCGCTCAGCGAAATAAGCAGCACTCTTATGACTTGGAACCCAAGTAACATCAGCTCTTGATCTGTCGTCCCAGCACTCACCCCAAGGCACGGGCCCTTCATGGGGAGGCGATTGCTTGGCAACAACATGAGTGACGGCCTTGCAATCCACCGTAACATCAAAGGAACCAGACACCCGACCAAACAACTCAAAAGCCGCCTGCTGCTCGGCTGCCGCAACCGTCAGGGGTTGCACCGGTACGCAGGTGATGCTAGCCACTCGTTTGGGACCTTCAGGCTCCAACCTGTAAGCAGCCAGGGCCCAAGTTACACAAGCCGACCTGTGATCACGAGCTCCCGGGCCCCCTGAAGCATCGGACGCAAAAACCAACGAGTCACTAGGTATGACCTGCCGGTGGCGCCAAAGCCCTTCAAACACATAACCCTCAGCACTCTTATCCCTCAGTAACGCCGTGGCCTCTTGCGGAACCAAACCTCGGAGCCAAAGGCTAGGCCACGGAAACTGCTGGCGGGCCGCACGAAAGTGCTGAGGCGCAGGGAAAGGCTGGGCAATGAAAGGGCAATCCCACAAAACATGTTGCAAATCAAGCGGACAATGACACCTGGTGCACCAACCTTGTTTAGACCTGCTCACTAGGGCACCCTGCCAAAGAGCCTGAAGATTCACAGCCATGTTTTTGTTGAAAAACTTCCTTTTCTGCAGTCTTTCAGGAACAGTGGCATCCAGGCCACCTCTCAAATTTTGGCACCCATCATTCAAGGAGACTCGCTGCAAGCGAACATCTTCCCAAACTGGTAGGAGCCAGTGCCACACACGGCGAGTGGCATCGGGACTAGACCAATCAATGGTCAAGATGCTGCCATCTCTGCTCCAACGGTGAGCCTGCGGAGCCTGCACACCCAACTCGTGCAGGTAGGCCATGAGAGCCGCCAAGGGCCCATTGACCTTTTTCCAAGGATGCTGGGAAGCCATGAGCCATAACCAAATGTCGGCCCAAGTCGACCGAAACTTATCCTGATCACAAGCATCCCAACGGCGAAAGACCCTAGCAACTGCACGTACATGTTGCCGAAGCAGCGTCAGATGAGGGTCCTCACAGCGGCGGCGGTTAAGAATGAAAGTAAGATCCATGCACCCCAGTTTGTGACGCCCTAAATGCTTTGCAACAAGGGTGCGATAAAACTTTCGCCTCTTAGGGCTCACCCCCTGAGCCTGATGGCCCCACAGGCCTGCCGAGCACAGGGATGCGCGAACGATCCGTAAACGGTGTGCTCGCCCCGGCACAGCAAGCTTGTTGAGCTTGCGCGATCGCCCTGCCGCCTTTTTCCTGCGGCTCTCTGCCAAGCCCAGCACCCGCCTGCGTCCACCCGCCGAGGTGATCCCGAGATCACGGTTCATCGGCTTAACCTGCGGATCCGAGGCATCAAGAATTTTGCCAAGAGCTTTGGCAGCCTCAGTGGACGAAGTCACAAAGCAAGTTTTGGAAAGCGAAACCTGGGCCCCTTTGGACTCCAAGTCCTGTCTCAGTCCTCGAAAAAGCTTGAGGCTATCACTAGCAACCTGAAGCGGTGATTTATGAACCGTATCCAAGGACAGATCATCTATCCAGATGTCTAAGTTGGAGGCACTCTTCTTAGAGGCGAGTTTGGCGGCAACCGGGTGTATAACAAGTTTGGACACCGAAGGTGCCGCAGGACATCCTGCCAGGACTCCCCTGCCCGGCCATATAGGCGGGCAGAGGGCGCCTTCGGACTGCACAAACCTGGGACCCATGTAAGTGAGCATGGCCTGGTGCAAAATCAAGGGCGGGTAAGCAAGGGTAAGACCCGAACTAATGACATCATTAAACAAGCATCGGTCATAAAAGGTTTCCATATCAAGAAACAGTGTTATCAGGTGATGCCTGCACCGACGGGTTGTTTCGCCCAACATCAGCCTGGCCAAGGCCACATCCAAAACCTGGCCTCCAGGCAGTGCCTTGTCCCAGTGAGCCCGCCGGGCATACGCAGATTGCCATGCAGACACCAGCGGCCACCTCAATTTTGCCCAAGCCCGATACAAGACATGGAGAAGGGCAATGGGACGTTCCCGTTTTTCAGATTTGGGTAAAAGCGCTATAAGCGCGAAAATCAGCTGATCCGGCCACGCGGCCCGTTTCTCGCAATGGTGCAAAAAGTCAAGAATGGCCTGAACTGCCTCGGCGCTGAGATTACGGAGGACCTCACACGTCCACCCGTCCAAGCCCGGCGCCTTGGAGGGCAATTTCTTAAAGAAGGCAACAGCCTTGTCAAGAGGAATTGGCGCAATGCTATGGGCCTGCTCCACAGCTGCTACCCTGAGCGTCGCAAGAAGGTCCTGGTCCACCCCAGCCGGGTGCGACCACAAGTCAAACCATTGGCGCCACCGCAAGTAAATGCGCTCCTGGACGGGCGCTTCAAGAAACGGCCGAATGGTGATGACCTCCTCTGCCCGCACACTTTTGAACAAGGGACGCATGCCCTTGGACGTGGCCTGACGGAGCCATTTCTCATAAGAGACACTTTTGCTCTGTTGCCACTGCTTAACAAAGTATTGTTTTTGCGCCTTAGCAACATCAAGCAAACCACGGCAAAGATCCTGGCAGCCTTCATCAATAAAAGCCTGAAGCTCAGAATGGAAGGTCAAGGCAGCCTCCTCACTGCCATGCCAGTGATCCGCAAAACAATGCACAGCCCTCTTTGCAAAGGGGCTGACCTGAAAGTGACGGGAGCAAGCTTCAAGCCAAACAATAACCCGATTCCAAAAGGAGACATGGGCGCCTCCCCAACCAGAATCTGGCGCCGTCTGCAACATCAAGGGCTTACGGCAGCACGAAACCCGGGCTCCACGGCCCTGGCAGTCGCCATAAACCGACAGCTCAATATCACGGCTGAGGCTGGCGAAAAGGGAAGAAAGACCCTCATTGGAAACCTCAACCCCCAAAAGGTGCACAGAACTACCATGGCAAGCCGTGGCAGCCTGCTCACCTTGAGCATCATTGGTCAGCCTAAGGTGGAAGGGCTGAGGCCTTAGAGGCATGGGTTTAAAAGGCACAAGCTGGGGTAGCTTAACATCCAGATGCTGAACCTGCAGAGACCAGTGCAGGGCTGCATGGGGAGCAAAAGGAGTGACCCAATCAATCGAAAGCGAAACGGCCGAGGCCAGCGAGGGCGACATCAAGCCATAGTCGATATTGCCACCCCCAGCACATGTGGACTCACCAGAACTGATCCACCGGCCTTTGGCCTCCTGCTCAAGACTGGTGGCAGCAATGACCTCAAAATCTTCGTTGAAATCACCAGCCACAAAAAAGAATCCACGTACCGAACGAAGGAAAGGGATCAAATGTGCAAGGATTGGCGCATTGTGGCTGCCCTGGAAACCTTCACCGGCCTTCAGGTAAACATTCACAAAATAGCAATCGGCATCTTTCAACCTGAGGGCCGCCACCTGAAAACCAGCCCCCGCCCGGACAAAGTGATGCACACGCCTCATGTTCAAGTGCTTGCGAAAACAGATGGCTAGACCACCTGATGTGCCACCTTTGCCGGTGGGATGGGCCGGGACGCTAAAAACATTATAACCATGAAACCCAAGCTGAGCCTCAATCAAGTCAGGCTGGTCTGGCGAAAGATGTGTTTCCTGCAGCAGCAGAACGGCCGCCTTGTGTTGCGCAATCCAAGAGCACAAGTCCTTTCTCCAGGCAGTGATGTTAGCACTGATCACATGCACGTCAGGCCGCACTTTGGGACAGGTCAAATTTGCAAGCGCATCCTCAATTGCCCAACAAGCCACATGCCTAGGCACATCTTCGTGGGTCTCCACTGCTAGCTCAGCAGCCCTCCAAACGAAAGTGCCCTCCTGCATGTAACCATGCTGCTCCATCGCCTCCACAGCCTCAAGCAGGGCTCCTTCCGCACCGGCAATGACAGCCTGCTTAACGGAGAGAAGTGCACGATGTTGGTCATGTTCCCGAGTGCCGCCAACAGGGCGCACATCGGGTGGCATCTCAGGTTTTGCGGACCCCTCTGGCGGCACATTTGGGATCTCAGAACCTCGTTTTGGGCCTGCAACCGAAAAAATGGGCCCAAGTCCTTGGGGCTCCTCACAGGGGAGCATAGACCTGGGCCCATTTTTCTTGGCTAAGAGCCCTGAAGGAAATATCGACTGATGCGGCACCTAGTGTCTTTTGAGCACACTTTACAAGCTCTAGACCTAGCTTTTCAGGATAGAACCCTGAATCTTTTAATTCCACCTGTACATGTTCATGCACTTGGTCACAATCCCTTTTAGGAAACACTTTGACCCAGCGTTTACGGTTCGTGGCAAAGTACCACCGTTTAAACACACAGTCGTACGCACAGCGGTCTACCACAATACCCTCAGACAGCCCCAATTCTGAAGCAACCTGAAGATACCGCGGGTCCTTCCAGAGGTCGTTCTGCAGAGGCCACTCTTGAGTCAACAACAAGCGTTCACTCCGAGCAACCGGTTTCAACAAACCTTCAAGAAGTTCCCAAGCACGCTGATGCAACTTCTTCTTCTCTTCCCACTTCTCTTGACTGTACTTGCGCCACCCGCGGTAACGCAAACGACACCCAGTGGTACAGGGAGTGGAGATATGGCAGTAGATCTTAGTCTTCAAGCCACAACTCAACACAGAAAACAACTCCTTCAGAAAACACTGCGTCTGCTCAGAACAAAAGTCAAGCTTTTCAGTGACGCCCACATAGGCAATCTCAAGCTTCTCACATGCCTTCTGTAAGGCACTTTCTTCCTGGCAGAACAGTTCAACGACCACAAAGGTGACCTGGTTCTTCGCCACAGCTTCACACAGTGAAACGTACTCCTCAGGAACAAAAGAACGGTTTACCGGCTCTTCTGCAGTCAGGCGTTCCAACTCAAACTCACCCAACTCGTCTTCAAAAGAAACCAAACCGGTTACCTCGTAGAGGTTGTCCAGCTGCTCCTGAAACACCATACTCTTGGTCAGGCCGTCGGAGGCATTATATGCTCCGGCCACAAACTCGAGGATCACTCTCCCCGACTGAACCATCTGCTGCAGGAAAGCACACCGCAACTCCAGGTGACGAACCCTTCTCAAGAGTCCCTCCATTGAAGCAATCGCCTTTGCCGACTCAGAATCGGTACAAATCCGGATCCAAAAGCTTCCGGTATCATCCTCAGGCAATCCCTCCAAAAACGACTGTTGAAGCAACCCTGCAAACAAAGCCTCTTTCACAGTCTCTACCAAAGCACTCAATTCAGCCTCGGCACTGCTCAGGGCCACAACCGTCTGTTTACGGCTAAAACTCTTCAGCAGGTTGCACTGCCAGCAGATAATCGCCCCACTCACAGAGGGCAAATTCCAGCTAGCATCACAGAAACAATCGATCACACGCGTACTTTCCGAAGGGCGATAGTTCACCCACTGTGCCGGGATCCGCTGAACCCGATTCCCAAGCGTGAGAATCCAACGCAGCACAGCTCGAATACACGCTTCACTCCTGGAGTCTGGGTTGCTCTGGCTCCGGGCCAGAAAACCTACAACAAACTGCAAATCAGCTCTTGTCAAAGCTAGCCACGACAGTTTGCCCAACACGCGCCGGTAGCGCTGATAGGCCTCATGCGTGATCGGGGTGGATTCCAGACTGGTCCACAAACGCTCAAGCTTGGGGAGTTTCGCTCCCTTCGTGATTTGATACTCTTCCGCACAGCTATGGAGCATCCCGGGTTTGAGTCCGAAGTACAAATCTCCGGTCTTCCTCTGATAGATGTTTCTCCCAAGGAAGGAGATCACCGATTTCTCTCCCGGTTGAAGCGTTCCCGTGCGCTTCATCTTGAACACTTTACTCAGTTCCTCAAACACTTTCTCAGCTACACTCGCAACCGTGCTGAAAACCAAGATGTCATCTACATAGGCCAACACCAACACAATGGCATCCTTGCCTTTCTCCTTGATCACCTTGCGATACACAGTGCTGTCAGCAGTAACAAAGAAACCAAGTTTTCTCAGTGTTTCTCCTAGCTCACGAAACCAAGCCAAAGGCCCAATCCGCAAACCATTCATGGCACGCTTCAGCAGACAATGCACACGTTCACCTGACACTGTCCTACAGTTCTCCGGCAGCTTCACCACCTCAGTAGAAAACAGCTTAGCCTGCATAAAGGCCACAGAAATATCTCCCGAAATCACCTTGCCTCCGAAATGCGCATACATTCCCAACAGACACCTCACAGACTCTAAGGTAGTAGTAGGAGAATAGATGCCATCAGCTAAAGCAGAGGTGGGCCCTTTAAAGTCACGCACAACCAAACGGCAGCGCACACGCTTGTGCCCGTCCTTGTAGTGCAACACCCACCTGGTGGAAAGCACTCTCCTCTTAGCTCCCGCACAAGGCGAAACGCCTCCTTCTCAGACACAACCTGGCACACACCAAAGTGGTCCAGTTCCTCCATTTCAAGACGCATCCCTTCCCCAAGTTTCTTCTCCTCAAGAACCTCCCCAGTATACTCATCAGCAGCCCCAGAAGGAACCTCAACCTTCACCTTGGACCCTCCAAACTTCAAAGTAAACTCCAACTTGGCCGCCCTAGACCCTTTAGCGTCCTTTGCCGCGAACACAACCTCAGGTCTAGAACACATGGAGTACAAAGCATGGTCCTCCAGCCAGCTGATCGCCACCTCCATGGGATCATCATCGTCGGCCGGCTGCATGTCCACATCGTACAAAGGTGGGGCCTCGTTCTCTCCTGCAGGGGGCCCTTCAGGGAGTACCTCTTCCTCCTCAACTGGAGAAGGATCATAGTCCATAAGCTCATCCTCCAAGAGCTCAGCTGGAGCCTCCGGCTCCGCACTCCCCCTCTCAACTAGATTACCCTTAGGCTCTCCAGGCTGAAAGGCTTCGGGGGGCTTCAGGTCTAAGGAAACAGGACGCTCTAAAACGTTGTCTTGCCTAGAAGGGGCACCCGAATCAGCGGCTTGTACCACCAACTCTTCAGGATACAGATAAGGCTGGTCCGGCCGAAAGGCCGACATCACCTCGACCTCATCAGGCCGATCAAGAGGGAGCACACGCACTCCTCCACCATTGGGCTTAGCAGGCCCTAGGTACATACACGGGATGAGGCGGCGGCCTCGATTCTCAGGCTTCTGCTTCGCAGGTTTGGCAAAACCCTTGCACCCAAAAGGAAACGTCTTCGTTACTGGAAGATGTTGGCGTCTCAGCCTTTCAATTGGCGTGGTTTGCGACTTCGAGGTCGCATGCAGGTTCCTTGTCCTAGCAACATATCTCAAAGCTTCCTTGTACAACAAACCACCCAGCCGGAGCTTCTTCTCCAGCGTAGTTTCTAGCGTCAACCAATTCACCCAGAAGGCTTCCTTCAAGTGTCGCACACCTACCTCCACAAGCCCTTTCGACTGCGGCCGTCCTTTCGGCACCGCGTCTATGTGCAACGAGAGGCCTGGGTATGAGCGGTCTTTTCCCACCTTGTTCCAAAGCGAGATCAGAGACCCTTCATTATCCATCCTCAGCACAACATGCTGACCTTGAATACCTGCGGCGGCCAGCTCGGCGTTTATACACCGTGCAACATGCCCTGGATCACCTCCTGTGGGGTAGGGCACAGCGAAACAATATCCGCTAAGCTCGTGCACCACAATGCACACTCTCAGGTCTTTCGTAAAGAACAAGAAGTCGCTTAAGAAGCTTGCTTGCGGAATTGAAGGATCTTTGCGCCTTCGCGCTGGAATCACTCCTCGACTGGACACACACAAAGAACACGAAGGCAGATAGGGCTGATGGCCCCGAGCAACGTGCTCCTGATACTCTTTATCCTCCAGTGGAACATGAAGTTCCCCTTCTTCAGAAATATCCCCAGCATCTTCAGCAGCAGGCTCGGCTTCAACAACCGGTGCTGGAGCTGAGGCTTGGGCGGGTTCCGCCTGCCTTGGTGGATCACCATCCGGAATCAACTCTTCATCGGAAATCGTCACTTCCACCGGAAGTCCACGCATCATGCACAAACGGTGTGGCGGCTCAGACACTTTCTCATCACAGCCACCTTTCACCTTCAAAGGCTCCGACCTTAGGTCATCCCAGCCACAAGCACAACACAACCACAAGCCACGCACACGCTCCAAGCCACAACAGCACAAGTACCGCACCAACCAGCACAAAACACTCCACGGCTTCAGAGGCTCTCGGTGCTTTGCTGGCTCGCGGTGCTTCGGGGGCTCTCGGTGCTTTGCTGGCTCTCGGTGCTTCGGCTTTGGGTGCTTCGGGGACTTTCGGTGCTTTGCTGACTCTCGGTGCCTCGGTGACTTTGGACGTTTTGGGGGCTTGGGCTCTCGGGGCTTCTTGCGCGTACCCTGGCAACACACTCGCACAGAGGGCCCCAAGGCTTTAAGTAGAGCCTGAGCCTTTCTCACAAAACCCTCGCAAAACACTTGCAGCACGTCACTGGGCCTCCAGGCTTCCATGGGGGTCTGGGCCTCACACTCACTTGCAAAACCCTTCCCAAAAACCCGTAAAACCCTATAGCGCTGCAACCTCAGAACTTCACCCTTTCTACCGAGCACACCCGGACACTCACCACACTCAAAGCAACCTACTCTCACAGAAGATCGCTTCCACTTCCTCTTCAGATGCATTCTTTTGCGTCCCGCGGTTGGTCGCGAGGTAGGTCTCAGATAGAGACAGAGCGGGAGCGGGCTCTCTTGGAGCCGCGTCCTTGTTGCGTTGACCCTTGGTCTGGAGGGCCATACGAACCACCGAGTACCCGTTGTGTTGGGCGGATCGGTGCCTTGCTCTTTGGATCGGTCGGCGGGGCTTGCAGCAAAAGCGATCTGTGGTATCCCAGAGGCGGCTGCGGTCCCAGCAAAAACGATCCTTGGTACCCCAACGGCGGGGGCGGTAACGGCGGCAGCGGCACTGCTGGCGCTGCTGGCGCTGGCAAGGCCGGCATAGCCTTCACAGGCACCATCTTCGGAGGCGCCGTCGGCCTCACTGGCATCGCCTTCACTGGCACCAAAGCAGGATCCACTCCAGGGGTCTCCGGTGCCGTTGGCACGGCTCTTTTCGAAGGTTTCGGCGGCGAGGTAGAAACTTTGGCCGGCGACCTGGACGGTTTCACCTTGGGCGGCGGTGGCCCATCCGGAATCACAATAACGGCCGGCTTCAAAGTCACAGCCGGCCTGGTCACTGTCTTTGGCTTTGGAGCCAAACGAGGCTTTCCACGTGGAGCTGAGGGCGCCGGTGTCATCGGCACCTCCTCCTCGGCAGCAGCTGGTGCCACCTCTTCCACAACAGCCTCGGCCGCGGCTTCCACAACCGCTTCGGCAGCGGCTTCCACAACCGCTTCGACAGCGGCCTTCTTCTTCTTTCGCTTTTTCTTCGCAGGTACAGGAACAGCTTCTTGGGCATCGACCGTGGTTTCCGCAGTCCCCACTGCCACAAGTAGGTCCACTGCACCCTGCTCCGGCTCCTGGGCCGGCAGGCCTTCGGATCTTTCGTCCAGGCGGCTTTGCACCCATTCCAGGGCGCCTTCGGCAAGCGCTTTGCCCTTCGCTACAGCACGGGAGTGCTGCTTCTTTCTCGCAAGCCTCTTGGCCTTCACGACCTTCTTCTCCGTCCGAACCACCTGCATCAGCTGGCGATTGTAGCCCATCGTCACCGGACCACCATCCTCTGGCTTCCGCTCGGGCTTCCGGGCCTTCTTCTTCGAGGTGGGCGCGACAAACAAATGTGGATTCGGAAAAGTAGGGTCCACAGGGTCCGCCTCGGCTTCCTCGGCTGCTGCAGCCTCCTTCAAGGCCTTCGTGGCCTTCTTTGCCGCACCACGGACCTCCTTCAAGGCCTTCGTGGCTTCCTTTGTCGCACGAGATGCCCGCTTCTTCTTGCGCTTGGGCACTTTCTCGACGGATTTCTCTGCAGCATCCAGGGCCTCGGCAACGTCCGTGGCCACACCAGACTCTGGGCGCCATTTGCCCCAGCCTTCTTCCTCTTCTTCCTCCAGCTTTGACGGCAGCGGTGATTTTGCAGTGGCGATTTTGGCTGTGAAGGCACTGCCATTTTGTGCCACTCGCGAGAAATCTTGGTGAGCTCGTCGTGCTCCTCCATCTGCCTCCGCTCGGATTCCTCCCGAGCCGTGCTTTCTATCACCGATGCGACCGTCACCACATCGGATCGTCGGGCAGCCGCAGCGCTCTTCATAGCGGTGAGGTCCGCCATTCTCTGAGCCATCACTGCCGCCTGCGACGACCTTTCTTCCTCGTCCGTCGAGGATACCGGGGGCTCCGGCTGCTTCTTTCGTCGACGCCCCATCGCACAAAACGAGGAGCGTGAAAAACAGAAGCTTGAGCACCAAACTACGATGCACGACCCTTGCGCACCCTTGCAGTCTCCACTTGAAACCACCTTGCACGGACCTCGCGCACTCACTGCCTTGCAGCTTACGCCTTGCTGACCTCGCGCACTCACTGCCTTGCAGCCTACACGAGGAACCGCCTTGCAAATCCTGACAAAACCCTAACCCTGAAACCTTGCACGCACACTCCCTCACGACACGCACTGCACTACCTTGCAGCCTCCGCAGGGAACCGCCTCGCAAATCCTGAAGAAACCCTAACCCTGAAACCTCGCAAGCACACTCACTCACTAAGGTCCACAGGGAGCACAGCACGCCAACGCAAGCCATGCACCACAAGCTCACAACACTTATCATCATCGACCCAGCGGTCCACGACGGCTGAGCCTCAGAATCTTTCTTGCCACTTCTGCTACCACAGCCAAAGCGGTCAAGCTCACAGCGTTCAAGAGACTCCAGAGCAGCACCCTCACAGACCGAAACGGCACTACCACCGTGCGTCCTCAAGCTCCTCAGCAGAAACTTAAAAGGCGTGTACTCTAGGCTCTTCACAGACTCCAAAGACCTTTGCTCCTGAGCTTTCTGGGCTTTCTGGGCTTTCGTGGCTTTCGGGGGTTTCGCGGTTTCAGGCTTTTCCGTGGCTTTCGGGGGTTTCGTGGTTTCAGGCTTTTCCGTTGCTTTCGGGGACGACGAGGGCTTCAAAGCATCAACCTCCATCTTATCCCCAGAATCCTTCAAAGCAGCAACCGCGTACCAAGCGCGATCCTTGACAGTCAACCGAATGCGTTTCTTGTTCTTCTTGTTGAAAATATGAGGTGTGTTGGTGAGCATGGTGTGCCATCCTCTCTGCCAAGCCACAAACGGTGACAAGACATTGAAATCTAAGTTCGTGATCAAGCAATGCTCTAGCACCACCACCAGCTTCCCAAAACGAACGCGAACGTCACACACCTTCAACACTTCAATCATGTCGTTGGAGGCATTCGACAGCGTGGGCTTAAAATCATAAGTGCGAAGGACTTCATACTTCTCGAAGCAGGAGACCGACATGCAATGAGAAGTAGCACCGCTATCCACTAGCCAGTAGCTATCTTGCGACTCAATGCCAACTAAGCACACTCTGTGCTCAACGGTCACTCGGTGCGCCGCAGCAGGCACCTCAGGTGTCGAAGGAGTCGTCCTCAAGACGCCACCACGGGCATCAACCGGAATCAACTCGCCAGAAGCGCGAAGGGCCATCACAGTCTCTCCCTCCGGCTCCTCTTCTGCTTCGCCATCCGCTACAGCACGGGCGTGCTGCTTCTTGGTCTTCTTGTCCTTGCCCTTATCCTTGCCATGCTTGCCTTTGCCTTTCTCTTTGCCCTTTCCTTTGTCTTTGTCGCCCTGGCCTTTGCCCTTGGGCTTGTTGCTCTTGTCGCCTTTGCCCTGCTTCTTCTCATCTGCGATCCTCTGGCGGCACTCTTCTTGATAGTGCCCTTTCTTCTCGCAGTACCAGCAGACAATCTGGGACTTGTCCTTGGCACCGCCGGCTTTTCCTCCTTTCGCGCCTTTGCCGTCTTTCCCGCCTTTGTCTCCTTTGAGACCGCGCAAACCACCACTGGGCAGCTCCACCATGCGCAGCTGCTCCTCGTAGAAACGAAGACTCTCCGCCATCTCGGTCCAACTGCCAGTCTTGCCATGCAGCACCAAGTACTCTCTGGCTTGCACTGACACAGCTTGCAGCAAAATGGCCGATCTGTCGGCGGCGTTCAAGCAGAGGTCGGGAAAACGCACCAGCTTTTTATCTCCCTTGGAGATTTCGTCCTCGAGGAAACGCACAACTTCCAGAGGGCGCTTCAGCGCTGCAGTCTTTGTGTGGAGCTTTAGCATTTCGTCTCTGATATACACCGCCTCCATGCGGCTGTTCACAGAGTACTGCCGGTAAAGCTCTCTCACACCCTCATATCCTGCAGCTGCATTGCTCTGGCGTGTCGAAACACTCCGGAGGATCTCCAATCCTCTGTCCCACTTTGCCAAAGCTTGCTGCAACAGGTAAAAAAGACGTGCACTTCTTCCCGCAGTGTCACTGGGCAAAGTAACCTGCTGGATCTCACCAGCAACAAACAAGCACTGCCTTAGCTCGCCAACAAAGGCGTCATCGGTCAATGCTAGCCAGCTGGACAGCACTTCCAGAAAGCGGTGGAACTCCTCAAGCTCCCGGATCCGGCCTTGCTTCATCTCACCAGCATTGATGAGAGGCAGGGGTGGCAGATACTTCTCTGCACGACCACCAAAACTCGAAAAACTTCCAGAACTCGCAGCAGGCCCACTCGGAGGGGCAACAAGCGACCCAGTAGGCGCCGTCGGCGCTGCTCCAGAACTGCTAGCAGCCACTGCAGCTGCAAAGGGGTCCGAAGACACCTTTCGCCGATCCTCGTCGGCTTTCCGTCTGGCTTCTTCCTCGTCCAAACGGCGGTTCAAGAGGGTCAACTGAGCACTCTGAGCTTGCATCAAAAAGTTCATCTGATTCTGCTGTTGCTGTAAAGCCGTGTTCTGGTTGTTCAGCATCTGCAACATCAACTGCTGCAGTTGTTCACCTCCCAACGCAGGGTTCGGAGGAACCGGACACTGAGCAGGAGCTGCCGGCGCTACAGCCGGACCACTCACACCTTCTGGCACTGTTGCAGAACCACTCGCAGGTGCAGCCGCTGCTTGCTTGCTGAGCTGTCGGCGACCCAGCAGGACTGTTCACAGGTCCTACAGGTCCCACGGGTTCTGGTCCAAACAGGTCGAAGTCCATGCCTTCCTCAGGCACGGGGACGTTCTGAGCAGGAGTCTCACTACTCCCACCTTGCAAGGGCGAGGCCATGGCGCTGTAAAGCTCCTAAGTCCTCAGGAGCTCCGCTACCATGTGAAAAACAGAGCGCGCAGCACTCGGTCTTTTTGGGCCAAAGCGGAGTCGCGTCGCTCTGACTGACAGTGAAACACCTTGCAGCTGTCTCCAAGCAAAACACTTCAAGCACTAACGAAACGAGACGAAACGAACGTGCGTTCACTTCCTAACTCAAAAGCACTCCTCACAGCTTCAGGCATGCCGAAAACATCAGGACATCCAAGGTCAAATGGGATTTTCACACTGTCCCTTGGGAAGGCCGCCTTGTCATTGTTTTACATCTCATCGACGGAAAGCTCGCCACGTGGACTTTTCGACCCACTACCGCTCAGGAAGTGCGTACAATTGCATGGGGGCGCTATGTGGTTTCAAGCCGACTATCTGATGTGCCAGCCGATAAGGCGTTGCCTTTCCTCAGCCTCCCATCTTTCCCTCACCTCCAGCTTCCCTCCAACACGGTGTGTGGCGAATCCAGTTGAGACTTGTCGAAGAAGCCCTTTCGCTCTTATTAGGTCCCAGAGACCCGCGTGCTTCTCGGCCATGCGATTAAAATCTCCAGCAACGAAAATTTCATCTCTCGAAGTCCTTGATGCAAGGTAGGAAAAGATAGCCAAGTGCGAGTGTCACTAATGACAGGGGTTCTTGTGTACCTTCCGATATAAGGTGAGGTGCGACTATCCTTAGAAAAATCTTATTTCTGAGGATGTAGGGTCGTGGAACTTTGACTTTTCCCATGCGAACATGGGGTTCTACAACTAGTCCGTGCTCTGTTCAGTACGTGCACTTGTCACTTTACAGGTGTTTGCGCGTACGCAGTGAGTGCCGCCGCAGCAAGTCCCTTCAGTCACGCCTATCACGTCGATTCCTGAGAACTTGGATGCCAAATCTTGCGCGCACACTGCCTTGTTTACGTAAAGGAGGTGACGATTCTTACTCCCACACCCTTATGTGAGGGTGTCCCTCCTTCGCTGCTTCCAATTCTGAGCGGCTCAGCAAGCTCATAATAGGCGATGTCGTGTGCGCTCTTTGAATCTGATTTGGCATCTGCAAGGACCCCCGTTTCGTTCATCTCTCTCCGCCCTTCGGGCAACTTTGCCTTTCACGAACTCCCCCACCGTTCTTGCAAGCGTCTGTTAATCAGTGCTTGGAGGCAATATTGGGAGGACGTCTTGTTTGGATGTTATACTCCACAATGCAATGACAAGGCAGAGGGCTGTCGCAACCTAAATAGTCGTGTTTTCTGGCCTAGTGCAATCCCTCAGGGTCACGGCATTGTTACCTTGAGAGTCATTGGTGCTGCTTCTTATCAAGCGATCCCCACTAGAGCGTTTAAACGACCGGCAGGGTCACCTGCCACACTGCGCCTTGAGCGACTAAAAGCCCTTCTCCCTTCTCCTCCCTCACTGTCGGACTTGCAAGGTTTGTTCCATGTGTGGTGGGCAGGTGAAGTTGAGCAAACATCTCAAGCAGTCGCTCAGGGAAAATATGGCGCCCTCCCATACTTGTTGAAGCGACACAGCGTGCTCGACCGGATGCCTCTTCCTTTGTCATCCCTTGGGACATTTTCCAAACTTTTCGACATCTGGTTGGTGAAAGGCACCCTTATACGGAGGGTCAGCCTGTATCCATCAGTGCGCTTGAGGCCCAACGAGTTGTCATGCAACCCTTGAGACGGTTGAATGTTGCTCCTCCTCCTATCATCAAGGACGCGAAGCAAGTAGGATCGCGCATGCCAAGCCGGCACCCTAAGATGGGATCTCCATCGGGCGTCATTAGGATCGTTCGGCACGGCTCATGTATTACGGCCTGATGGGTCCCCTTGTGCCACATTGGGGGAGGTTGACACAGCACAGCCACTAGAGCCTTTTGGCAGTCTTTTTCGCCAGATTATTCTTCTGATTGGGAGCTTGTGTTAGATAACTATCACCCAGAGCCAGCCAATCGTTGCATCCTCCCACGGCAAGAGGATATCCTTTATCATTTCTTGCGCACGGGTGACTTCTCCGCTGGGCCAGACGGATGTCCTTATGAGTGTTACCGACAGCTGCCCTCTGAGTCGGCAAAGCACGCTGCATACGCACTTCATGAACATCATTCTGGGAATCGCGCCTCCACCAACGCAAGCCCTGACTTGTCTAGAGGTTGGTATAGGCTCTTGGATGAGTGAGTGAGGTCCTACGGCTGCGAGCTTGAAGTGCTTGACCTTAAGGATCAGCTGCGCCGGCTCACTGCGCGTGTCGCTGCTCTCGAAGCCTCGGAAGGCTTCGAAGTAGCGTCTCCCTCCACTCCCCCTTCGGGTTTAGCTGCCTCTTCGGGTTACTTAGAGCACTCCCGTCCCCCAGCCTCGCCTCTGCCTTCTCATAGCCCTGTGCGACTTGCCGACCTGGAGAGTGGTAAGGATCCGCAGCGTGTGAGTGTGGCAAAAGAGATCGGGCAGTTTCTCCGCCGCGCCTACTCAGGAGGCCACCGCGGAACTTCGGGTAGGGATAAGGTTGCACTAGCCTCCCGCCTGTACATCGTCCTGGCTCCTTACAGTGGTGAGAAGTACGCATCCCCGAAGATCTTCAGCTCCTTCAGCGCTGTCAAGAGTTTGTGCAAGCGAGGTCCAGATCCGGGCCGTAGCATCTTTGTTGGAGTCCCCTCCCAGTGGGAGGCTGCCATCGTTCTCCGCACAACCGGCTTTGATTGGCCAGCTGGTGGGATAGATGCCGAGTGAGGATTTGGAACGTGAGTCCCAGGAACGGGACTCGGGGGAGGAAGCCGACTCCCGGCTCCCCGATCTGCGTGCGTTGGTCTTATCTCGATCGCCCCGAGCTGCTCTCAGCTACAAGGTTGCTGCTTTTCAGTGCCAGGGTGAATCGGGGCCTCTTTCATGCAGTCTGATCCTTATAGCCGAAGTCGACGGCCAACTGCTTGTTGCAGTGCCTCATCACGCTTGGCACCGGGTCACCAAACGCTGCTACTTACCTCGGGCAGCCCTGCTGAAGCCATGTCACGCCAAGGTTCTGGCCGCCGATCCCGCCGATCGCGGCTGTTCGCATGGCCACTTCAAGGTCAGAGTCTGGATGGGCTTGCTCAACACCGACTACGAGGAGTTTGTATTGGCGAAGGACGAGGACGAGTCCGGGGAGCGAGGCTTTACTGTTTCAGGGTCCGAACAGCCGATCCTGCCTTTCGGCCCTTCCCTTGCCTCTATCGCCCGCGACCACTTCGGCTTCGTGTCAGCTGCAGAAGAGCAGAGCGAGGATATCGCTTCGCGGGTTCGGGGTTTGGAGAGTGCGATTCAAGGTCTGCAAGGCGGTTTGGATGCTCTTCTAAAGGAAGTTTCGAATCGCAATGCCGCGAATCCGCCTCCGCCTTGTGCCCCGGAGCCTCAGGCCAAGCTGGCAGCCAAGCCGAAGTCTCTCCCAGTTGGGCCCGCAGCGTCGGGGCTAGATCCTGCCGTGCTCGCAGCCGCGAGGGGGGCCGGAGTGCCCGAGGACCAGCTGCGCCTCATGCAGCAGCTCGCAGCCAAGCCTGTAAAGCTAGGCGACGGTGCAAGGAAGGTCAAGACGGTTCTTTCGGAGTCGGAGGAGGAGGAGGACGCCGCCGATGCCGGAGGACAGCCAGAGGCGGCGTCGGTTGCCGAGTCCATCCACAAGATGACTCAGATCCTCAGCCGCCTCTCGAAGCCTCGAGCCGGCGGGAGTTTGGAGGATCTTCTGGACCGCGGCGAGGAGGTCGGGTCGAGCAGCTCGAGCAGCGGGGGTTCGTCGAAGGCGGCTGCCTACTTGAAGCTCGCGAGGCTGCTCAAGGAGGATCCTGCAAAGATATCCTCCTCGATCCTTCGCCTCATGACCGAGGACTTTCAGGGCCACACCGCTGCACCGGGGCTCGAAGATCTGCCTATGACTTCCCGCGCCTGGTTGGAACACAGGAGCAGGGTCCAGCAGTTTACGGGCCCAGTCCGCTGGGGCTGGCAAACGGCGGGGGCTCTCGACGCGCTGCTCGCAGGACGCGAAGAAGAGTGCAAAGCCCGCCTGTGTTTAATGTTAGCCGCTCTAGACCAGAGTTCCCTAGATTCGGGGAGCTGGCTCCTCGCAGCCGAGATGCTTCTCGAACCGGGCCCTCCATTCTCGAGCTTCAGTCGCCATCGACCTCCCGAACCAGGCGAAAGCCACCAGACCAAGGTGATGGATCCTCGTTGGATCAGCGTCCTGATGCATCGCATCAAAGAAAGAGAATCCTTCATCGAAGCCCGCAAGAAGCTTTCTGCGCCTCGCGGGCAGCCATCGACCTCGAGCGATCCCGACAAGGAGAAGCCCGAGAAGCCCGGGAAGGGCCGTGCGCGGGGCGAGGCGCCAAAGTGAAGGCTGCCCCTCCTGACTGCACTAATCCTACTGTGTTTAAGAATTTGAGCTCCCCTGAGACCCCTAATCTTCCCGGTTCTCAGGCTAGCCCCGTGCGTGCCGACAGTCTTTGGACTCAGTTTTTCTCCGTGCTTGGGCGAGCGAAATCTCCCCTCGCAACCTTTTGGCACTCCCTCCGGACTGCTTCACCTGGCAAACTGCCGGGGCCCAAAGGGCGTGTGTGGCCTATGCCCATGCCTTTTCCTAGTCTCCACCTGCCTAAAGCAAGGAGACGCCAACCCGACATCTGTCGCAAGCTCGCGCTCAATGCTACCGTGCTTGTTCTTTCCTGGCTGTACTGCGGCCAGCCATCTTGCGTTGGAAGCGTTGCTCCCCTTGGCTTGGGCACGCCTCTTTCGCTTGAGCAGTGGGCTGTGGTTCGCACCCTTGGTCGCGGCATCACTGCTTGGAACTCCCAGCCTGTCGTCGGCCCTGAAGAGATGGGCCGGAGCGCTGCCAAAGTCGAAAGCTGCGAGCGGATGCTGGATGAGCTCTCTCGCTGGAGCGCAGCGGAGGGTTCTCTACGCCCCGACGCCCTCAGCTCCCCTGATTCCGACTGGCTCCCTTCTAAGGTCTGCGGGAAGCTCAGTCTCGAGGCTGCGAGCCTCGCCCAACCTGTGGATGCCAGCCGGCTTCATTTCGTGGGCACTCCCTCGTTTGACCCTGCGCCTTATCTGGACAGCTCCAGCCGGGCCGTTTACGAGCGGCCTCTTGAGTTTGCTCGGTCTGTGCCTCAGGAGGAGCCGGTTCCCCGTGTCCAAGTGAAATGCAGCAGAGCCGGCGCCCTTAGGCTCATGGAGGTCCTGGACGCTTGTGATCGACTGTCTCTGCTTCCTTCCTCGCGGGTGCGTGCCCGGCTGGTCAACGGGTTGTTCACTGTGCCGAAGAGCCTTACGAGGGATCGCATGGTTTTGGATGCCAGAGCGGCTAATCAGGCTGAGGAGCCCCATCAGCCCTGGATCAGATCTCTTGCCTCCCTCGAGCAGCTTCAGTGGCTTCACCTTGAGCCCAGCCAGCGCCTCACCGCATCGACTGAGGACCTTCGGGAATTTTATCATGCATTCATCGTTGGAGCTCAGAGGTCTTGTCGCAATGCCCTTGCTGTCTGCTTCTCGCCGAAGGAACTTTCTCACCTGAAGTGCTTTACTGCTGATCTGCACGAGCATCACTCGCTGCACCCATGCCTCAAAACTTTGGCTATGGGCGACTGCTCAGCAGTCGGCTTCGGGCAAGCTTCGCACTTGAGTGTTCTTTTGAGATCGCAGGCCCTTGCTTTGGATCAATTTGTGACGCTCTCGGGCCGCCCTCCGCGTGAAGGCCTGATTGCGGGTCTCTTGATCGACGACCTCGCGGTTCTCGAGAAGGTCGAAGCCTCCGCCCCGGCCTCCTCGCACCAGGCTCCTGATGTGATGACGGCCGTGCATCGAGCCTATGATCAGGCCCGCCTTCCCCGACATCCTGATAAGTCAGTGTCTCAAGCCCTAAAGGCGGAATTTTGGGGGGGTCTCCTCGATGGTATTGAGGGGACCATTCGTCCTAACCCGAAGCGCACTGTTCCCCTTGGGGCCCTCCTCTTGAAGGCCGTTGAGTGTCGCATGGCTACGCCGGGTCTTATCGAGGTCCTTACCGGGTCACTTGTTTCGGTCTTTCAGACACGCCGACGGCTGATGTCCCTGCTGGACAAGGTCTATTCGGAGCCTCGGGGCCTGCCGCCTCGCGCCGCCTTTCGCATGACTCCCGAGCTCAGGGACGAGCTGATCTGTGCTATGGTCCTCCTTCCTCAGGCGTGCATGGACTTTCGGACTCCTGGAGCCCCCGTCTTGATTGCTAGCGATGCCTCCTCTAATTTGGAGGCTGCCGTGTCAACTCCTGTGGACCCTTCGGTGTCCGTCGAGTGTTGCCGCCACGGCCTTCAGAAAGGTATGTGGAGCCGTTTGCTAAAGCCCCTTGATGCACTGCTGCGTGAGCGCGGAGAGCTCCCTGACGAGGACCAACTGCCAGGCGGAGCTTACACGAGCCATCCCCTCTGGGAGACCGCCTGTCGAGTGCTTCCGTTCAAGCCTTTTGGTCGTGTCAAGCGGGCTAAACAAAGGCGACACATAAATCTTGGAGAACTACGAGCCGCCCTGGCTGCTGAAAGCCGTGTCGGCCGCCTCTGGCCTTCTTCGCGGTACTGCCACCTCCAAGACTCGCAGGTTTCGCTAGCATGTTTGGTTAAGGGCCGAAGCGCCTCGGGCTGCATCAACGCCGCCCTCCGCAAGTCTTTGCCTGACCATTTGGGGTACAACACCCGGCCCTCTTACGGTTTCGCTAAGACCCACCTACTAGGCTTAAGAAAGTTAGACCTCCTTGCGAAGACCCGCCCGCTTGGTTCAAGGAGTTCCTCCAAGGCTCGTTTGGGCCCACGGATGTACACCTGTCAAAGCTGGGAGTCCACCTGGACCAACTGAGGGAGCTCCCACCAGTGAGCGACCTCTTTCCAGACGTGCCCCTCGCAAGCGTTGACCGCTTCCGTAGCCCGGAGTCGAAGCTTAGGCTGCCTGCCGAACGCCTCGCTCTCCGCTTGCTGAGGTCACCCAACGTGCTGAAGTCCGACCTCGTCCAGCTGCTTCGCCTGCTCCCAGGCCACCGCGCGCCCAGGGGCAAGCCGAGCTCGGGGACCAAATGCTTCATCACTGGGATGTTTGTGCACGGCGGGGTCATAGGGTTTAGGAGCTCGACCTTGGAGCACCCGGTTGCAACTCGTGTCCTGTGTGCCTTTGTGCGCCGACTCGTGCCTGGGTTTAGGTTCACTACGGTAGGGCTTCTCCGGAACATGAAGGCTGATGCTCACGTCGATGCCAACAACTCGTGCCTCGAGCCTAACCTCATCTTCGGTTTGACTAAGGTTCAGGGCGGTGGATTGTGGGTGTGTTGCGAGGGCGGCCCTGACGTGCGCTGTGTCAATGGCCGCGAAATCGCGGGCAAGGTTGTCGATCTGAGTCGCGAGCCAGTCTTCTTCGACCCTCACCGCCTTCACGCGACTGAAGACTGGCGCGGCTCTAGGTATGTTCTTGTTGCTTACAGCATCAACGGGCTTGACCGGGCCTCCCGAGAGATCCAGGCTAGCGCTGTGCAGCTTGGGTTCGTGCTCCCTGAGCCATCGCTGCCAGATCCCGAACCCCTGCCTGACCCTAAACAGCACTCTAGTGACTCTAGTGTAGCTAGTCCTGGGTTCCCCGAGCACGGCCCTACGACCCTTCCTAAGCCCCGAGCCTTCACGCACTCGTCTGCCGACAGGTCCGAGTCGGGCTGCGACGATTCTGCTGAGAGCCCGCGCTGCGGGCGGCCTCTGAGCGCTGAGGCCCTTGGAGCTCTCGCTTCCTTCTCTCCCGGGCAGTTCGTCTTCTCTTCTGTCTTTCCTTCCCTCCAGTCCGCTCTGTCGTCCGGTCCGGGTTGGGTTGACTTGTTTTCAGGGTCTAGGAGCCTCGCGAAGGCCCTCGTCGATGCCGCGCCATGGTGGGTCCTTTGCTTCGACTGCAGGCATGACGCTGAGGAAAACCTTCTGGACTCGGAGCTTCAGGCTACTCTGGTGCGCCTCCTTGCCTCCGGGGCCGTGCTGGGCTTTTCAGCCGATCCTCCCGCGGGAAGCTTCTCGACTGCTAATTCCCGAGCCTGGCGTACCGCCGCTGAGCCGTGCGGCCGCGCAGACCTTCCTGTTGAACATGGGCTCCGCGCAAGCAGGGACAATCTGCTCTGTGAGTTCTGTGTCCTGTTGGCTGACGTCGCCATTGCTCAGGGACTTGAGTTCGTGATCTCCAACCCCGTGAAGTCTTGGTTCTGGAAACAGCCCTGCTGGGCCATCTTGGCGAGGCGGTATGCTGACTTCTTCGCAGACGCATGCCGCTTTGGAGCTCCCTGGCGAAAGTCTGCAAGATTCCGGTGCAGCGGTCAACTTGGAGGTCAGAGCATTCGATGCGCTTGTGCCCGACCTCACGTTCAACTTCGCGGTCGCTGCTCTGCTCGTGGTGTATCCTGGACGGTGTTGGCTGAGCCTTTCCCTCGGAGGCTGGCTCGCCTCATCGGCTCTGCGATTGCTCAGGACGTTGGATTCTTTGACCGCCACAGACGCCTGGACATCTCCCGCTGCGCTAAGGCTGGACCTGGACGGATCGGTGAGGCTTCTCTTCCGGGGCCTGCTCACTCTCAGCCTCGGACTCCCGCCTGCTTGAGTGAGGTCGAGCTGGTCGAGCCTCGCACTGCCGCGGTTCGTGACAAGCACTGGGCCGCTTTTATTGCTTACCTTCAGTCCGAGCTGGGGCGCGACGGAGTCGCTTCGACCCTCGAGGTCCCTGGACTTTTGGTCAGCATGTTATGCATCTACGCTCAGATCCTTTACGACGCTGGCACCCCGCTGTGCTACTACAGGCAGCTGCTGGCTCACGCCCAGCTGGTCGTGCCTCAGGCCCGACCGATCATGCGACCGGCCTGGGACTATGTCACACGGTGGGAACGGCTAGGGCCCTTGCAGCACCGCCCTCCGATTCCGGAAGTGCTGACTCGAGCCCTCTCTTCTGTCAGCATCTCC
The DNA here is from genome assembly GCA_905221615.1 of Symbiodinium sp. CCMP2592. Taxonomy (NCBI): domain Eukaryota; class Dinophyceae; order Suessiales; family Symbiodiniaceae; genus Symbiodinium; species Symbiodinium sp. CCMP2592. Next base: position 31,569 of record CAJNDT010000456.1, read on the forward strand.
TGGGGCTGGAGGCGCTTCGCCGCTATCACTTTGCTCTGCTTCTACGCGATTGCCAGAATCGGGGAGGTCCTAGCTGCAAGCCGCCGGGACCTACTGACGCCTGAGGATGCTTTAGATCCTGCTGGGAAGCTTTATCTTCTCATCAGGTCTCCGAAGACCCGTCATCGTGGAGCCCGTATTCAGCATGCCACCGTCGAAGCCTTTCAGGATGTTCTGAGGTTCATTATTGCTGTCTTTCAGGACTTGGACCCCGAGCTCAAGCTCTTTGGCGGCTCTGCTGGCGTCTATCGTCGCCGGTGGGATGAGGTGCTCCGAGCTCTGGACGTGCCTAAGAACCTCAGATTGACTCCTGGCTCTCTCCGCGGTGGTGGAGCTGTGACAGCTCATAAGAGAGGAGTGCCTATTCAGGAGCTGCAATGGAGGATGCGTCTCGGACACCAAAACACTTTGGCGCACTACTTGCAGGAGACGACAGCTGCTTCGGTGTTGCCTAGTTTGTCTTCGAGCTCTCGCAAATCCGTCCTTGCGGCCGACGCCCTCCTTCCTTTTCTCCCCTGGGCTTCTTTTCGCTGATGGCCGGTTTGCATAGTGGAGACTCTGGGCAGTACAGGCTGCCTAGATGTGGCAGCAGTCCAACCTCAACGATGCATCCGGAGGAGAAAATCGGTGTGTGAAGCGCTTCGCGTGCAGCCATGTCTTGCATGGCTTCATGTGATGTCGCGAGTTGATGGGCCCTCCCGCCCGCCCGGAGACTCTGGGCAGTACAGGCTGCCTAAATGTGGCAGCAGTCCAACCTCAACGATGCATCCGGAGGAGAAAATCGGTGTGTGAAGCGCTTCGCGTGCAGCCATGACTTTTATCCCTAAGGCAGATGCGGGACATTTTGCTGACAATTTTCGCCCGCTTGACATGCCCGACACGGCAGCGCGCATTATTGACTCTGCGGTTTTCGCGTCTGCTATGGCGGCCATTGCTCCTCGCCTCAATCAATCCCAAGCTCTGGTGAGCAGTCTCAAGGAGGCCCCTGCCAATTTCATGATGGTGCAGGATTGCCTTCTATCCGAAACTCATCCATGCAATGTATTATTGACAGACATGGCCAAGGCCTTTGAACGGGTCAATCCCGGCTGGCTTATGGAGGTCCTGGAAAAACTGCGTGTACCCCAGTGGATGCGCCAGTACACTATACATCTCCTGTATGGCCGAAAGTCCCTTCATCGTATTCAAGGCTTCCTTTTGCCTCCTTTACGCATGCGGCAAGGTTTGGCGATGGGTCGAGCCACTTCCGTGCTCTTGTTCTGCATTGCGATGGACCCCTTGATCTGTGCATTGCAGCGCATCCCACGTGTGCGTATGCTTAAGGCTTACATGGATGACAACTCTACGGCTGGCACGGATGTGGGCTGGGTCAACGGGGCACAAACCTGTTTTACTTCCTTGTACAGTGCTGGCTTTCATGTATTAAAACATCAATGCTTTACTGCCGTCAAGCTGCCCCTGTCAGTTGCCGCACACCTCCGACAAGCCCTCCCTACAGGACTGGTGTATCCAGTGCCGCCCAATCTTAATTTTCTTTTGCCGACAGGTGATGAGCCACACCTAGCGGCAGCTAGCTTCACGGAAGTCTGTCACCGCGTGCTTATCGAAGATTTCCCTAACATCCCTTGTATGCAGTGGTTTTGTTGCAAGTCGGGTGATCTTCCCCTCTTAGCCACACAGCACGCCTTGCAGGCGTATTTGGCAGGGACTCTTGTTGATGTTGGCCAAATCTGAACAACTTTGACACCCCATACATGTATGATTTTGGTAACAGTAACACACGTGTACAGTAGTAGCTTTTGACTCCGTTTTCACTTGAAAGACCTTTCGCTCCGCGTTGCTCGAACAGGCTCAGAGTGAGGTTGAAAAGTGTGGGAACTTGTTCATGGTAGCGGAGCCCCTGGCCGTCCGGGGGTTCCGACACACGTGGGTGAACTGGCTCCCAGGGAGACCAGTGACTTCTTTGGTTCCGGTTCGGGTTTTCCGTTCAGGGGCCATTGGGCTGTGAGCTGTTGCTTCTGCGGGTTTCTTGGACAGCTTCGGTGAAACTGTAGTGTTTCTCCTGCGCCATAGCCGGCGCCTCTTCACGAAGCCACGACCACCGAAGACAGCATCGAGGCTGTCAAGAACAGACTGCTTGAGTTTTACGTAGAACAGCTTGTGCAGAGGGAGCGGCCGATCAACCGCACTGCAGAAGGTTGGAACCGCATTGTTGCTACGCAGAGAGAAGGGTTCGAGGCCCATCTTGCTTCACTGACCACTGTCCAGCAGGTTTTCCAGTTTGGTGAACGGTGCCTGAAGGACCAAGATTTGAAAGAAGCTTTTCGTTACTTTGCAGCCGAAGACTCCTTTGAGGCAGCAGTTCCCTGGGATCTTCAAGTGCGTAGCGTGCATCCAGAGCAGGAGTGTGAGCGCTCCCTCGCAGCAGCCGCAGACCTTGATCGTGTGTTGTTCAAACAGTCATTGAAACGTTCAGCTGAGTGCCTAGACCTTGATCCTGAGCCCAGTTGCACTTCGTTTTCTGAGCTACGCCCCTCCGAAGGCGTGATCGAGCTTTGTGAGAGCGATGGCGAATGCCAATCCAGCACAAGTGCCGGCAGGTGATGATACTGATGATGAGCTGGGTGCCGATCCCGCTTCTGCTTCGCAGCATGGTGGTGATGCAGGCAACCCTTTTCCGTTTTCGCCTACAGGTTCGGCACATACTAGGGACATGACACCGGAGGTCATGATGCAAATGATGGCACAGATGACGCAGGCGGCCGCAGCCGCGAGCCAGGCAGCAGTTGCTGCTGTAAGCGCCCTGAGCAGCAAGGATGCTGCGCCCTCAGGTTCCACCACTTCGGGGTTTTCAGATGCCAATAGGATACTTAAGCGCCCTGACGAGTTCGGGAGCTCGAGCCACGATCACGATCTTGCAATCTGGCAGGAGTGGTCCCACGGGTTTAAGAGTTGGCTCATTTTCGCAGATGCTTCATTTGAATCCGAAATGCAGGAGATCGAGCAAAATTTGGATCGGTCTTTGGTGAGTGCTCGCATGAGTGCAGCAGCGCAGGCGCGCAGCCAACGAGTATACGCCATTTTGGCGTCGCTTTTGAAGGCTAAGCCGCGCACCCTGCTTCGGCAGGTGGAGAATCGAAATGGGTACGAAGTGTATCGACAGTTGATGGGTGTGTATGCGCCCAAGTCAAAGGCCCGGTCCTTGGCCCTGATGAACGCAGTTGTTTCCATGCCAGCATTCTCGAAGGACAAAACATTGAGAGAGCAGCTGGCAGCATTGGAACGCTTGGCAACTGAATACGAGAGAGTGGCCGGCAAGCCGGTCGGAGATGACGTCCTCTTAGGGACGGTCTTGAGATGTCTTCCACAGGCCATTCGCCAGCACATCCAATTGCAAATGACTGAGACGACTACGTATTCTGCTGTGCGAGATTATGTGGTCTCATACGAGACCACGACGACCCAGTGGTCAACCACGAAGGTTCATCAGTCCTTGGGCGTCGTTGCGCCGCCACCGGGAGATCAGGACCCCATGCCCATGGATGTTAGCCGTGTTACGCAGCTGATTGCAGAGCTGAATCGCATCAAAGGAGGCAAGAAAGGCCCAGGACAGGGCAAAGGCAAGAAGGGTGGCGATGGCAAAGGAAAGAAAGGCGATCCCAAGGGCAAGTCAGCAGGTGCACACGGTTATCAGGGTTATGGGTACAATAACCAGGGTGGTAAAGGTGGTGGTAAGAAGGGTGAGCCCAAAGGCAAGAAAGGACAAGGCAAAGGCGAAGGAAAGAAGGGCAATCCCAAAGGCAAGGCCAATCCTAACCTTGTTTGCTGGTTCTGCGGTAAAACTGGCCATCCACAGCATTTGTGCTATCAGAACCCCAATCGCAAGCAGATCAATCAAGTTGAGCAGTCAGGTGCCGTTGGAAGTGGAAGCCCAGCGCCAAGCACAGTGGGCCCGAGCGCGAGCCAGCATCCGCAGCAATCCGTGGCCGGCAGTGCTACGACAGTCAGGCGCGTTGATGCTTCAGAGCCTTTGATTTTCGATTTTAGCGATGTGCAGAGCCCAGCTTCCGTTGACATCAGGGCTATCGTTGCTGAGTTTGAGGGGCCAGAATTTGGGCCCGATGCCGAGAATTTTCATTTTCATGCACCATGCCAGTTTTTCGACATGACGTATTCGGATTCCGATGCAGATGGGCTTGTGTTGCCGGGCGTGCCGAGCCCTGTTGAGCCTGAGCTCCAGCATGACGGTGTGGAGCCCATTTTGGGCGATGTGGCAGCTTCTGTGCTTGAGACCAACCTGCGTGAGGTCGAGGTGTCTCCAGCCGTGTCAGTTTCTGTCCGAGCAGTGAATGGTGCAAGGCCTGAGGTTGATTTGGAAGTGATTTTGGATTCAGGGGCTGACTTGAGCTGTTTGCCAATCGCCTTGGGGTCCACAGGAGTGCGAGGGCCGAAAGCAGGCCGCATCGCGGTGCGTGATGCCCAAGGCGGGCGCCTGCCAGTCAACAACACACGGGATGTAGAATTCTCACTGAAGGCCCATGACGGGCGAGAAGTGGTTTGGAAAGAAAGGTGCATCGTGACATCAGTCACGCAGCCATTGTTGGCATTGGGCAAACTGATGCGTGCAGGATGGATTCCGTCCAAAGACGATTTCGGGATGTTTTTGCAGCACCAGGAGAGTGGAGTGATGGTTCCGATTGATTTTTCGAGGAAATAGTCTGATGGTTCATGCCACTTTGCGTAGGGTAGACGGTGCAGATGCTGAAACAGCAAGTGGCGAGGAGCCGGATGCCAGAGATCCGGAGGCCCGAGTTCCGGATTCCGAGCAGGAGTCACATGTGCGCGCGACAAGCGCGAGTCCCAGCAATGAGCTGGTTGATGCATCGTTTGGCTGGCAGACCTTAGAGAGCACAGGGCATTTTGTGTGGCGGGGAAGAACTGACAGGTACATTGATCCAGCCACACTTGTGCCGATCACGTGGCCACATCGCACCACTTTGGTGTATGCAGGTGCAGGCTGGCAAATGCTTGAATGGTGTGTCGAGTGGCTAGAGCTTAAGGATCCTGTTGCTTTGCTGCCATGCGGTATGTGCGACTGTATCACTGTGCTCAGCATGAATCAAGAAGAGCCAGGTGACTTCGGTGTAGAGCTCCCCGGGGGACTCTCGGAGCATGTGAATGACAGCGGGTTGCAGGCAGAGCTAGAGTTGCAAGATGCCGATGAACAGATGCCCGAAGTGCCAGGTCAGTCCGATCCACCGGAGCATGAAGCCGTGGCTCCTGTGCCACTTCCCGACACGGTGGAGCCGGGTTCAGCAGTGCATGCCGAACAGGATTCAGTGATCACAGTGAATGGTGTAGGACTGTCGTTGGAGTCGACTCTTGGAGCTTTGCGTGCCGGGTGCAAATTCCTGAATTTGTCGCAGTCGGGATCCAAGTTGAGGTGTTTTCAGCGTTTGCAGGGATATGTGCAAAAGGAACGAATTTCTGCAGAAGTCGAGGTGGCCCGGCAGGCCGAAGGTGATGATGTGCGCGAGCCGCGCATGCAGTTCCTACCTGAGCCTCCTAGTGAGGAGGCCCGCTTGCTTCACGAAATCACGCACCTACCTTACGCCAGCTGGTGCCCGCACTGCATCGCGATGAAGAGTGTCCCTGATCAGCACCGCGCCGTTCCGGCAGGCAATGCACGGGAGCACCCCACAGTTTCTTTTGATTTATTTTACACGGGGTATGATCCGACAGGAAAATTTGAGAACGTCCCCGATGATCGTGGGGGTGAGAAGGACAAGCTTACGTGCCTCATTGTGCATTGCAATCACACTGATGCCATTGCTGCAATTCCGCTGGCTGACAAGAGTGCTGCAAGCATGAAACATGCCGCGGTTGAACTAGTTCGGTTTTGCCAACTGTTAGGGCCGGGCATTCAGAAGTTGAGCTTAGGTGCGATCAAGAACCGTGTATGCTCCAGCTGCAAGGCCTAGCTATGAATGCGCGTAAGAGGCTTGGGTTTCGCACTAGGATTCGGAATCCTCCGATAGGAGCCCACCAGGCGAATGGACTCGCAGAGAAGGCCGTGGATGTCATCCGGTCATTGGCCAATGTGTTTCTTGATGCAGCGAGGCACCGCTATGGGATCACGATCCCGGTGTCCCATCCACTGTTCGCCTGGAGCTTTGTTCATGCAGCATGGACATACACACGCTTCAAAGTCAAAGGTGGCCTAACCTCGTACGAACGCATCACAGGTTGCCGCTATCGCGGAAAGTTGGTTCCGTATGCCGAGCCGATCTTTGCATACATCAAGACGGGCAACTCGCCCAAAGGAAATCCGAAGTGGGTGCAAGCAGTGTTCCTTTCCAAAAGTGGAATCAACGATATGTTCATTGTCGGAACACCCTCAGGAATCATGCTGTCGAAGGCCGTGCGCCGCACAGCGCAACCGTGGTCAGCGCAAAAGACATTGGCCGAGGCAGTTGCAGGCGCTCCGTGGAATTTTCAGTTAGGCTCTCTTGGATTGAAGACCGTTCCGCAAGGGCGGATCCGAGCACCAAACCCGGCCGAGCAGGCAGCTGTGGTCGATGGTTCGGCACCCGAGTTGCCGTTGCCGCCTGAGGTGCCGCTGCCACTTCCGAGTGCCCCTCTGAATGCTGAGGCCGGTGGTATTGGTGACCGTGCAGGGCTGATGGCCCATGGTGCAGATGAGGAGCCGGGACCCGCGCCAATGTCCAAGCGTGCCACTTTGTTGCTTTCGCGTGGCGATCGAACGCCAGCTACCCCGAGTGCTGCTACCCCAGGTGCCATGCCTTCGTCAGTGAGTGCTCAAGCACAGCATGAGTCGCCACTGCCCCGAGTGCCAGATGAAGCAATGCTTGAGGTATTCTTGCCTAAGAGGTCGGCGGGGACAGGTGACGGCGGGGAGGAAAGTCCCTCGAAAACTGCTAGGCTACGCCGTGTTGCAAATGAGCACTTGGCCGTGAATGATGAAGAACTTGAGGTGCCTAGTGAATGGGATGATTTGGACTTTTCTTCCAAAGGAGATGCTGTAGCAGCAGGCGGTAGTCTCAGTGTAGGCCAGACGGCAAATACAGTTGAGCACGATTGGGATGTGAGCCCATTGCCAGCTGAGACTGCCCAGCAAGCAGGCGTTTTGTCTGATAGTGAGCTGAGGGCTCTGGAGGCCCAGCTGTGGTTTCCTGAGGAGCCCACCTTGAGTCCGGACGAACAAGCCAAGGTAGATGCCACTGCAGACAGGTTTGAGGTTCAAAGGTTGATCCGAAAGGGAGTCCTCAAGTGTGCCGGGTTGCGAGGTGAAGTTTCTGAGGCAGGGTTCAAACGCCTGTCAACGAAATTCGTGCGGACTTGGAGAAAGAAGGTTAAAGGCGGTGTTGAAATGGTTTTGCGGCGCTCACGACTATGCGCAAGAGAGTACAAGTGGCTAGAAGCCGACCGCCTTGACATCTTCAGTCCTGCCAGTAACACTGCCGTGTCGAAATTGCTGCCGTGGCTGTTTGCACGGATGAAGAGTGAGCCCGGTGCCGGTGCTGGTGATGACAAACCGTCGATGCTTACGCTAGATGTCAAGGATGCTTACTTGACGGTGCCGCAGGCTGAGAAGGTCCGTGCATCCATGCCCCGCGATTACAGCGATCAGTTTGAGTATGATTTTGAGATGTGCATCCCGGGACAGCGGGACGGGGCTTTGCGCTGGAGAGAGCGTCTGATCAACTACCTACGTACTAAGTTCGAGGTGAAAGTGTGCGAAGCCTGCCCAGCATTGATCTCGATCGATGGGCAGAACTGCCTTCTTCATGTGGACGATCTGTTCATTGTGGGCAAGCGATCGTGGTTGCTCAAACACTTTGTGCCAGCACTTGAAAAGGAGTTTGAATGCTCATGGACGATTGCCTCTGAGGAAGGAGAGAGTGTGAGTTTCTTGAAACGCACCCATCGCGTTACCGAGAGTGGCGTGATTGTTCAAGCACAGAGCGATTTGATCCATAAGATGTGTGAGGTGCTTGGGTTGCATGAACGCAAGACTTCGGCTGTTCCATGTTCGAAGGACATCCTCAAGGCGTCTGGGAGTAAGCTGCTTGATGCTGAGGGCGGGAGTACTTTCAGAACCGCCATAGGCATAGCTATGTATTTGTCGAATGATAGGGTAGACTGTGCCTTCCCGATCCGCACTTTGGCGCAGCGGCTCACGGCGCCGACAGAGGACGACTTGAAAGCAGCTCGCAAGCTTGCAGCTTACCTTCGCCACACCGCAGGCTTTGGAATCCACATTGTGCCTCGTGAGAAAGGCTACAGCTTCCTTGATCAAGGACCGTCGAGGGATCAGCATGAGCATCTTCTGGAGGTGTGTTCAGACAGCGATTGGAGCGGCTCACAGGTGAGCCGAAGGTCGATGAGTTCTGCCGTCCACTTCCTAGACGGTGCTACCGTCTTCAGCTCTTGCAGGGGACAGAAGGTTGTGTCCCTTTCCTCGTGTGAGGCGGAACATTACGCCTCTGTGACTTCTGTGACGGCTGCTTGCGACGGCCTCTACCTGAGCCAATGCCTGACTTTTATCCTTGGTGAGAAGCCGCGAATCACTATCAGATTGGATAACCAAGCTGCCCGTCAGCTTGCACATAGGAGTGGCCCTAGTTCGAAGACGCGTCACATTGACGCCAGACTTTTCTGGGTCCAAGAAAAGGTCCAGAATAAGGTGCTGTCATACATGCCTATCTCTGGCCACATCAATCCTTCTGATTTGGGAACAAAGGTGTTATCGGAACGACGATTTCGAGCGATGCTTGGTGCTCAGAATTTCGTTGACACTGCAAACTCAGACGTTGCCGTAGGCCTTGATGAGTGGAGTGATCTCTTGAGCGAGTCTGGGATTCATGTGCGACTCCGAAGGCTGCATGCTCAACTTCGGTCGGTGAGGAGCTCGCGGGCATCGCGAGTGCAGACGATGATGATTGGTTGTTTGTTGGCAGCCACCCGTGGCGGCCTGGACGAGCTGCCATGGTGATCTGCCTTCTCATGCTTTTCGCAGTGGGATGTTACCTCTTGAGCCTTGGGTCAGTGCTATGGTTTGGAGATGAGCCCATACAGACTTTTGTTTCAGCGATGAGTGTACATGCAATGCTTGAACAGAGCAGCGCTGAATGCTACTGCGCATGCGACGCGGTCACACGTGACACAACGAGCACTACGAACATTACAATTTTCTCATGCTGCATTTCTGCTTTGCTTATGTGGTTGCTTCGGCAATACATGGTGCAGGCGCAAAGGCTTGGAGAGCTTGAGCGCAGATGCAAAGCGCTTTTGGATGATCGCAGCAGTGACCGAAAGCAGCTTAAGGAGCTCCGTGTGGAGGCTCAGCGGCTGTGTGCAGAGAATGCTTTGGTACAGAGGGCTTATTATGAGCTCGACCACAACAGAGGCGGTGAAGTCCGAGTGGAGACGCGTATTCCTCAGGAGATATGTGTATCTGCTCATGGCCGGTGCTTCCATCAGCGCCAATGCCATACTATCAGGAACAGTACTTTTCGTGCATATTATCCTTGCCAGGAGTGCCGGGATAAGTTTGCCACCAACGTTTACTGAAGTGCTGAAGTTTGGAGCTCCAGCTACTGCGTATTCGAGCTTGGTGTTTTCTTTCATGGATGTTGCAACGGCCTGGAGTGCCGAATGGTATTGCGGGTGATAACACCCATATGCGAGCCTTTCGTGCTCATGGAAATGCGAGCCTTTCGTGCTCAACGTGAGAAGCTTTTCATGCTTCATGAGTGGCACTAGTGTATAGAGTGAGTGCGCTTAGTGCGAGTTGCTACCGTGTGTGTGAACCTACTTCAAGCTGTCGGAGTGCAAGGTGAATCAGGCGGGGTGAACAACTTTGACACCCCATACATGTATGATTTTGGTAACAGTAACACACGTGTACAGTAGTAGCTTTTGACTCCGTTTTCACTTGAAAGACCTTTCGCTCCGCGTTGCTCGAACAGGCTCAGAGTGAGGTTGAAAAGTGTGGGAACTTGTTCAAAATCAGCTCTTTCCTCCTTGCTCCCTGCAAATGCAAGTGCAAGTCATCATTGCTGTTTGGACAAGCTCCCACCATAGAACAGGTCACTTCCTTGGACCGAACCCCATGGGGACCGAAGCTTTGCACGGAGTCGGCTGCTGTGCTAGGTTTCATGCTCTGGGGTGCGCCAACATACGTTGGCAGCACCGCAGGCATAAATGCGCTTCCAAAGGCACAGGTCCTCTTAACTGGCCAAAAAGCCACAGCATCCATAGCCCGCAAAAGAAAGCTTTTTCAGCCATTACGACAGTCCTTACCCGAAAGGGCCATCTGTTGCAGGGCTTACCTGCACAGTTGTCTTCAGTACACGCAGCAGGTTATTCCGCCCGATGCCGGTGAGCAGCAACGTACCCTTGTTGCATGTGCCAGGTATGTCCTTGGAGGAGGAAGACATTGGCTTGAAGCGAAACACGTTAATGGCGTCTTTCGTATCTTCAAGCTTCCACAGCCGGGCACGTGGCGTCTCTCCTGTCCCATTGGTCGCTTTGGCTTCATCCTGAGGCTTTTCCCCAAACTTGCTATTGCTGCGGCGGGGGGCATGCGACCGGTTGTCGCACGGGAAAAACCTTTGTTAGCGGCGATCCTCAGGCAAATTACACACAGCCTAGAGGTGTGTACCGCTGCTGAACCGGTTAAACAGACTCTTCAGCAGTATGCACGCGCGTTAGTCAGTACCGACTTCCGTGCCTGGGTTGATAACAGCGACCAGTCCTTAGCTCATGTACGCGCATTGTACAAACGATGCATAATGGAAACCGAGGACCAACAGGCCACTCAATACCTGTTGGGCAAAATCGCCAAACAACCCTGGGCAGGGCTTGGTCTGCAATGGCTGTCCAAAATCTTGTCCTGCCCTGGTAGCCTCTCCAGCACTGTATCCAGGGCTCATGCTCTGCGATGGATTGTCGCGGAAGAGGCCGATGCTGGCCTTATTTATCGACAGTACTATACGCGTCCGGACACCTGTGCACACTGTCAAGGTCTCTTTCCTAAAGAACATTTACGCCGCATTGGCCACTACGGCGAAGGCGGGCTCTGTCTGGCCTGCCTACAAGTACTTGGTTGGCAGGAATTGAAATCTTGGTTGACTTGTAGGGTTGATGCTCTGGCTCCATATCTCTTTGAGCCAGGGGACACGTGGCTGACTGTGCCTGCCTTACATTCGCCGCCCACCTCCCGGACTGTTGGGGCTATCCCCCCTGCAGCCTTCCACTACTTGGAGCATCCCTGTCTTTTGTGTGGATGGGCCGATAATTCGGTCAGACATTGGCTGATGGACTGCCCAGTCCTTACGTGTTCCGCAAGGTTACTGGGGATTAAAAGGCCGCTGGATGCGGGACAAACAGTGCGAAGTACCGCCACGTCACTCGAGCTTCTCGCATCAGCACGGCGGTACCTGCGTGAGCTTGGGGCCATGTGGGAGCCAGGGTGGTCTCCACCCTCTAACACTCAGGCTAGTGGGCCTCTAAGCCACGCAGTCGCCATCGCCAGTTCAGCATACTGGGGGGCACCTTCACGGTACCGCTCCGTCTTCGGCCCCCCCCCCTGACTGCCTTCGTGCCGCGCCACAGGTTGGTTGCCTCTTCTCTCGAGGACTCTCCATTTCCGCTGTAGATGTTTTTGCCCACGCTCGCCATAGAGCTACGGCCAAGCAGTCGGCAGTTGTAACGACAGTGAGTTTCTCTGAAGGCTCCCAATTAGCTGTGCTCGATCCCCATTCTACGGAGGTTGGCCTGCTGTACTTGGCGCACCCTGTCCCCAAGCCAAATGTACGGGTTGAGCATCGCGTCTGCCAATGTGGCCGCATCCATGCCTTTGTTACGGCACTCTGCAGTATCCCTGAAGGTGCCTACCTTACGGCCCATGTCCAGCAATACCCATCCGATGCTATTTATGTGCAGTTTGATGGCGGATGTAAGCGACACCTCACGGCAGGAGGTGCGGGAGTCGCAATGTGGCACCAGTTTGTCACGGGTCCTGCTCACCTCACCTTTTCCCTCCCCCTTCCCGAGTGCCCGGATGCTTACGAAGCCGAGGCTGAGGCGGCCATACTTGCCGCAATCCGTTCGCTAGAATACGCAGATACCCTTCGAAGACAAGGCGTCCCCATCCGTGTCATCCATATACAGGGGGACAACCTCGCCATTGTTGCCTATCTTGCTGGATTTGGCAGATTACGACGGGTAAGCCTGGTTTGTCGCTTTCAAAAAGCATGGGACTGCATTGCCAGGTCCCATATTCGCATTGAATGGGAGCAGGTCCCGCGCAGCGCGAACACAGTAGCTGACACTCTTGCTGGAGAGGCCCTCCAGGCGGCCCTCCTTCTGCAGCAACAGTCGGGCTCCACGGACAATTTGTATGTCAGTGTTTTTGATGCGCCACAATCAGTCTCTCCGCCCACGGCACCTCTCTCTGACGCCATCATTTCGGCTCTACAGCCCAATGCACGGCACTGGACAGGGCTTCAGCTTGCTGCGACCTGCTTGCAGATTGAGGCTGTGAGCGACGTTATCACTCTCCCCGAGCCCGAGCCTCTTCACTTCCAGTATTTGGGGCGGGCCCTCACATCCCTTGGACCACACCATCTCCGGGGCACGCGAGCCCTTCGGGACTTCTGGCAGGCCTTCCCTGCAAGGGCAGTGGTTTCGAACGATTACCATCGCAGTGCCTCCGTCCTTCAAGGCCGCTATTACTGTCGTGTCGGCATTGCGCAGTTAACTCGCCCCCTTCGACTGCTCGCTCTTGGACCGCATACTGTTGAAATTGATTTGGTCGGGGCGCATTACGAGGCCCTGCGTGCTTTGGTTGTCGCACTAGGACGGCCTGGTTTAATGCTACCCGTCCAACAAGCCCGCGAGGTCTTGTATCGTGGCTGCCCGTCACAGGGCCATGCCTGGGCCACTTTGTCACCCAAACGACTTCTCAATTACACCATCAACAGTACTGCAGCTGACGCTATCATGCAACTCCACCAAGGCGGCCTCTCGTTTGTCTCGGTCGAGGCTAAAAACGTCTTGTACGCCATTGATGAGGCCAAGGCCCACCTCGTGGCTAATGTACATCGCTTGACTTGGTACCAGCGAGACCCGCGATCCACTGCCCGAAATTGGGTTTACTTTGTTTTGGAAGCGGTAGAGGGACGCCTTTCACGAGCCCTCCTCCGCGCTTTACTCCCGGATGTCCCGCAAGGAGTCGTTTGGCTACACGATGGGATGTACGCCCGGACGACCTTGGATGCCCTCTGCTTGCCTGCGTTGCAACAAGCAGTGGTGGTTGAGCTCCAGGATCTTCTCCTCTCCATTACGGGACAGCAAGAGCTACACTCTCCAGCCCCGGAGGAGCTCGTTCGGGTCGCATGCCTCGCCAACCCTTACCGAGAGCTTATTGCACACCTCTTACCTGATCATGCCCCCCCCAATCCTCGGGGCGGGGGGGCTGGTCCTAGAGCTAGGCAGCCTCGCAGGATCGGCCCCTCGCCTGCTCCTGAGTCCGCTGCTCGAATAGCACATCGGAAGCGTACCTCGGACAAGGAGCACGGCGCTGCCAAACGACAGTGCCTTGGACTACAGGCCTATTTTCGGCGAACCGCTTCGTTGTAGCCGTACTCGCCGTGGTTGCTTTTGTCTTGTGGTCGTTGTCGTTATGCGCCCCCTTAACAACTGCGACAGGGAGGGACACCCCGTGCACTCCTACATCATTGCGCTACTGGCATTCTCCCTTGTTACCGTACACGGGTTTCTGGACTGGAAGGGGGGAGCAATACGTGCTTCCCCCGTGACGAGCGTAAGTGCTAATGCTTTAAGTTAGGATCAGGCACGTATTGGAGCTTGGATTTTTAGTTTGCCTCCCCTTTGCCCGGCTGAGGGCTCAACTCCTTGCCGGCCTGCATCTTTGGCTCACAGGTAGGTGGACCAGGCAACGGGGAGAGATACTCTCATCCCGCTGGTGATGGGGGGGGGCACTGCTCATCCTAGCCAATGCCTCGGCCATGGCAGCGCTCCCTGAGCTTCTCATCATACGAGTCGGCAGCCGCCCTTCTGACCTGTGCGGTGCACTTCTGCGTGGCTTGGACGGCTGGTTCGCTGAAAGGCCGACCTTGGTTTATGCCATGCCCACGATTGCTCTCTCCGCTGAGGAAGTCCTCCGCGACGTGGGCGTGGCCGTCGGTATTGCGCCCATGCTCCTTGCACTATGTGCGACGGGACGAGTGCTCGATGCCGTCCCTTGTCCTAGTGTCGTTGCGGTGCACCGGACGGTCGTGGACTTCTCTCCGACAATGTGGGTCTTGAGCGTGGACCTCTGCCTGGAGTGCAACTCGGAGTTTGCGGCCTTGGATATGCTCGCACACCCAGATGTTCGGCCACTCCACCATACAATCTGGGACGACACTATACGGTCTATCTTGAGGGATCACTTTGCGATGGTGCCTATCCTGGTGCAGCGGGGGCTCTTGTCGGTTCATCGCAGTCTTCCACAGTCGGACGGCTTCCGGTGTCCCGCGCCTCTGGTCGCGCATGCGGTGGCGATGCCAGCGGGCCGCCTGGCTACCTTGCTTGCTTTGCGTGCTGGAGTGGACTCGCCGGATGCATTGGGACACGTGCCCCTAGTGTATGCCATTATGGCAAATTCCCACTCCAGCTGCTCTTTCCTACTGCAGGCACGGGCTGTGGTGGACCCGCCTACCGGTTATAGCCCTTTGCTCCTTGCCGTGGCTCGGGGCCATCGCATCCTGGTTGTTGCCTTGCTGGTAGCTAGGGCGTGCCCCCATGCGCCAGCGCTGTATGGCAGCCTCTATGGAGTCACTCCCCACAGCCTCGCCAGTCAATGGTCTGATGACGAGACCTTGCGGGTTCTCCGCTGTCATGGCCATGGGACAAGGGAAGACAGCCGTTTTGGTCCACCACCTGTCCCGGTACGCTTAGCCTTCAGCGGGCGCATTATAGGCTTTAGCGAGGTCGGCGAGGAACATGCCAGCCTTCTACATCATTGGCTTCATTGGCCGCGGGCGGGCTTAGCCGTTCGGGAATCTGCGGAGGAGGTGGCCGTCTCCTTTTCCTTTCGACGACCCGCTCATGCTCTTGAGCTCAGGCGGGCGCTGGCGGGAGAGTGTTTTTCCGCGGTCCATCGAATTCTGGAGCTCCATCCCTGTCTTCTTGATGTGCATGAGCCACATGTTTGGGGGGAGTATGGACTTCCGTTGTTCTACTGCATTCGCAGGCAGCTTGGCGGTGCTCTTGCAGCCCTGTTGCATGCATCGGCCTCCCCAAATGTTCGCACGCCGCAGTCTTCTCCACTGCAGTACGCGATTCAGCACAAGCAAGTGGAGGCCGTGACTCTTCTGCTGCTGGCCCGGGCCGAGGTCAATAGTGTGGATAATGATGGTGTCTTGCCCTTGGGTGCTGCGGCCTTGCGTCGGTCTGTTCCTCTCACTATGTTGCTAGTTGAGTATGGAGCCCGCGTCAGTACCCAGGGGGGCCAATTGCGGGAGTTGCTGTCTAGCGCTTTCTGCCGTTTGCGCGGGGGTCTCGACCATTCTCAGGTGGCGGCGGTGCTCCTCAAACGTTTGGGGCCCGTACCGCGTGGCGACGCCCTGTGCATTGCCTCTGAATTGGTCCCCCAGCTAGTCGCTGATAGCAATTGGGTGGCCCTCTTCGTGTTGCAACGCTGGGTGCAGTTGCAACCGGACCGTGCCTAAACTCGGCGACTAGTGTCGGCGTATTCAGGGAGAGGGGAAAGGGAAAGGAAGGAGCGGGCACCCGCCTAGGATGGCAGTCGACATACGTCGACGGCCCGGTGCAGCCATAGCGTAGAGCTCTCCGCTGTCCGAACAGTGCATAAAATTTTTCGCACATCTCCGTCACAGCAGCATGAGTGCCATGCGATTATGTTCTGGTTTTTGCGTCTGCTTGGAAAGAACCTCCAGACAGCACTGGCCGTCGCCGCTATTGGCTCACTGGGTAATAGCCGCGGGGAGTAATACGTACTTCCCGCCAGTTACCGGTAGGACCGAGGCCGGTACGACCGCCATGGCGCAGCCTGTGCTTCTACAGGTACGGGTGGGCAGCCGACCCGCCGACTTATGTAGTGACCTGCTTATGGGCTTGGATCGCTGGTTTGACTCGACACCCACCCTAGCCTACGCGACTCCTCCAATCGCCGTCGCGGCTGAGGTGGTGCTGCAGGAAGTTGGCGCCGTCCTGGGCGTCCCACCGATGCTTCTCCAGCTTCGAGATGCCGCTGCTCAGGTGATCGATGCAGTCTTCTGCCCTTCTGCTGTGGACGTGCTCCCGGTGGCTGCAGACTTCACCCCACTGCGGTGGGTTCTTAGCGTTGACGCCTGCCTTGAAAGGAAAGATGAAGCAGCGGCCTTGGAACTCTTCCTGCACCCAAACATCTTTTCGCTGGAAGATGACATCTGGAATGACACTATTCGTTGTCTCTTGGACGACCACTTTGCCCTTCTGCTGGTTTTGATTCGGCGTGGCCTCTTGTCAGTCCACCGCTCACTGATCATGGACGGGTACTCCAGCCTACCCCACTTGTCTCCCATGCGATTGGGCTGCCCTCGGGATGCCTCGCTGCCTTGCTGGCCCTCATGGCCGAGGTTGACACTCCGGATGAGCTGGGGCACACTCCCTTGGTGTACGCGGTGGCGGCCAACTCTTATTCTTGTTCCTCCCTCTTGCTGCACAAGCGCGCGAGCCTTGACCCGCCGACGGGCTACAGTCCCCTGATGTTGGCCGTGGCTAAGGGACATCGCCTTCTAGTGAGCATGCTACTGGTGGCGAGGGCATGCCCGCATGCGCCGGCTCTGCACGGCACACTCCAGGGAGTTTCCCCGTTCGCATTCGCCGAGCAGTGGGCTGACGAGGACCTGCTGCGGTCGTTTCGCCTCCATGGACATGCTCCCGATGACGATGCAAATGACGGCCCGGTGTTGCTGCCGGTGCGTCTCGCCTTCAGTGGGCGACTGATTGCATACAGCGAAGCAGGCGGCGACCATGCCAGTGTGATGCTCCATTGCTTCCAATACCCGACAGCGGGAAGTGTGATCCAGGAATTCGAGGGGGGTCGCAGTTGCATTCTCCTCTGGCCTGCCGGCCCCAGCTCTTGGCTTGCGTCGGGCCCTTGCTGGGGGTAGCTTTACCGCTGCCCTACGTACGTTGGAGCACCACCCGCACCTGCTTGAGGCAGTGGAGCCACATGTCTGGGGCGACTTCGGTTTGCCACTATACTACTGCATACATCGGCAGCTTGGCGATGCACTGGACGTTCTGCTGGGTGCACGCGCTTCGCCGAACGCTCCCGCCCGCCAGTTCCATCCATTGCAGTACGCTGTACAGCGGGGCACCCCAATGTTAGTCGCACTGCTGCTGCATGCTCAGGCTGAGGTCAACTTTGAAGATGCCGACGGGAGGTCGCCCTTGAGTGTCGCTGCGGCGCGCCTCTCTTACTCTGCTGTTGGTTGAGTATGGCGCCGTCGTCAGTAACAACTGTAGTCGGCTGATTTCCATGGTCCGGATGTCCTTCAATCGGGCAGGGGTAGGGCGTGACGCCTGCCGAGTTGCTGCCATTCTGCTACAGAGGGCTGGCCCAGTCTGCCGACAGGAGGCCATTTTATTTGCCTCCGAGGTCGTCCCACAACTCCTGGCCGACGGCAATTGGTTTGCCATTTTCTTTCTGCAGTGCTGGGTACAGCGGCAACCGGAAGAGGTCTAGGCCGTCCGCCGGCGCCACCTTGCGGGCCTGGCTCTGTGCGGGGTGGTGTGTCCAGGGGGCAGGCAGCCGACATACGTCGGCGGCCACTGGGGGGCATTGCACCATTATTTTTCAATGTTGGCTTGCAATCGGTAGTCGTCGAGAGGACGCGTTGTGCCCGGCAAGTCTTGCCACTCAAATCAGTAGACCTGCCGTAGCTGGGGAGGGGGGGATGCGTGTCAGTGCACCGCTGTTCATTCACTCATGGTGCTTTCAATCTGTCATTGTTTGATGCTGGCCCTGACTTGGCTCGTGTGTCTCAGACATTTAGCGTGGCAAGAGGCCTTCCAAGTCCTTGACCATTGAACGCGGGTTTTGCACAGCCTTGACATTAGCAAGTGACAGCCTACCACATGAGTGCGTGGTTTTTCTGCCATGGCACTTGCTGGTCGGCGCCTGAGTCTGCTAGGTAGCCTCTGTCTGTTACCCTGACTGTTGGTCCTCGCAACCGTGCTTGCCTGCCGCGGCCAGTGCTCCGGGTCGTTAGTGTTATAGCAATCGCTGCTAGCTGGCACTTCCATGGCACCTCGCAGCTCTGCTAAAGGCTCTATGGCGCCAAGGGCACGTAGCCGCAGCAAGCAGCCTGGATCAGGACGCCCACAACCTCGTGGCCAGGCACAGCGGAGGCCCGATCCTCCCGTCGATTCGGGGGTCTCACTCAATGCCGCGTGATCCGAGCATCCGGCTTGAGGTGCATGGCCCCGAGGGACCCCGGCGCACAGGTACAGGAGAGGCATGGGCCGGACGAGAGCATCCAACGGGAATGGTCCGGGGACCTGGAGCCTCCGGCTCCCCCCTGGCTTCATTGTAAGGGTCGGCTCCAGCCAGTCGACCGGCTCTGAGCCGTACCCTGCGAGCCTTTGCTCCAAACTGCTCGCATAGCTCCTGGCCTGTCGTGTGCACTGACTCAAGGTCGGGTGGCAGTGGTGGCGGTGCGCGCCTCAGCTCCACCTCACGTGCTGGTCATTACACCTCGCCTTGGCAGCTCTCGTCGGGTCGAGGTGACCCAGGGGGCGGGCCCGACGGGCCCACTTGGACGCTCAGGTGGGACCTGGCACTGTCCTTTGTGTTGCACAGCTCGCTCTTGGGCTGCTTGTGAGAGCGGCGGCCTCTGCTGCCCTTTCTGCTCAACTTGCTTCAGTCCGGCCGGCGACATACGTCGTCAAGCCACTTTGCTGAACATGGCGACGCCCCCCGCGAGGGCAAACGGAGCTGGCGCGAGACCTGTGGCCCGTGCAATCAATCTCGCTGAGCTGCACTCAGAACCTGAGTCGGATGAGGACCTCACCTTCGCCCACCGTGTTGGTCCGTGGTGGCCCCCGCATGGTCCCCCGGTGCCTACGCCTGCCAATGAGCCTCCTGAGGAAGCCGCCAGGCGCGTCGAGTTGGAGGCCCACAGCCGCCGGATCTCCCTGGACGTGTCATGTGCGGTGGCGAACGCCCTGGAGCGGCGAGGCTAAAACCATGCGCGTGGCACTCACCAGGGTGGAGGCCGAGGCTCTTGCTCAAGGCTCCATTGCCGTTTATGTCCGCCCGCTAATTGGCGGTTGACGTCAGCCAGGACCTAGCGGATGAGGGCTCGGGAGCGGAGGCGCCTGTCACCCGCTCCGACACAGCCGTTGGCGTTTCGGGTCGCTGGAGTACCGTGGCGGAGGAGTCGGGGACTAACCACACTGCTCCCGCAGAGCGCTCTGAACTGGGCACCCGGGTGACGGTGGATTCCGCAAATGTCGACGATGCCTCCCCTCCCCCGTCGGAAGGCGACCACAGCGATTCTTCGGAAGATAGGTCGTCCTCGCCGGAGGGCGTTGCGAGGCCTCGTCCTCAGGTCACTCGCCCGGAGCCTAAGCCCAAGACAGTTTTGAAGCGCAAGCGCGCTCCCCAGTCTTGAGCGCCACTCGCCTGTGTCCATGCCTGAGCCGTGGCAGGGGCCAACGAGCAGTTTGGGTTCTCGCTGCTGTCACGACCGTTGCGAGGGAAAACTCAAAAGCACGTTGCTGACTGGCGCAGGGCTCTAGCCGCAGCTAGTTCTTACGTCGTTGACCCCTCCCGTGCCAGGTCTTCCCACCACCGTGAGGACCTCAGGTCGAGCCGGTGTGTGTGCCCAAGTGCGAACAATGTCTTGTGTGGCGCTGTCGCCGTCTGTGCTCGTATGGGCTGCTAGGGGGCGACATACGTCGCTGGCCCTGTGCCATGGCAGGATCTCCTCCAGCATCTCTTGCTTCAGGACCGCGAGAAGGTGAGTTTCCTGCCGCCGCCGTGTCCGGGCGCCGCCGTGGCCGTGAGCTTATGTTTCCCCTTGGCAGTGGCTCCTTTGCATGCTGCACTCCAGGGTGTACGCGCACCTTTCACAAAGGACGACACAGGCATTGCTGCTCCCTCTGCAGCATGGGGCAGCATACGGACAGGTGTGACCGCCAAGCGCGACGGCAGCTCAACAGACTCCGGAGGATGACCCTGTCGGACTGCTTGGTGCCAGCCTGTGTTCGCTTGGCGGGGATAACGCATACGCGCTGCTGTGGACTCTGCCTGGCAACTGGCGGCACGGGGCACACTCCACAGTGTGAACAACGTCAGAGCCTGGCGCCGGATTCGTCCCGTGGTGGCAACTTGACTGGCACAGCGCGAGCCCCAGACGGTGCTGACAACACCCATCGGGACACCTGTGTGGTGGCGGGGACACCCCCGGACGGTGGCCCAACCTTCCAGGCTCTGCGGTCGGGTGAGGCCGATGGCGAGCAGGGCGCTACTCCAGTGTCTGAGATAGGGCAGCAGTGCCCTGGCCCGTCACCGATAGGGTGTGGTGCCGAGGGGCAGACTTTTTATCCGGTGAGCTCGGGGGCTGTAAGTCGCCACGCCCTGGAGGACGCCGCGCGGGCTGGGGATTTGCACGCCATGGACTAGTGTAGACCCTTTGTTCGGCATGCAAGTGGGGAAAATCTCCGCGTCTCGGTCGGTGCATCGCTCCTTTCCGTCACACGCAGTAAACTCGAGGCCCCTACATCGCGAGTGGCCGGAGACCCAGTGATGCCGCTTAGATGTAGCGCTCCCACTTGCTGTTTTGACGACGCCGGAGGCCTTGTGTGCCTGGCAGGAGCAGGCCGGTGGTTTGACGTCTCCCAAGCCAGTTTGCTTTCCCTTGTCTGCAGTGTGAAGCGTAATGAATGCATCTTCCCCGCGCCGCTACCTTTGTGCTGCAGCCAGTAGGCAGTCGACATACGTCGACGGCCTTGAGCCGGGCACCTCCATCTCCCTCCTTCGCAGCAGTATGGCAAATGTTGAGGCCCCCGCTGGCATTGGTGGTTCGTGGGCCGAATTGCCGGCACACGTCAATGTCCCTGGCTATGACATGTTTCAGGTCACCACGTCTACTGACATCGACCCCCTCTTCGTGGCCTTCGCGTTGGCTTTGGCAGCCCAACGGGGCGCGAACTGTGTCGTCTTCGAGAGCAGAATCCGCCGGGCATGGGTGAAATTCCTGCCGGACGACCCACGGACGGATGGGGCTGCGACTCGCCTGCGCCACGATACCGCCATGTGGTATGGCTATACCAGGCCTTCATCCGTGAGCGAGCAACGTGATGCTTTTAGGAGTGGGACAGATCCTAAGGTTTTTATCTTTAAGCGTGCTACGGCATGCATGGACCCGTCTTCGCACGGATTGAGCGCCGGGGCCTGAAGAACCAGGTGAGGGGAGTATGCTGCACTGCCGGGCGCCTTGATACTGCGGGGAGGAGAAACGCTGACGGCTAGCCTGCCCGTTTCGAGTGAGCTGGCCGCATTGCAGGCTGCTTCGTGGCTCCACTTGCGCCGCGCACCAGCTCTGCGCAGACCTCGCGCGGGGACTCGTGGCCGCTTAGCGCCTAGAAAGTGGCGCCCTGAAGCCTCGCATGTTGCAGGACTGATCTGCGGTTGTGGAGGCCGCTGGTTCCGACCTCGACGCTCCAATGCTTCCTGGACTAAAACACCAGGGCGCCACGCGTCTACCAGCCGACCGTCGCAGTAGGCATTGCCTGTGCCTGTGTTGTGCTGTATACATTTGTCTTGCCGCACTTTCATGGGTCAAGCAGTGTCGCGACATACGTCGGGAGCACCTTATCGCCTCCTCGTGGCCTTCCTTATCACTCAGTCGCCATGTCGGCGGCCCCTCTTTCATTGGCCTGGAAGCGCCTCATCTGCCACTTCGACTTGGTGGCGGACCCGGAGTTCCAGCTGGCCGCAAGCGACGTTGACACCATTCTCTTGGCCGCCGCTGGCATGCGCGCCAATCTGGTCGTCTTTGAGCAAAACCACAACTGGCAAACGCCAGGAGGCCAGACGATGCGCGTCTGGTTCAAGCAGGTGGCCAGCGTTGCCGACCAAATCGCCCGACATCAGGATTGGGATGCCAGCGGTCGTCAGGGCTATCAGACTTTCTACTTGGGCTGAACGCGGTGATGGAAGCGTGCCGTGGCCCGGGGAAGGCTTTCCCCCGGTTGGCCTTCGCCGGTGCCCCCCACTTTTTTGAGTTGTCGAGTGTAGGTGCCTCCAGTACAGGCGGCTGCATGGACTCAGCGACATGTGCTCCCGGTTAAAATTGCAGATGTGCTGTCGTTCGCTACATGGCATGTGCCGGCACAGCTGCCAGTAAGCAGTACCCTGCTTTTTGTGTTCGCTTGGCTCAGGTGACGACATACGTCGTTGACCTCATAGATCGGGCGCCCCATGGTGCCTGACAACCGCACTGGGCCATGGCCGTCACCCTGGATCAAGCGCGGTACGCCATGGGCGGTGCGGGCACTGATGCGCACGTGCCTATGGCCCTCCCGGTTGCCTCCCTGTACAACGCAGTCGCTGGCTCCGAGCATGTCCACCTGCAAATGCATGCTGGCTACCTGCTTGTGCAGGTTTTACCGGGCTTCACGGGCGTACAAGCAACAGAGGACTTCCCGGTTTCCTGGCGCCTAGTGCTTCGAGGCGCTCCACAGCATGAGAAGGGCCAGCCTTTCTCTATGGTGGGCTACCTTGCCATCCTCTCTGAGACTTTTGAGTTCATGGCAATTCACTCTGACTTGTTTGTAGTGATCTGCTCACGCGATCTTGTCACGGGGCGCCAATTGCTGGACAACCTGGCAGGGCGTTTTGGACCACGCCTCCAGGTGCGGCGACGTGCGCAGATTACGGGCCCGGTACGGGAAACTCCCTCGGCGTATGGCTTCCAAGAGCTGCCCACCCTCTCTGACCTGCAACCGTATGCACAAGTACCGGCGGGACTGCCGGAGTACACGCCCCGGGTGCCTGTGAACCTGGGCAAGCTGGCACGATATGCGGTGTGGCTCTGCACTGACCCCTGCGTAGTGCAGTGCCACACATTGTGGCTCTTCACCGACACTGACGCCCTAGAGGGGTATGATCACACACGGCACACCCTTCCGCATATCCTCAACCGGAGCTGCTGGATCGGACGGCATGATGAACGCCATGCCAGCATCTTCTTTCCCCTCAGCGGTGAGGTAGGCTTGGACAAGGCCGTGGTGTGGTGGGGGAAGGTCTATGCACTCTGGGTCGTGCGGGCCCTTCTTCCGGGCAAGCACATTATTCTGTCAGATCATGATGCTGCGCCGACGGCACTGTTTGAGGTTGCTGACCTGCAGGACCTTTGCTTGGACTCGCAAGACCTGCAAGCCCCAGAGGCGGATGGCATGCTGGCCCCGGACGACTCGCTGTGGGGCTTCGCGCCCATGGTGCCGGCATTGGGCGGGGTTACCTGCCACCGCTCACGCGAAGGGGTCGGAGTCATTTTTGTCACGGAGCCATCCACTGATGCCCAGGGCGGCTTCTCTGTCTTTGCTCGCGAGCCAGGCCGGCTTCATACGGAAGTCGGCCTCACGCCCTGCCACCTGCGCGGCAATGTCTCATGGGCTGCCTACGTCACTGCGTGTGAGGCTGCTGGGGCTCTGGATCCGAGCCTCTCCTGTCGGCTCGCCCGGCAGTTTGGCTTTTCAGACGATGCCCTTTGCGACTGGGCTGCTGAGGTGGTCCCCCTCTTGCTCTCCCAGCTCGCGCATCTGGTCACTCTGCCTCGAGCCCGGCCGCATGAGCGTCGTACGGCGGAGCTCCTTGCGAGCACACCTCTGCTGGGGGCGCGTGCTAGGCATAGTGGGGATGTCGTTACTGCCTGGGTCTACTTAGGTGCCGTCATACAGGTGCCCTACTGGCGCCCGGGAGCGGAAGGGAACTTTGATGCGAGCGTCAAAACGCCGAACCCCAGGGAGGATCTCCGGCAGGTCATCGAGCCGCACGAAGAAGCCCTGCGGTGGGCCCGTGGCGCCCACGAACAGTGCGCTAATTCCACGCTCTTTGCGCTAAGCTCCAACGAATGCAGAGTGTGTAGTCTGCCTGGACCCTGCCTGCTCATGGCCAAAACCCTTCCCCCTGCCCCCGAGTGCGTCGGACCGGCTTTTGTTCATGGCTACGGTGCCAACGGTAAAGCCCCGCTTGCGCAGCTGGACCGGCTCCGATCTCTGCCTACGTTGGCGGAAGCTCTATGGGGTTGGCGGGGCGCACCCCCGTGGTGAGCACCGGGCTTTCGAGTTGTGGCGCCCGAGCGCTTTCCGGGCTTGGGGGCCCGCCGGGTCCTCCCCTACCGTCGACAGCGGCCGTGCTTCACTTACCACATGCGCACCTGGGCACGATGGCGGCTCTGGGCACTCACGCCAGAGGTGGACCTGTGCCAGTTGGAAGAGGCATCGATTCCGTCGCCAGCTGGAGAGAAAATGATGACCCTCCAGGTTAGCGATCAGGAGCTTGCCAACCGACTCGGCCGGGCAGTCGGAGGTTTTGACTTGGCCCATGCTAACGATGATGCCCGGCCAGCTGATGCTGGTCAGCTTGTGCCCGCCACGCGCATTGAGTGTTCTGGTGCCAGCACCTTTACCTCTCCTGCACGCAATGACTCATGGCAAGTCATCTGCTCCACCCAGTGCTACGGCCCGACCGGGTGTCTTACAGAGACCTACGACAAGCTACAGGCCACGGCCCCCGCGAGGCTCAGCTCGTCTGGCCGTTACACCAGCATATACTCCTTTCTCCCTTGCCAGTCATTCAGTTAGCGCATGCCATGCTTGGGGTCCGCTATGTCGCTACTGGGCCGGAGGCGCGGGTCACCAGTCTGCTAATGCAGAATGCGAAGCGTAGCTCCCACTTGCAGGAACCGCACTCTGCCTGTGTGGCCGCGCTCTGTATTGCCTTCGTGACCTTTCCACCGGCTTGTCTTGAAATACGGGGTTTTTCCGCAGGCAGCTACATGGCACTGCAGCGCTGGTCGCAGTGCTCCTCCACAAATTGTGGGGCTCCGGCATGCTCCCCCGGGGCGACCAGGGTGCATCACCCGGCCCAGCGAATGCTGATCTCTCCCCACGGGTTTCTGTTGCCATCGGGGCTGTTGGCAGCATGCCGGATTGGCTTTTTGCTGCCCTCTTGGGTGTGCCGTGCCGATTGCGCATCATTCATGCCGACGAGGACTTCCTGTGCCCATGGCACCCGACCGACTCGGTCCGTGCTAAGATACAGGCTGCGCCGAGTGTGCAGGCGGGCGGCCTGCATTGGCTGACCAATGTGCCCGATGAGCTGTTCGGGCCACAGTGCCATGGCTACTCGCACTTGCTCCTGAGGCAAGTGTCTGCTTTGCCGCCTCTGGTCGATGTCGCCGCTGCCCGCGCCTATCTGCCTATGAGGGACCTGGGCAAGGAACTAGAGTGGGCCTTTCAATCCCTTCATTTCTACCGCAGTCGCGGCCTGATCGAGGGGGACTTGGGACAGGTCATGACTGCGCTTTTCCCCCATCGTGTTACAGAAGAAGTGCTCAAGCCATTGAGTGCCCTCCAGTTCCTGCCGGCGGAGCTTTCCACTGCTCTGGGCTCGGTCACGCCCAACTCAGTTGCACAATGCGTAGGGGCCCTGCGGGAGTGGATCATCACGAACGCCAGGCTCCGATGCTACGCGGAGGATAAGACTGTTTCCCTCCCTTTACCGGTCCCAGTACAGCAAGCCCTCCGTGAGCTATCTATCGAACGGGTCGTGGACTTCCTGCACTTTCACGTCTACAGCCAGGGCGCGGCACTTGAGGACACCGGGCAGGAACACCGTCGGATGTCCCATCGTGACACCAAGCGCACCTATTCGCCGGCCCTCAAGGTCACTGTCCGTGTCGTAGACTACCTTAGCTTTGGCACATACGTGCTTGGCTTGTCATGTCCGGATCCCCCGGCGGCACCTGATGACACTGGCTGGTTCTCTCATCGCCAAAGTGCCAACCGCCCACCTTCCGAGGGGTGCCTTTTGGAATTGGAGTTCAATAGGGCACCTCTTACTGCAGTTTTCGTGGCTTCGGTCGTGCCGGACCGCGTGTCGGGCAGGTCCCGCACTCACAAGCAGGCACAACGCCGGCGAAATAGGCTGAATCCCATCAGTGCTCTCTTGCTGGTGAGCCAGTGGCCCGACTTCTTGGGCGCGGTGCCACATGCACGAAGCGTGACGCATTGGGATCTTTCCTTGCGTAGTCTCTCCTGTATCAAGGTGGGAGGCGCACTCGATGTCTTCTTGCAAGTGCTGAAAATGCCCGTTGCCCGGGTACCCCTTGCCATTGGCATGCCTATCCGGGCGCACACGCCGCCGGCGGCAAGTCCGCCGCCCAACTTCGCTATGGAAACGCACCTGGTTCTCACCTTCTTGCAGGCAGTGGAAGCTGCGGCCAGGGCCCCACAGTTTCCGCCCTCGCCGGACATGACGGACGCCGACTATGTCTCCCTCAGGCAGCGCCTTCGCTCTCTCCAGGGGTTGCCGCAACGCGCCAACCCGCGAGAGGCATTTAACCACGATTGGCGGCTTCCTCCGGCTCTGATACCACCCGAGATGCATGCCTTGGCGGCTCTCATGGGGGAGTCATTCTGCCGGCACATTGCTGACCTCCTCGCGAGTCGTGATGGCCTCCTCCTCTCGGCCATATTGCTGCCATTCTTGCTGCTCGGGCCACCAAGCGCAGCTCTCTCGGTATTCTGGGCTGTGCTGGATCCTCCAAAACCTTTTCGCTCTGGTGCGCACTAGTCTGCATGGATGCTGTGTTGGAGCAAACGGTGTTTTGGACGGCACAGCAGCACTCTGCGCTCATTGCTGTTGTCCGTATTGCCTCCAATCTACTGGCAGACGCCCCGGCATGGCTTCGGCCTCTTGTCGTGGTGAGGCGGGTCTCTGGCGATGCTGAGATGATCGATCCGAATCATGATCACGTCCCCTTCACGGAGGCTGCGGAACATCTGGCGGCAAGCCTAGGGGAGATCGGGACAGCACAGCCGGCACAGCGCGGGCGAGGGGCACGCCTCGCCTCCCCCTCTGTCAAAAGCACGCACATGCTCTTGCTTACGCAAGGGTCGGCCGCACTTCAGCTACGATATACCTCGTGGAGTGAAGTGAAGACTTTCTTAGAAAGCGCCCAAGTCATTGTCATTGACGAGGGCCAGCAAGAAGGACAGCCTTCATCGGCCGCTATCATCGCCAATGCCGCGACCCAACTCGTCATTCGAACTGGGGACCCGAGGCAGCCTTCTGGCGGGGGAAAAGGGGATGTGCAGCTAAATACGTTAGCTCGCCTAAATGCCAAGCCTGTTGGTATACGTGGTCTTGCCCAGCTAGCCCCTCAGCCCTTTCCCCCAGGCAGGCTCGCCGAGGCCCTACGAGGGCTGGTGCAGTCCACTCAGGAAGGGCCGCCTCACACAGTCCAGTACACCAGCCTCGGGCATCGACAGAATGGGCATCAGGGTGAGGAACCCCCTCAGGGCGCCACCTTAACCGTGATTAGTTCGGTTTCTGAGTGCCTCTTCAATGTCAGGGGTCCGGTTACAGTGGGATTGGAAGAGGATCTCCGCCCTTTGCGCAGTTGCCGGGTAACACGACAAGGTCAGAGCTACCTCGTCCCCTATTCTGCGATCACTCATGTGGGTGACCGAGCCTGCACCCGCCCCGGCCGGCTCACACCGGCTGCAATTGCCGTCGACCTGCTCCCTCAATCCCAGTCACGCAGTGAAGCCCTTCTTTGCTACCTCAATCGTTTGTCAGCGGTTGGCGCAATACTTGCGTCGGCCCAAACAGCGCTACAGGCTGAAGGACTCGAGAGGATCAACGGAGTGTGCCTAAATTTGGCGCTGGTGGCTTCAACCCGGCTCCTTGCGGATCTGTATCTGCTCATCACGGCCGTTCGTTACCCGCAGTCTATTGTCATCCGCCCACCCTTGGCACATTCACCGTGCCCGGTGGAAATCGGTGAACTTGCCGCGGACACAGCCGCCAGGCGTCAGCAGCGCATTGCGGCCGACGGCTCCCACCAGCCAGGCGTGTACTTTGTCAGGTTACCGCGTCGTGCCTCTGCTTCCCATCAAGATGATCTGGTGGAATGGTTCTGCGTCCTCTTGGTGTTTGCCTACAATGTTTGTGGCCACCGCTTTGCTGTTCAAGCGGGCAAGAAGATTACTGTAGTCACACCGACTACCCGGGTCTTCGACTCCTTGAAGCACGGTTTGGGATTGAGCAACCCGCGGCCGGCGAACGCTGACACGGGTGCTGCCCATAGGGTGGTGCCGGAGGGCACCACCTTCGGAGCCTTTATCGCAGAACAATTACCGCGCCTCCCTCCACCTGGCCAGCTCTCCACGACGGAGGATGCAGCTACCCTCTTCCGCTTCTTGTATCATCATCATAACGAGCTGGGGGCCTTCGTGGACCTGTTCACAACCACAGTGTGTGCTGGTACCACGGGCGCGGTTGACATCTGCCTCGTGGACAAGGCTGGACGGTTCACCATGGCGGGGGAGGACGCCCATCAGCGCCTCACCGCCGGCAGCACCAGGCCGACGGGGCCGCTGATTATCGCCTCTCCCTCGCATTGGTGGGGCATTATTGCAGCTTTGGAGCTGCATGCTACACTCCACCACACTCTGATCGACTGGGAATCCCTCTACTCGACATACGGCTTGGCACAGCTGGGAGTGCGGAGCCCGCCCCGGGAGGATAGCGATACAGCACGGGAGTTCTATGATCGTTGGTCGGTCAACAGCATACCTCCGCTTTGCGAGGCTTGTGCAGTTGCGGCGCATTTTGGGACAGTCGACCAGCCGATCCAACTATTATTGCGGGGAATGGATTTCGAGCACAGCGGGCCCACAGGACGCCTGATCGCAGTCCGCCCCTTCTTCCCGGTCATCGACACTGAGGACCCCATCTTTGGGATGCTGGAGTTCACTCAACCGTTGCCGCGATTCAGCCTGTACGCTCTGCGCGCTCACAAGGGCAGTGGCGAGGCTCCCAAATGGGTCTACAGTGCGTTTCGGTCCACCCATCACCGCTCCTTGCTCGGGACACATGTAAACATCAGTGAGGATGCCACCTACTGTCGAGGCGGCAGCGACAAGGGGGAGTTATCAATTGCCGCCATCCCGGGTGCCTTCTATCTGTATGGGATCGCCTCGGATCTCATTAATCGGACTGTGTTGGGTCGGTTGCAGCGCTTCATGTCTGACTTCCTGCGAAAAACGGGAGCACCTGCCGCCTTGTTGCCTTCCGTCTCCTCTACAGGCCTGGCCCGAGCCCTCTACGACCCTAAGGGCTGTGCACGATCGGACCCCAAGAGTGGTACTTTGATCAAGGAGGACCCCACTCTAACCGCGGAGCTACGGAGTCAGAGCTGTGCCGTCTCCACCCCCAAGGCCCCCCAGGAGCCGTGGGCGGAGCGTGTTGAGTCCCTGCTACGGGCCGTTGCAACTCCACCGACACGCCTTGTCCCCGATGTACCAGCCATTGCCACTGTATGTGTTCCGCCGGAGGAGGAGGATGACTTTGACGAGCAGCACTCCATTTTGCATGCTTACCAAGCCCGAGGACGTAGTCTGGCTGAGGTTGAAGGCCCTGGGGCCACTACGGCGCTCCAACACCTGCTCCCTGCTTCTGCGGACTGCCTCTCCCTCCTCTCTCTTCCACTTGCAATACCAGCCTGTGAAGTCAAAGTCAGTCCGCAGCAGTTCGGCGCACGGGTCGTGGACTTCGCTGACCGCGCGCTGATGCTCCGACGATGCTCTGATAACGAAGCCTTTCGGGTCTGCCTTACGCCGGTTTTGGCGGTCTCGATTGCGCTTGCCCAATTCTGCGATCCCGTCCTTCTTCTTCCGGAAGGACGGGTCTTTGATCTCTCATGGTATGAGCTTGCTCGGCCGGAAATATGGTGGTGGCTTCTTCTTGATGAACTTGCCGGGCTCAAGAAGTCCCTGCCAGGGGCCCTTGCCGGACAGAAGTCCCCCGTTCGGGACGGAAGCCTTATCCAAATGTCGCTGGCACCTAAGAAGTTCGAGTATGCCAACCCGAGTCGGCGCAATGCGAACTCTTCCACCAAGAGGTCGACGGGGGAAGAGCGTACCAGTATCGACCCTAACCAGGGCACTCCTCTGCTCCACTGCGGGGTGCTGTTGCCATTGCAGCTGATGTTGTACCTCGCTCGTGCGCTGGCTGATGGGAATGCGTCTGACTCCTTTTTGCAGATCATGGGCGTCCGGCCGGTGCAGCCAGCTGGAACTTTCTTGGAGATTCGCGTCAAATGCGAAATTCCTGCTTCGGTTGTGGGCCAGCCTTAGGTCGCCATTGCTGGCCGCCTAATGGAGTGCTTCCGAAGCGGGGTATTGCCGGCAAGGCGAGGCGAGTTTGACCCGCAGCTCTTTTCTTACCCGGGCAAGTATAAGGGCACCTTTAGACTGATGCTCCCGCTGGGTGACGCTGCCCTGGGACTGCAAGCACAGCCATCGCTCCCAATACAGGCTGCGGGGCTTCTACATGGTGCATTGATGCGCCTCAGGGCAGCTGCAACGACCGATGGTTGGAATTTGCAGGAGGTTGTGGCCTACTGGCTACGTGGGCCCCAGCGGAAAGACTTCTATCTCTCTGAGCGGCTCTGGCGACACGCCCATTACGAGCTACGGGGCTTCAAAGCGCTGGTGCTTCTTCGCGACTTAGTGGCGCAGGAGTCCTCTCAGGATCCGAACTCTCCGCATCACAACGCTCAGATTTGTTTAGGGGGACCTTGGGAGCAGGTCAAGTGGAGAGAGGCTGCCCAGAAGTTCGTGGATGCCGGTGGGCTTGCCGGCGGCCTGTCTTACCCGTTCATTTCCACGGAACTAATGCCTCATCTTCATACGCCGGACATCGATCCGACGAACTTCACCGTTAAGAGACTATGGCAGCTCTATGGAGAGCGCAATTTCCAAATGCTCTACCTCCTCCGGGCGAGCCACTTCCCGCCAGGCGGACGGGCGCTGCAACGCAAGCTTGATGAATGGCCGTCTGAAATGGCCAGCGCGGCTACCCAGTGACCAACGTGGTTTGACGTCCACGCCGCTGCGGCCCCGTGCGGCGTGTCCGTCATCGCTGCGCAGTCCCGCTTGGAGGGGGAGGATGACAACATACGTTGCCGGTCCGAGCCCAAGTTTGCTCCTTGGTCTTACGGTTAGCATCTCGACCGCAAGGCAACAACGCAGAAGGGCCCGGCTTTGCCCTGTCAATGGTTCAACTTCCGCGCCATGTGGACCCTTGCTGCAGGGGGAGGACCGACAACATACGTCGTCTGTCCAAACCCAACCAGGTCGTGTTGGATTTGCGGCCGTGTGCACGATCGGGAGGCAACAAAACCGCGGGGTTGTCCGTTGTCCGACGGGACGAGAACGGCTGCCGGAGCCTTGTCTTGGGCTCCACCGCTGGTTTTGGGCAATGTGTGGCGACGGCTGCATGTTGCTGCTGAACGGTCGCTGAGGCACCGTAGCTTGCCGAACGGTTACCCCATGCAAAGCCTGGGCACTGCGGCTTCGCGTAGGTAGCTCTCACGTACGTTTCACCGCTGTTTTTGTTTGTTTGTTCGGTTTGATTTGTTTGTAGGGACCGAGTGCTGCAGCCGCAGCCGACGAGGCCCGGGCAAGCCAAAAAAAAACCACTCTTTTTACCTGGCTCCCTGACCCAGGATGCGAGTGGGAAACTGGGCTTGTGCTTGACCCTTTCTTGCACAACCCTTCGTTCTTAGTCCTTGCGAAACTCACCTTGGTGGAAAGCCAGACTGCGAGCCGGGCCCATGGTGCTTGCTGATTATATGAACCATCGACCTGCTGCAGGATTGCCAAATCAACGACTTTGCTGACAGCCTCGTAAATTTCACGTCCTGAGGTACCAAATCTGTCTCCATTCACGGAGTGGAGTGCATTGCAGCTGGCTTGGTGCACAGGTCAAGGGCAGGCCGTCGTTTCGGTTTTTTGGGAAAGACTTGTCATATCGCTCGAGTGATTGATTTACGCAAGGCGAAAAAGCAATTCTAATTTCCGAGGCAGCCTTACAAGATGCTTACAATTTGCAT
Source organism: Symbiodinium sp. CCMP2592 (assembly GCA_905221615.1). NCBI lineage: Eukaryota > Dinophyceae > Suessiales > Symbiodiniaceae > Symbiodinium > Symbiodinium sp. CCMP2592. The sequence goes on from CAJNDT010000456.1 coordinate 63,848, forward strand.
CCTAAATCCAAACACGGAGAATGTCTCTGGTTCTTATGGTGTTCGGATTTTCCTGTTGCACTGGACTTGCTACTTTGACGATTTCTTTATCACGGTCAACGAACCCGGCCAAGCACTGAACCTGGTGCAGGAAGGATTTTTTTCGATGATGTATTTGGGAAACTGCTGCCGTCCGTGCCGCATCGTGCTGGGTGAAGCCAGGGTGGTTTCGCCCCCGTCAGACCTTCCACCTCTTCACCGACGCCTTGCTTGAGAAGGGGAAAGAGTGGCTTGGATGCCATCCTCAACAATTCTAATGGTCTCGCGGTTACCTGGTTCTCAGAAGTTGCCTCTTCCGAAGTGTCGCAGAGCTCAACGTTGAGGGAGAAGGCAGGCTTCATTATGCAGCCATCTTCGGCATTACTGCTGTGCCAGAAGACGCCATGTGGATCTGATAGTGACAACCAAGCTTCGCTAGCAGCCTTGATCCGGTCCACTTCAGAAGCACCGTTGGTGCGAGGTCTATTGCAACAGCTGGATGCCTTTGAAATCAGTCATGATCAGCTGCTGGTTCGAGCGTGTTTCAAGTGCGGCCAACCCGGCCGATGACCCGTCGCGCGGTCACATCAGTGATCTCCTTTTGCACACTCGCATTCGCTGGCGTCACTCGATGCTTCAGATCTTGATTAGGGGAAGCCGTCTGAGCATCTCTTGAAGGAAGCAAACAAGTGCAGGATTATTCTTGATGGATGCTGTATCTCTGCAGGACGAACTTGTGTTTCAACAAACTAACTCTTGGTTGCCCCACGCTGTGAAAAGATCAGTCCGAGTGCAGCCTATTTCAATATAAGCTCCTTTGATTGAATATTCCAGAGCAAGACTTGCGATTGAAAATTTTGCATATGCCTTGTTGCAGTTGCAGTTATTGAAAACATGCATGAGATAATTTTTATTTATGGTACCATTGAATGTTTTGATTTGTACTCGAGTGTGGTCATTGCCTAAAGTGCTCTGACCAAGGAACCGTGTTAGAGTACATTGTCAGTTGCCAAGCATTCCTGGACACATGTGGTAATTGACCACTTGACACATTGGCTCAAGTCGCTCTGAAAAGATCCTGAGCATTTGATTGTTGCTTGCATTGTGCATTCCAAGAGAGCCCGAAACTGTCCATTGAATTCAAGGGGGGCTTGAAACCCCCCTTCAAGCCTCCCTTCGAAGGGGGGTGGGCCCAGCCCCAATGCCTTGGGTTGCTGAAATCGGTGCAATTCCCGTCGGGTGGATGGGCACCAGCTTTGGACTTCGACTTCTGCCATGCCCAGCATCACGTTCACCGATGGTATGGGATGTTAGAGGAATGTGCCTCTCCACTGTCCTCTGTCACAAACGGTGCAATCCGCGTTGGGTGGATGGGCACCAGCATGAGACTTGGACTTCGCCCGTGCACAGCCTCAGTGAATTTGAAACGGACGATGTGGAGTCGATCGTTGTCCGACGGGACTTGAACGACGGCCAAGTGGGCTTGGAATTGGCCTGCTCACCACACGCCCGGGCAACGGTTAGGCGACGGCCTTCCTTGCTTCAGTATCCTGCTGAGAGATGCCGTAGATAGGTGGGTTCAACCGGGTACTCGACAAAGTTGCGGAACCGGCAGCCACTTCAGCTCTTTCTGCATTCTCTCTTAAGTTGTGCTGCGTCGTTGTCTGGCTTCTGGAGACGACTCGGAGCCGTTCTCGGTATCTACCCGGAACCGACGACTGGAATTTTCGCCACTGAACAAAAATGGCACCTTAAACCGGCACCCTTCCTCAAACACGGTAGAAAACGGAAACCGGGGCTCGAACTTGATGGCCTTCGAAGGACGAGGATTGCATGGTTGTTTTTTTTTGACGTGCGTGCTCGAGAACGAACTTGCCCTGTTTGGCAAGTGAAACGAACCTAACAAATTGTTCCCGGGAGGCCTGGGGGGTGGGGGTTCTGGAACGAAGAGGTTTTAGCCGACTGAGTGCCCTTGTGTTCAATCAGACGTGGGACCGCACGGCGCATGTCACTTGCTCTCAGTCATGATCAGTGATGTCAGTCATGTTTATTTTTGGGACGTCTGAGTATATTTGATTTCAAGTTTCGTTCGCGAAATATGGTCATGGGAATCTACATGATCAGCTTGATGAGACATTGGAATGCCTCAGACTTCTTTGCGCTTTTGATTTCGTGTCGATTGTTTAGATGGATGCTGCGGAGTAGTATACTATCTATCTTGTGCAGTTGAGCTTGAGTTTGTGATATATTCTCCGATACACGTTCACAATCGGGAGGGATGTTAGAATTTTTTGTGTCCCTTTTACTGAAGGTCTGTCCGAAATTCGTCGTGAATGCATTTCGTCTTAACCCAGCCCCTGAACTGCCTAAACTCTTTTATGCCACCGGGCCATCAAGCCTGCCTGCAGGGTGCAAGTGCTGTGGGTATGTTGCAGCTCCACGTAAACATGTCAGGAAATGATGTGAGTTGAAGAGATGCTCGGCATGCACGGGCGGCTCAAACAGAGGTTATCCTCAACACAAGGCCAAATGGCATGGATAGGAGGCCCGAAGCGGCGTGGGCCGCTGCAGCCGGCATGGAGCACCAGCAACAGAACCAAGAAGAAGGCCGCGGACAAATTTACTGCCAGGTTTGCCGGGGCTGTCGCACTTCGCCAGAAGGTAATGAGTTTTGAGAGCAGGACGCAGCAGATCGTTTTTTTGACGACTTGGTATCAGGCATGGCATTGCACGTTTGGCTGTGCATGTTTCGCGCGTGTCTCATGTCTAATTTGGCCAGACACGTGGCTCCCGCCTACAGCCGGCGTTGAACAGCTCACACCAGAGAAGGCCTTCCGTGTGGGCGTGATGTTTCGCTTTTTTGCCAAGCATCGCACACCGAGGCAGACAAGGCTGTTCTAACAGTCAAGGAGAAGGTTTGGGCCTTGAAGAAGACTTCCAAATGGAAGAAACAAGGATGGAATGAGGTTGGAAGCTTGCTGTTGAACGCAAGTTTACTTGTTGGCGAAGTTCCGCAGGTTTTCCAAGCATGCTGCAAACTTGATCCAGCCGTTGCCTTGTAGACGCTTCTTGCTGATGGAGCAGGATGCGGCCTACCGTTTTTTCAACACTCCCATGTGCATCTCATAAGGCAGAGAAGTTTGGCCGAGATCTGGTGCGGAAGGTGTCTACCTCACGCTTTTTGCCTTTTTGCGGTTCTGATGCGCAGAGTTTGACTCCAGTTCTGGCCACAAGGCATTCACCATCGTCATCGGGTCCCAGTTTGCTCGAGAGGCTCATTGTTTGGTTCGTGCAGAAGTGAGGTGGAGTTCAGTGTTAGGCCGTTAGGCATTGTCGTCGTCACAGGCCGTAGAGGATTTGGTCAGCATGGCGGTCCCGAACGAGGCACAGCTGAACATGGAAGCATAGTGAGTTCTGGAGCCACGTCTTTTGCGAACCAGGCGCGCGGTCTCAGCTATCAGGAATTCAAGAAATGGTTCGGCCCGACAAAACTGGACATGGTCTGACTGGCACGTTTTCACGTCGAGATCTGGGTTGCCGTAGTCGAGGCTTCAGCTTGCCAGGAAGAAGAATGGACAAAAGCCAAGAAGAATGAGGCCATGTCACATGTCGTTTGTCTGTGGAGTGTCGTGACAGAGTGTTGCCAGGGCCAGGAGAAGCCTCGGGAAGCACAGGAGAAAGTCTCGGGGTGGTGGCAAAGCGAAGGCTTCGTGCTCATTCGGACCGGCGCGCATGCTGGTGTGCAGCGGGAGTTCGGGCCTCTTTGTCGCTCAGGCTGGTACGACTCTGGATCCTGGAGCTGGAGGCAGGGGAGGCGTGAAGGCAGGTGAACCTGAGCCAACATGTGGTCTGTTAAACAAGACGGGAGGGGCGGCTGGGACAATGACTGGAAAGATTGGCCTGGCTCCTAGACGCGAAGGCCCTGCGTGGGCTTGTCAGATCCTGAAGCAACCGCAGGGATTGGGGGCAGAGCACAAGCAACAGAGCGAAGAACAAGGCCGTGGAGTAACATGCCGCAGGTTTGCCGGGGCTGTCGTAAGTCGCAAGAAGGCAATGACATTTTGTCGCAGGCCGAGGGAGATGGCTTTGTTGAGGATTGGGGAGGAGGCATGGCAGTCGCATGTTTGGCTGTGCATGTTTCGCGGCACATCTCATATCTATTTTGGCCAGAAGGATGGGCTGCGGCTTCCGGGGAAAGCACTACACCAGCGAATGAGAGGCCAGTTGTTCATGCATGGAGGTAGTATGGAGGTGCTGGCTCGCTCGCATACTGAGTCGCGCATAAGCTCGCTCCGGGTCATCATGAGGATCTGCGGTGTACTGACGCGTACAGTCGAAGAGATCCAGCCGTGCTTGGGACCAGCTTTCCGAGTTCGTTTCTCGGTGGATTCTGTGATAAGCGCGATTCGCAGTCTCTGAAGCGCTGTCTTGCTTTTTGTTTGCAATGTTGTCTAATGAGCCTAGTGCTGTCGATGATTGTCTTTGCGCCCGTGTTGATTGGATGTTCCGGGTTCGGGGCTGCTCAGGAATGAATTTAACCGCTAGCCGGAGAGCCGCCTCGGAGACGGCACCGAGTTTCGCCATGCTTGTCCGCAGTTGTTTCATGTGTTGCGACTTGAGCTACAGAAATGGCCAAGACGCACACCCGAAAACAATGGGTTCGAAATGGACCATGGATCCATTATTATAAAGTCAGAAATGATGATAATGGCTGCCCCCTCCCAGGCAAGAACATAATGAAAGTGCTGCGCCCCGTGTGTGGCTTCAACTGGGCCTGGCCACAAAACCGGATCCAATCTAGCAGCTGGAACTTTGCGGTTTTCATAGGTTCCGCCAGGGAGCTGCTAAGTAGACCCAATGTCTATGTGGAAGCAGGGCAGGCCTGTGCGCATCTCTTTTTCCCTGCCCCAAATTACTCTTGTAAATATTTGGATGCATTAGATCCCGAGGGGGGGGGCCGGCGGGTTGGTGTGTCAAGGGCCCCTCAACCCCCCCACCCCCCAAGATTCAAACTATGTAAATATCCATGAGCCCCTGTTCCCCTCCCTCTCCCCTCTCACGTCCCTCTGCTCGTAGCCTCACCCGCAGGTGGTGCGACCAGGTCACCGAGGCACCCCTGGGCCCCCAGCCTGTCAGGCTCTGAAGTTGCTCGCAAAGGGTCCGTGTGCCGTAGATTCGTTCTTGCGCCGCTGGTCAGATGTGTTCTGCTTAAGGACGGCGCACGTCAGGTGGAAAAAAGAGACGAGGCTAGGCTTTGTCTGATTTTCCCATGCCTGCACAAACCAGATAGCTGGAACTGGTTCACGTGAAGATGCCTTAGCGTGCAGGTTGCAATCTTTCAAGAAATGGTGAAGGTCCGTCAGGGTTCCTGTTGTTGCCATGGATTCTCCAAGCTTTGCCTTTCTTGTATGCACTTGCGTGCTGTAGGCCGTGCAAGAGCAGCGCCGACAGGCAAGGCTTGGCTTGCATGCAGAACATGGACCAGACAAAGAAATTCACGTTCCTCCGCAAGAACTTTCCAGCTGTATAAACGTAATACCCGGCATAGCATACACATCCCAATCAAATTGAACCAGGTTCATGCCGCTGCCCTGATGCAAAACTTGGCTCCTGCCAACAAGAAATGATGGTTTCATAAGAAATAATCAGTTCATAAACTATCAAGAGAAGTCAGGTTTCAACAAACACAAACGCAAACAGAACAACCCACAACCTCACAGACACAGAGACACAGAGACACGGAGACACAGAGAGACAGAGAGACAGAGAGCGCGCAGGTGCAGGGAATCCCCTACTGCACCGCCAGGAGCAGTTCAAACGACACAACGAAGCTGTGGAGGCAGCCGAGTCCAAGGCCGGGAGCCGTTGGGCACAGTATGGCACAGTGTTTCTCCGTCATGTCCCGTTCGGTAGGTCAGAAACGTGCAACGCCGTCGCGAAGAAGTGCTGGGGCAGCAACAACAGGAGCAATTGAACTGCCAGACGGAGCTGAAGCGTTTGGACGACGAGTTAGCAGCGCTTCAAGCCGCAAAGGCTTGGTTGGCTCGCGAACCGGTATTACCGAAGTGCATAGCATGCTGCGACAGTCCTGCGGACCAGATCTTTATTCCGTGTGGACATGTCCAGTTTTGCAAGCGCTGTGCTATCACGCACATGAAGACACGAAACGAGACGCGTGAGAATTCATCGTATGTACATTGCCCATCATGCCGAGAAGTGATTTCCCACCACCGGACCGTGAGGCTAGGCCATTTTTAAATACCTGGCACGGAGCCAGTGTCGTTGAAATTCTGGGCTTTTATGCGGTTGCCTGCCTGAACAGGGCTAGGTCCTGCAGGAAACCTTGGTTAGGCACAGCAACGCCTTGGCCCAGTCTGATTCAAGGCATTGTCAGGTACTCGTGAAAGTGGTGCCATAGCTTGTAAGATTGTAGGTTTCCCTCACCTTCTCTGAATGTGCCCGGCATTGGATCTGTGTTCTCCTTAATCTGGCCGCAGGAACCGGTATTTTTTTCAACCGCATTGCATAGGACAGCAGACAGGAAGCGCGAGGAAGTATTGGCTCTCGCAAGGCTTTCCCCGAGCACTCCCAGCTTTGTCCAGGTTCTGCCCAGGCTCTCCCCAAGCTCTGCCGACGCTCTCCCGAAGCTTTCAGACTCTCTATATATCTCTAACCAAGCTCTCCCGAAGCTTTCCCCAAGCTCTGCCCAGCCACTCCCCAAGCTTTCCAGAAGCTTGCCCCGGCTCTCCCGAAGCTCTCCCCAGCCTCTCCAAGCTCTCCCGAAGCTTTGCCGAAGCTTTGCCGAAGCTTTCCCCAGCTCTGCCGAAGCTTGGCGAGATCTCGCTCTTCCGTTCCCAGCTGTCCCGGGCTCTCGCGTTTCCCAGACACTCTCCCGAGAGCTGCCAAACCATTACCGGAAACCCATGCCGCCCCACCCAAAACCATTTCTCAGGGAATGAGTGGGCTTCAACTTTGTCAAACAACCAACAAGCCTTACCAACGAATCCTGGGAAGTATACTTACCAGCTACTCCCCAGCTGCTCCCCACCTTTATACCTTATGTGGCACTCCCGAGCAGCTCCCCAAGAGCACTGTACCATCTTATCAGTGTAGAGCACCACATTAGGAAGTACGTGACAAGCTTGATCTGATGTTTCACCCCATACTAGTACCGAGAATCCAAGCGATTGCCGTGGAATTGCAAATATGTCTTCAGGTTCCTTTTTGCTTGCTCGTGTCTTCTAAAGTTAAAGCACATGTTCAGCGTCAAAGATCCGGACGCATGCTGTGGGCTCAAGCGCTTTCGGATGCGAGCTGGGAGCAACCACCGAGTGCCGTGGCTTATCCATCGAGCAGCTCCAACAAGCTGCGCCCCAGGTGCGACGCAATTTGGCTCTCAGTCTTCCAAAGCTGGAAGCGGGAACCTCGGAGGAATGCCGATGGCCGGCGAGCTTTTAGGTATGCGGTTGTGCCGTGGGTGCCTTTGATGCCACTGAGCCGGTGAGTGAAAGTCCATGTGTCCAGGTGAGCCTGGACCCGAATCTTCCAGCTTCAAAGCGCCCAGCTCCTGCGTGAACCTATGGCACTCAGCCGCAATTACTATGTAGGTATCCAGTGGCTGTCGGGGCGGGATGGCGCCACACGAGAAACATAGCGAAACCATAATGTAGCGGTTGTGTAGCCTCACATTATATTTACAGAACGGGGGACCCTGGGAGTGCACTTTTCCAGGAGTTTCAGTGCTGGCTCTAGCATCATTTACGCAATACTTGATGACAGAGGCACGTTCCATGCAATAACTGAGTTTTTTTGTAGATGAGACCCCAACAGAAGCTAAATTAAAGGACCGGATAACCCCACATGTGAAGATTATCTTTGTTACGGGAGCAGAAGAAAGACTGAGAAAGACTGGAGAGGGAATGAACGAAGAAAGGACTATGTGAATATAAGCGCGCGTCTGCATATGGATGCAAGCCAGTACGGAGCAGGGGGGAGGGGGGGGGTAAGAGAGTAGGATAGTAGGAGAGTGTGAATAGGAGTAGGTGTAGAGGAAGGGGTAAACCTAGCAAAGGATAGGAGGAGGGGAAGGAGGTGAGGGAGGGTGGCAATGGGGAAAGGAGTAGAGGTGAGCTGTGGCCAGCGTCGAAGTCTGCATCGTCCACCTGAGCTGTCAGGAGTGTCTGACACCGTAGCTTGCAGCGAATGATTCAAGTCTGAGACACAGACAGTCGAGCCATATAGTTGATCCTGCCGAAGTGCAAAGGCGAAGTCATGCACGTGCAAGATGAGAGCACTCAACTTAGGGTTTAGGGTTTAGGGTTCAGCAGCTCCGGGTCGAGCAGTTTTATAGTAGAGTTGTATTTACGGTCTTGATATAACACCCACCCACCCATAGAATCCCATAACATTAAGCAATATAAAGTTCTTTCATCATCATTCAGAGAGTTCTACCTACAACTTAGCTTGTCAAACTAGGCCCTAAACCCTAAAGCCCAAACCCTAGGCCCTAAACCCTAAAGCCCAAAGCCTAGGCCCTAAACCCTAAAGCCCAAACCCTAGAGCCCAAACCCTAGGCCCTAAACCCTAAAGCCCAAACCCTAGGCCCTAAACCCTAGAGCCCAAACCCTAGAGCCCAAACCTTAGGCCCTAAAGCCAAACCCGATGCCCTAAACCCTAAAGCCCAAACCCTAGGCCCTAAACCCTAAAGCCCAAACCCTAGGCCCTAAACCCTAAAGCCCAAACCCTAGAGCCCAAACCCTAGGCCCTAAACCCTAAAGCCCAAACCCTAGGCCCTAAACCCTAGAGCCCAAACCCTAGAGCCCACAGGCCCTAAACTTTAAAGCCCAAACCCTAGGCCCTAAACCCTAAAGCCCAAACCCTAGGCCCTAAACCCTAAAGCCCAAACCCTAGAGCCCAAACCCTAGGCCCTAAACCCTAAAGCCCAAACCCTAGGCCCTAAACCCTAGAGCCCAAACCCTAGAGCCCAAACCCTAGGCCCTAAACCCTAAAGCCAGACCCTAGGCCCTAAACCCTAAAGCCCAAACCCTAGGCCCTAAACCCTAAAGCCCAAACCCTAGGCCCTAAACCCTAGAGCCCAAACCCTAGAGCCCAAACCCTAGGCCTTTTTGCTCGACCCGTTCGCGGTTTTTGTCAATAAACTCACAAAAACCGCGAACGGATGCGGCAACCAGATTGACAAAAAAAAGGCCACGAAAAAGTCGAGCAACCGAGTAGGTTGCCCAATGCGTTTGCGGATATTTGCCTTTTTTTTTGACTTTTCGGGTCATTTGCTCAACCCGTTCGCGGTTTTTGGTCAGTTTATTGACAAAAACCGCGAAAGGCATTAAAGTTTATATACATAAGATTATAGGGTTTAGGGTTTAGGGGTTTAGGGTTTAGGGTTTGTCTGTGTGTCACCAGAAGCAACGACTCAAAAGCGGAGGTGACCTGTGATCCCGAGTCTTTGTCCATGGGCGGATTTGGCAAAGAAACATGGGCCGGCTTCCCATTCCGGGTCGCAGCGCCCGGACCAGCTCTAGTCCAAGTTTATAACGCCATGTGATGCGTTCTTAAGCGTGCCTTGAAAGGTCCGCTTCCTCGATGCAGTGGTACGCCTTTCTGGTGTGGAAAGCTCAATGTCGAACTCGTCGCGAAACAACGCCTCAAGGTGACGGTCGTGCAGTTCCGTTTCCAGCAGCAGGAGCTCTTCTTCCGTCTGTCGAGGAAGCGGCTCGTGATCTGCTTGTGGCCAAACCGTAGCTTCTAACTGTGCAAAAGGAATGCACAATTGATCCTGGTCGTCGCGGTCGGAAATGTGCAAGTGCAGAAACGTCTCCAAGTTCATTGGCTTCAGAATTGTAGCTGCAAAGGCAACAACTTGATCTGCCGATTCACATAAATCCACTCTCGGCAATGCTTTCTCAATCTGCCTTGACTGACGTCTAGACCAACTCCTCTGACTGACGTTCTCCGGGCGCTCAACCTGGTGATCCTCCAGCACCTGCTCTATAGAGAACTCAGACAGGGCCTGTTTGATGCTTTCCAGGCCGGCTTGCGACGTCGTCGCGCCGAAGTAATAGAGCTCGAGGCGCACCGCGAAGCACGCTCGAATCTATGAACAGCGGCCGACAGGAGCAAAGACACTTGGGCACTACCTACGCACGCACGCACAGACACACACACACACGCACAGCGTAGTACTGGAACTCTGTTACTGCTTGATGCAAGAGCGAGGTAGCATTTCCAGGAGCGATCTGAGTTGCGCACAGAGTTGACGTTGGCGCAGCATATCCAGGAAAACAGTTCGATCGTTGCTAAAGTTATTCGACTAGACAATGTATGCAAGAGTCGACCGCACGGCAACGAAAGGCAACCGCCGATCTTGTCATCAGAAAACATGAGCTGGCTTCCCATTCCGGGTCGCGCAGCATCGGCTGGCTCACATCTACGAAGCAGAACGACCTTGCGAAGGTCTCGACCGGGATGATTCGCCTGCGCGCAGATCCAAGCGATTCCAGTCATCTACTTATTTCAGCATGTTAGAGTGAGCACATAGAGGACATTTTAGAAGCCCACTATATCGGCCTTCGAGAGGCTTCTGTCCACCACCACCGACCGTGTTCAGGAGATGACGAGTCGCTCGATAGATCTCATGGTAGCTCCAACGTTCCCCATAAAGATAGGATTCTACGACCGTGTGAAAGAGTTGCATGTCCTCCGTGTTCAAGTTCGCCAAGCCCAGCTGCGAAAGATTCTCTAAGAGCTGCGTAGGAGGACCTCTGTGAAGTGGCTCCGGGAAGAACTCTTCCTCACGCAGTTCCTCTGTTCGGATGGCAGAAGGCACCATCTTCATGCGAGAAACCACAGTTTTCATTGCTTCCATCAAGGAAACGCTCGGGCGCCAGGAGCCGACCTTGTACCGCTCTGCTAGTTCATCCACATCATTGCCAGTAACCACGAGAGGAACCGTCGAGGAAGTGGCCCGCGCATTCGTGCTCATCGCACTCGCCGGCCTTTTCCGCGGCGCCATCTTCTCCGGCTGTTTTTTTCCAACTCGGGACCGATGGCGGCAACGTTGGCAGTGCACTTGAGCCACGACGACGCAAAGTCGATATGTTAGCGCAGCACATCCACGAAAACAGCTTGATTGTTGCTCAACGAAATGCACAGACTCCTAGGTCACATACAGATTTTGCAAGTGAAACATATGTCTCCAACAACTCGATAGGACGAGCGACAACACTGGCATCAAGTTGATGATGCTTAATGCCAAAGGAAAGTCCTAACATGCGATCCTGAGTAGTTCGCCGAAAAAACAAAGACTTGGTCTTTGTTCCACGGCCATATTACCGCCACAGGAAGCGATTGGCAACTGCTGGTGGACAGGGAAGTACAGTCGAGCAACAGTCAAAGGTTCGACCGACACTCTGTTTCTGCTTGATGCAAGGGCAAGGTAGCATTTCAAGCTAGGAGCGATCCGTGTTGCGTGCAGAAGCAACTTTTGCGCAGCATATCCAGGAAAAGAGTTTCGTTGACGCTAGGGCTACTCGACTGGACAGAGCATGCAAGAGTCTACTGCACAGCAACGAAAAAACAAGCGCCAATCTCGTCAACGCTGGCTTGCCATTCCGGGTCGCGCAGCGTCGGCTGGCTTGACCCAATCCGCAAGTGTATCCGCAATTCGATGATGAGTTCGGGTTCCGTCTTCCGGACCAGGACTCGACAAAGCGTGCAAGAGTCTTCGTCGTGAACAGCAGGAAACTGCACAGCCACGAAAAAGGCGAATGCCAGTCCGATGATTTAAAAAAACAAAATATGCTGGCTTCCCATTCCGGGTCGCGCAGCATGTAATGGCCGGTTCACAGATGTGATCGGCCAGCATGACACTCCTCGAAGTCTGAGAAGTGGTCGACATTTGGTCAGTGTGTCATTTTCACAAGAGCAGAACAACGCCTTCTTGAGCTTTGGCTTCGAGGTGTCGCAGGGGAGGACAAATGAGCCAGTACACCACGCAAAGCAGATCCTCTTCTACTTGAATCTGCGGGAAGTCGATGTCCGGCATTCCGGGAGGGAAAAGGTAGTCCGGGTATCCGAAATTGCCTGGCATCCAGATACTCACCAATGAGATGGTTCACATTCCGAGGCAAGCCGTGCAACTCGAAGCAATCACCAATTGAGGTCCATTGCAATGCCGCTGTGATGGTCACGGCTGCTGACATTTAGACTACTATCCTGGAGCCTGGTTGGGCACTACCTACACACGCACGCATAGACGGACGTCGAGTAACACTCAAATATTCGGGCGGCATTGTGTCTCTGCTTGATGCAAGGGCAAAGTGGCACTTCAAGGAGCGATGTTGCTAGGGTAATTCGTCTGGACAAAGCATGCGAGAGTCTATTTTGCACAGCAGCGAAAAGCAAGCGCCGATCTTGTCAAGGGAAAAGACGAGCTGGCTTCCCATTCCGGGTCGCGCAGCATAGCATTACCTATAGAAGACAAATGTCAATCCAACGATTGGAAAAGGTGCGCCGGCTTCCCATTCTGGGTCGCGCAGCATCGGCTGGCCCAGAAGGAATTTCAAACTCCGAAAATTTGGTCGCGGATGATCGAATACTATGCAGCGGCGCCGAGAACGCCAAAACACCATGGCCACTCAGAAGCGACCACGGCGAAGGGATTTTCAAATCAGCAGAAAGGGATACCATCGCCCAGCTCTCGCGGCTCGCACCATGTACCTCACCATGGGATGCGCAGAAGATCCATTTCCTCAGTCAGCGGTTTCGCAAGACAGCGTCGAAGCAAACAAGCAACGGTCCAAACTAGTGAAAGTGTTGCAGATGGTCCAGATGGTTCGAGCAAGATCTTTCATGATGAGAGGCGACCATCAGCGCAAATTGTAAGAACCACCTGGTGAAACAGAGAGACCTGACCGCGAGCGTGATCGTTCACGAATCCGCGCATTTCTCCAATGCCGAACAGTTGAGCTAGTTGATACAGTCGGACGTCGTCGTCCGGAGAAAGCAGAATGTCCAGGCGGATCAATCCAGGGTGTAATGGACTCCGCGTCAGTGGTGGCATCATCGTCAATGTGTTCAGGTCGAGAAGACAAATGAGGAGAGGCCGAAGGAGCAGAAGACACGGAAGGAAAGACCGAAGAGGAAGGAGCGGGACCGGGAGGAGGAGCAGGAGGAGGAGCAGGAGGAGGAGGAGGAGGAGGAGGAGGAGGAGGAGGAGGAGGAGGGGGAGGGGGGGGAGGAGGTGAAAAAGAAAAAGAAGAAGAAGAGGGAGGAGGGGGTGGAGGAGGAGGAGGAGGAGGAGACAAGGAGGAGCAGGAAAGGGAGGAGGAGATGAAAACCAGGAAGAAGAACAGGGGAGAGGGAAAGGAGCAGAGAAAGAAGAAGAAAGGGGAGGGGGAGGAGGAAAGAGAGCAGGACGAGGGACGATCGGCGTTGCATGTGAAGCAATATTCATGGGCGCAGGTGGAGATCGTCTGACAGCACCTGCGGCATCCCTCTGCAGGTAGCCAGCAATAATAGCGCTTGCGTCAGCATGGATTCTGCGTCGCAGATGACGTTGCAGCTTGCGAGTGCTTCGATCATCTGCCAGAAATCGAAAGAGAGCCTTTACCTGCTCGCTGTCCAGACTCCTGATGATATCGCTGTGGCGCGGCAAAACATTTGACGTATCGTGACTCCTTTCCCTTGTCCAAAGACTGCAGCAAACACGTTCCGGGGGGAAATTAAGTCAATGCACCGTGCGTCTGTCTCCAAAAAAGGCAAGCAACGGCGACAGTGTGGGCGCGGTCCACTCGTGCTATACTAGCGAACTTGTTATAGAGTCAGCCCTCGATCTCCGGCCAACGAGATCGGTCCCCCAGGACAACAGGATCCGAGGACGCAGAAAACCACAATAATTGAGCTGACATGGATACCAATGCCAGGCCTCCCGATCTTCGTGTCACAAAATCGTCACATTCCGCGTTGAGTCTTCATGGCAACACTCCCCCAGTGAGCACGTTAGCCCATAGCCTCACTGTCAAATGCCGGCACTGGCACGCTGGCCGTAGAAAGGGTTGCTGCTGAAAGCAAGTGTGACTTGCAGCCCCACACCCGGCCAACGGTGCGAGAGGAGCCGTTGTAACGTGCCTGGCTCCCACCTCGGTAGAGCTGAGAAACAGGGTGAGCTGCTCCGGCCAAGAAGCATAGATCAAACAGCCCTACCTGCACTCCTAGTGGCGACCCCTCCTAGGCAGCACTCTGAGCTCCCGGCCGCAGCCCGCCCCACCCACCCCCGCCCCAGCTTAAAGGTCAAAGCTGAAAAAAATTGGCAACACAAAGCACTCGGGAGGGACCTGACGCAGCAGCTGGGGAGCCTACGGGGAGCGCGCGCACAGACCACTTGCAGGGAGGAAGGGATCAAGCCTACAGCCAGGGCCGAAAGGGGTTAGGGACCCTGAACACCCGGAACGCAACCCCCTAAACCAAGCCACCCCCTAGGAAGCTCTGATCCTACCACCTTCCAGCCGCCCTCGCACAGTCCCGGTGCGGCCAGCGCCACCAGAATCTGTGTCAGGATCTCGAGGGCCCTTGAACAACGGCTCATCAGGGGCTTCCGCAACGCGCGGCCTCTTGTCTTTCTTGCCCTTTTTTCGCGCTTGCGCTTCTCCGGCTTGGTGCCGACCTGCTCCGGCTTGGTGCCGACCTGCTCCGGCCTGGTGCCGACCTGCTCCGGTGGCTTCTCTCTTTGTGGCGGAAGGACTGCGGGAGGATCCAAGCACGGCTTTCTCGACTTTGGGTTTTCGGATCTCAGCAAGCAGTTATGGCATTTCATGCAACGCTGAAGCGTTGCAACTTTGGGGCGGCCAGCTTTGGCACCTGAGGGTGTACCCGGCGCGCCTGACAAGGGTGGCGCCATGAAGCTTGGCGTCGAAGGCGCAGCTCCCCTCGGTGTCGCTCCCCCCGGTGTAGGTGGAGCTCGCCCAAGCGACGCACCCATCTCACGGGCAACGAGATCGAGCAGCCGTGCCATCGTCTCCTGCTGACCTCGGTGTTGCTGCGCAGTGGCATCTCGCATCTCGCGGCACAGTTGAACCAGCATCTCCGTGTTGGCATCTGCCGTGGTGGCCAACTCCGCGATGAAGCTGTGCTGCGTCTGGATCAACTGCAGGATGCCCTGCAAAATTTGCAGGAATGCCACCGGAAAGCCAGGCAGGCCGATCTGCCGCTCCACCTCCTCCTCTGCAGCCACCCTCTGCTGCGCAACACGAGCACTCCGCTCGGCCCGCGCCTGGCGCCTGTGCTCAAACTCTGCCGCGGCCTCCCTCTGGCGTTGCCGTTGCTCCTCCACCTGGCGCCTCTCAGCACGCTCGGCAGCCTCGCGCTGTCTCCGCTCCACCTGCTGCTGCTGGCGCCTCTCCTGAGCGAGCTGCCGATTCAAACTCCTGCTCGCACTCTGTCGGACGTCGATGTCGACGAGGAGCTGCTCGAACTGGCTCCGCCTTCCTCGCACAGGCTCTGGGCTGGGCTGGTCTGGGCATCGGAGCTCGGCAAAGGAGGATCACCAGCGCCATACCGTTCAAGCCACCAAACCCAGAAAGCCGAGCCACTCTCATCATCCACCGCCGGCTGCCTCCGCCGATGGCGCAACGCAAGGCTCGGATCCAGCACAAGTGCCAGCGCCAGGTTCATCGAGGCCATCATCCGGAGCTCCCGGTGCACCATCCAAAGCTCCCGGCACGGCAACAAGGAGCCTCAAAAGGCCCATCAGGGCCACCGCCCACGTCCATGCTTGGAGCATGCCTGTTGGGAGGTCCTGCCCAAGGTCCTCCGTGGTGACTACTGTGCTGCGCTGCACTGAACATGTGCCTTGTGTGCTATGTGTGCCCGGTGGCTTGCTAGCTAAATGCGCATGTGAGCTACCCAAAGGCGTGGTGCTGCATGATGCTTCACAACATGCGTCAAGCTGTGAAGGGAGTCGGGACAGGGACAGCTGGGACAAGGTCAGCTCCACAGGCAGCTCCTCACTCATGGCATAAGGCGCAAAATCCTGCAACAAGCGCAAGAAAATGAAGCTCCGGAACCTTGGACCTCCGACCTCCCCGGACATCCCGGACCTCCCGGACCTCCCGCATCTCCCGTACCTCCAGCACCTCCCGCACCTCCCGCACCTCCCGGACCTCCCGGACCTCCCGGACCTCACCTCGGACCTCCAGCATGAGGTCTAAAGCACGAGATCGAAGATGCAGCCTTAGAACTCCGTTCAGAAAGCGAAACCTGAAGCTCTGCAGTTTTTGCTCGAATGACACAAGCGAAAAAAAGGTGCAAAAAACGGACTGCAAGCGCACGCGCGAACGCGAAACACGAGCGACAGCACTGCAAGTGCAAAGTGAACGCGGAACGGGCCTGGGAGCTCTCGTGGGACGAACTCGGTCACGCCGTTAAAGCGGTTCAGGAAGGGATCGTCAGGGAGGTCGTTCTTCCCTACCACGGCTGCCTTGAGCTTGGCGTGCGTGGCCTCAGAGATCTCGTGCCCAGCGTCCACAAGGACCGTCTCCAGAGCAGTGAAGGCAGTGCTCGTGGAGTCCGCCGTCAGGTCCTTGAAAGTTCTGGCAGTCTCTTGGATCTCAGCGTCCTTGGCGAGGATGTCCTTGTCCACCTGGTCGACATCACCTATAAGCTTCTCGAGCTCTTGCTTGAGCTTGTCCGCTCTGGCGTGGAGCCTTGGCCTTCTTCTTCACCAGGTTCTTCATCTGGTTGGTGGCTCTTTTGAACTCGCTCACGCACTTCGTGAGCTTCTCTTGCGGGGACGGCTCCGGAGGGTCGAGATCCTCATCCGGTGGCGGCTCGATGCCGGCTGCCGCCAGCAAGGTCTGAACGTGAAGGCCTGCTCCTGCATAGACGATTGCCCTGGCGGTGTTGAACTCCTTGTCGCTCATCTGACCGCGAGTTGGGCCCTCAAGTCTAGCCCCGGAGGTGGCGGAGGTGGCCCTTTCGGGCGAGGTGGGTTGAACCCTACCTGCTGGAGCGCCTGGGCAGACTCTGGAAGGTCCTTCCAATGCCCCAGCACGGAGCCGACCTTGCCACTTGAAGGGCCGGGCTGGCCTTTCGGCCCTTGTCCTTCTCCTTTGCCCTTGCCTTTGCCAGTCAGCTTCCCACACAGTACGTGGGTGTTCTCGGAGCGGCCTTTCCTTACTTATTTGTTACCCGGAGGCGCAAGAAACCCATCTGCGAGTGCGGGTCATGGCTAGGAACTGGTGTGGAAACCACTACCAGACTACCAGGAGCGGCTACAGACGGGCGAGCCCGACCTGCAGGCAAGCAAGGAGTGGACGCACAAAAGTTCTTGCTGTGTGCGGCGCTATGGCTCGAGCTCTATGGGCCCCTTGTTTGCATAAACCTCTAAAGGGGTAACACTTACAGGTACTTACAGCAATGGCTGCATGCTCACATATATACATTCCGCTGCCCATTGGCTCACAGTGGTTTTACCATTCTGAGACAAGACAAGCTCTCCTTGCGTAGCAAGACAAAACAACTACTGTCCGTGTGCTGGGCGTTGCCTTAGATCCCACGGGACACAAACTGGTCATACACTCCCACAGGAGTAATCCTTAAGGGGTGTATCGGCTCAGTTTTCTGGTAGCGGAGCCCGGAAGGGCCGCCCGCCTCACAAAGTACCGCAACAGCGGTCGGCCTGGCCGATCGCTTAACCAAGCGGGCTAGAGGCAGCACCATGTCGAGCTCGCCTAGCGAAGCCGACGACAGTTCCCAATCCTCCGGGGGATATGAGAACGAAGAGAACCTACCTACCCATCTACCTACCTACCACCGTAGTACCAACGTTCTAAAGTACTAAGTTCCGACGGCACCTGTATGTACGTACATACATACATACATACCTCCCTCCCCCCTCTGCCGTACTTTTGTCTTTCGGGGGGGAGGCAGGCAGGTATGTACGTAGGTACCTACCTACCTACCTACCACCCTACTACCAACGTACTAAAGTACTAAGGTCCGAAGGCACCTCTATGTACGCATAAGGAACCCCACGGTAGGGGGGGGGGGAGGTAGGTAGGTACGTACGTACCTACCTACCTACCTATCTACCCACCTACCTACAGTGCTACCAACTAACGTACTAAAGTACTCAGGTCCGAACGTACACATTTGCGCACGTACTAACGTACTATAATGCACTATAATGCACTATAATGCACTATAACGTACTAACGTACCAACGTACTAACGTACTAGCGTACTAACGTACGTTCATATACATACCTCCCTCCCCCCTACCAAGATTTTTTTTCGGGGGGGGGGGGGGCAAGGTATGTACGTACCTACCTACCAACCTACCTACCTACCGTACTGCCAACGTACTAAAGTGCTCAGGTCCGAACGTAGATACGTACTAACGTACTAACGTACTAACGTATTAACGTAATGTACTAACGTACTAACGTACTAACGTACCGTACTAACGTACTATAACGTACTAACGTACGTACATACATACCTCCTCCCCCCGCCCTGCCAAAATTTTTTTCTACGGACCTACCTACCTACCTATCTATCTACCTACCTACCGCCGTACTACCAACGTTCTAAAGTACTAAGGTACCTACCGTACTGCCAACATACGAATAAAGTACTCAGGTCCGAACGTACCTACGTGCGCACGTACTATAACGTGCTGCTGTACTAACATACTACGTACTAACATACTAACGTACTACTGACTAACGTTCTAACGTACTAACGTACTAACGTACTAACGTACTAACGTACTAACGTACTAACGTACGTACATACCTGCCTCGCCCCCCTGCCAAAATTTTTTGCACTGATGTACTAACGTACTAACGTACGTAACGTACTAACGTACTAATGTACGTACATACCTCCCTCCCCCCCTGCCAAAATTTTTTTTGCGCACGTACTTACGTATGAATGTACTAACGTACGTACATACATATACCTCCTCCCCCCCCCCCGGCAAAAATATTTTTCACGTACGTACCTACCTACCTATATCCATCTACCTACCTACCACCGTACTACCAACGTTCTAAAGTATTAAGTTCCGACGGCACCTGTATGTACGTACATACATACATACCTCCCTCCCCCCCCTGCCGTATTTTGTCTTTCGGGGGGGGAGGCAGAAAGGTATGTACGTAGGTACCTACCTACCTACCTACCACCCTACTCAACGTACTAAAGTACTAAGGTCCGAAGGCACCTCTATGTACGTACATACATACACACCTCCCGCCCCCCCTGCCAAACTTCTGTCTTTCAAGGGGAGGGGAGGCAGGAAGAACCTACCTACCTACCTACCTACCTACCTACCGTACTACCAACGTACTAAAGTACTCAGGTCCGAACGTACATACGTGCGCACGTACTATAACGTACTAATGTACTAACGTACTAACGTACTAACGTACTATAACGTACTAACGTACTAACGTACGTACATACATACCTCCCTCCCCCCTGCCAAAAAACATGCAGGTGCCTTCATACCTTCTGCCTCCGCCCCCCCGAAAGACAAAAGTTTGGATTCGGGGAGAAGGTATGTACGTATTGTACGTACCTACCTATACCTACCTACCTACCTGCCTACCTACCTACCTACCACCGTACTACCAACGTACTAAAGTACTAAGGTCCGGCGGCACCTGTATGTACGTACATACATACATACCTCCCTGCCAAACTTTTGTCTTTCGGGTAAGAGGCAGGAAGGTATGTACGTACCTACCCACGTACCTACCTACGTACCTACCTACCATGTAGCCTATTACGTTACACTTTTTTTTGGCAGGGCGACCAGCATACTAACGTACTAAAATCGGAACGTACCTACGTGCCACTGTATATGAACGTACTAACGTATGAACGTACGCATAGGTGCCCATGTACTAACATACTTACGTACTAACTTACTAACCTACATACGTAGACCCCAGGTACGTACGTACGTACGTTCCCGCACCCCCCCCGCGAATTTTTTCTATACATACATACGTACATACATACATACGTACATACATACATACATACGTACTGCCGGGAGGTACTAACGTACCACAACGTACATACGTGCCAATGTACTAACATACGAACGTACATATACGTACATACGTGCCAAGGCTCGAGCAGCAGGACGTCCCCAGCCCGGGGAAGCCCCACGCCCAAATCTTGGGCTTAGCGAGCCGAAGCGCTCTGCGCAAACATGACATGCGTCACACTTCAGCCCTAATGGTGCACCACAACACGCCATCGCGGCACACACTTCTTTATGCGGCGCTTTGCGCTTTAATCTTCTACAGCCCTAGGGGTAACGCAGTTTCTTCACAGATCTTTTCCTTACTGCCCTAGGGGTTACGCAGTTTTTCCCTGCCCTAGGGGCTTCACAGTTTTGATTTTACTTAAGTTAGGAGGAACTTACGTTAGCCATGGCAACGGCGCCAGCGCCCACGGATGCCATGGCCACCCCTTCGCCCACTGACACGCCGACAGCTCCTCCTGGTATTTCGCAACAACCGGCGGCACTTGAATCTACGGAAACACTTAAGGCCCCGACACTCCTACAGGAGCACCTTTTAGGCCCAGGCCTCTCCATAAAGGCATTTGAGCATGAAGTGTATATGCTCTGCTCACCAACAGACCAGCAGCATATCACAAAGCCTATGTATGACAGCCTCCTTTTGACCCACCAACAAAAGCAAGCCTCACAGGTTTCAATGGCATCCTCCCTAACCGGGCTCCGAACTCCACCATCACTGGCGAAAACAGAAGATGATGAACCCCCCTCTTGGGGTGATATGGATCCTCAATTAGTTCGAGAACTCCAAGCAGATCCCGCTAAGTATCAGCTATTCATGGCCACACGGCGCCCTAGGAAAGAGGCTCGATTGGACCCAAACTTAGGACAGTTCTCCATGCCAACAGACGTCCCTCCCCCGCCTGAAGCCACAAGCTCCACTCAGACCCCAGAAATTAGCAAGGTCAATATCAAGGAGGCCTTTGAGGAATATCACGCAACATTTGTCTCCCCGGCCATAGCCCAACTACAGGATCACGTGGTAGGGACCCTCACTCCCCAAATTCGATCGTTGGAAAGAAAGAACACTCTCCTTAAGACTAGCCTATCCTCAGTAGAATCAGAAATGCACAAGCGCACCATACTGATCCATCAAGTTCCTCCCTTCTGCAATAAGAAAACAATCGACGATAACATGTGGTATCTCCTTAATCTAGCCCAGCTTGACAGAACCGATGTGCAATCTATTTCGAACCATCTCCTTACTAGCTCAACCAGTTTCATCAGGATAGTATTTCTTTCAGAAGAGATGGCCAAGCAGTTTTTCCAGGCGTTCCGCTCCTCCAAAAGGTACTTTAAGAATCGAGATCAGAAAGGCTACTCTCATTCTCCTGACACACCTATAAAAGTCGAGCGAGACGTTTCCCTCACAGAACGCATAGAACGACAACCTCTCTATGCTTTAACAGATTCGCTCACCAAGGCTATGACCTCGGACGGAGCTCCTTTGATTGACCAGTACTTAAAGATAGACTACAACTCACTTCAGTTATTTCGGCCCGATTCGGAAGAGCTTGTTGCTATGGTTTGTTATATTCCCCAAGGGGACACCCAGGTATGTAACATTGCCATTCAGCCCCAGCACCGTACTCATGTGCTTGAAGTTTTTCCCCGCATGTTTCAGGAACGCATGTGCTCCACTCTTCGTTTCTTACAAGCTTACCAAACAGCAGCTAGACATAGTACCACCCCACTCCGTTTTCATTACTCTCAGACCCAGGACCTATCCAACGTTTCTCCCCAACAGGCCGTGCAGTACTTTCCATATGAGATTTACCCGCTAGAGCTCACAGCCGATCTTCTTAGGACCTTGTCCCAAAACCCAGCCCACCTCCTTTCAACCATGAGCGGCATCCAGCCTATCATTCACCAAGGCAGGACCAGGGTATAGATTACTCCTCTTATGGAAAAACAGGAAGGGGAAAATCCTCCGACAAAGGTGGTAGCAAAGGAAAGAATACCAAAGGCAAAGGTAAACAACAGGAAAAGGGCTCTAAAGGAAAGTACTCCCAGCAAACCTCCTGGCGCAATACCTCAGATTACCAAAGTAACCGACAATGGCGCTCCGCACCCCAGGAAAACGACGACCCGTGGACGCACACTCCTGACCCTTGGCAACAACAGCCCCGAAGTGGCTTGGACTACTCCAGCGGCTCGGCAATTCTATCTCCTTGTCCGGGATGTATGTGCTTACTTGGGACGAATTCTGATTGCTCACATTGTGCGGGGGCTGATGGTCTTAATCACCTAGAGCGCCTCACGGAGACTAACCGATACTCCCAATTAGTCCCGTTTGCACAGCCCATTACCAAAGGCTTTAGGTGCCCTCTTACAGTAGGTCAAAAAACTCGAGAATGCCAAGCAGGCAAAACCCTCTTTGGAACAGGCGATTGTGCAGGTTGTATCGCATGGACTCAATGGGCTGCCAGATACTATGGACCCAAACCTATTGAAGCCCTCAACCCGGTAAGGCATGCTCTGTACTTAGGCTATGAACGCACAATGCTCCATGCTATGGTAGAACACCCTGATTATTTTGTAGACGCCTTAGCGCACTCATTACGTAGCATCAACCACCGTTTTACACTGCCAGATGCCTTTACGGAATGGTTCACTGCGGTTATCTGTCCTGACCCCCAAGACCCCCTAAGATCGCTCCCTTGGCCCAGAGTCCAAACAGAATTCTCCATGCCCCACGACAAATACTTCCTCAAACCCGACCCTTGGTTCCACAACTTAGGTTACGAAATAGAAGCTTGCAATATCCAGCAAATCAGTTATTTGCTTCTGTCGGTTTATTGCGCTTATGAAGCCCTCTCTGCAGAAATCCTATCCAACACAGACCTCCCTGATCCCAATATGCAACCCGAGCTCGAAATCACATATGATTCTCTACTTACTTTGGACTTCATCCCCTGGCCTTCGGTAGTTCGCCGCTCTTACGCGTTTGCCTTGCGCACTTTCAACATTGACCCAGTATGGTCCCAAGAAGCTATTGAACAACTAGCATATTCTCTTCTTTCTGATCCAGATGAATACCTCACCGACCAATTTGCGGACCTCTACCTCCAAGCCCTAGAAGAAGACCCCGGTCTAGAAGCAGTGTTCCAAGGCTCCGCCCCATATACCACTGAACCTCTTAAGAAGCTAGCCGGTGCAGGAAGCTGCTTCTTCGACACTCTTTACTTTCAGGTTGGAGCCCTCCACAAATTACAAACGACAAAGAAGCATGACTTGCCGGCGCCTAATGACCCTCTAGGCACCTTGTATGACCTCATTGTTGCTAGGGCCCCAGATATGACAGAAATTGGCTCCAATAAATCTCACTTGTTAGGAAGACACTGGACAGTAGAAGCGAGTCACGATATATTTGAACGGGGCTCAAGAACATGCTGGAGCCAGCTCTGCAGGTCATTAGGCTTGTAGCTCAGGGGGCCCAGAGCAATTGGTTTGGGATTGGTTGCCCTGCACATTGCCGTGGGGCCGACCTAGGCCTCCTCTTGGCATCCTTCCTCCTTGGAATTTTGGCCGCCACTGTTGCCTGGATTTCCTTCTTGGCCTTCTTGGCCTACCGACCTTCCGCGCCGGCTCAGGTCCCTCCGGAGGCTCCTCCAGAGCCTCCCCTCATTCGCAGGCGCCTTCAAGGCTACTTGCATGAGCGACGAGCTTGATCTTTCTCTTCGACTGGGTCGCCTTAGTCTAAGGGTTAGTTCCTCTCCCCCTTTGGGTTCCCCTAGGGCCTCGCCTGAACCCCCTGCCTCCCCTGGTGTCTCTGACGGCTCTTTCGAGTTTGTGAGCCCAGCTGCTTCACCCATTGCTGGCCCTCGGGCCCTGTCGCAGTCCCAGCCTCTCTCCTTCACCCTTAGTGTTGGGGTTGCTAGTAGGTCCCCGGACCCGCCTAGTAAAGGTTTACCCGCTCGAGCGCCACAGAAATCCCTTGCAGGGCCTCGTGCCCCCGGCTCCGCAGGAGCCCCCGCCGCGAAAGCCGAACGCCCTCGCCTGATTGTGAGCTCAGTTGCCCCTTCTTCGGCCGAGGAACTGCCAACTGCCCGACCAGACCGGATTCCGTCTGACCCCTTGCAGGCCTCAGGGCCCTCCGAGACTCCTGTGTCTCGGTCAGAGACTGTCGTCTCGGATCCTCCTAGCCACATCCTCGACTTGGGGCGTGGACTGTCAGGTGACGGGAGGCAGCGGATTGCTCGTGCGTGGCGAGCTGGCTGCTGGGGTGGTGCTGTGCTGCGAGGGATTGTGTGCTTGCCGGGCAGTCGGCAGACGAGGACAGCGCCTTGATGGGGCCCTCCATCGAGTATCTTGTGACCCCCGTGGTGCTGACCGAAGCAGTTCGAAAGTGCCGGAGCTGGGTCGCAGACGACCTCGCAGGGATAAGAAGTGGCTACCAGACGGCTCTGTCCGAGGCACCGGCTCGGGCTGCAAAGCTAGGGGCGCGGCCCAAAAAGACCACAGTAGCTCAGCTAGCGGCTCAGCAAGAGTCTTTTGCAAAGGCCCTGGCTGGCATTTCGGAACAGCTGGCCCTCCGTGTGAAGCCTCCAGTTGCAGTGCAGGCGGCCGCCGATGGTGGGCCGGCCGCCCCCGCCACTTCCAGCCGCGGCGCCTCCGACTTCTGCCTTGCTGTCGGCTCCGGTTTCAGGAAAGGCTCCTCAGCAAGGCTTCCCGGCAAAGGCTTTGAGCTCCCTACTGGGCCCTCCTCCTCGAGCGAAGGCCGCAGCGGCTCCTGTGATACCCCGGCTGGAGGAAGACGATCCCCTCCACCTGGAGACGGGCGGCGTACAGGAGGCGGGCGGAACAAGCACCCACGTTGCGGAAGCCATGCTGCTTCAAAGCCGGGCCCTAGCACAGCTGGTAAGCCAGCTCGCTCAAAATGCCGACCCTCTTGCGGACCTAGGGACCCCTGCCTCCACCCTTTCCACGCGAGGCACAAGCAGCAGGCAGAAGATGCAGAGCGAGCTTGCCCTTGGAGAAGGGCATTTTGCAACCAGGATGCGAGGAGCCGCCCTCAGGCGAATGGCCCCCACTGCCATGGAGCCTGCTTTGCACCAGGAGGGCCTGATGACACGTTACCTCGAGAGGTTCGGGGGCTACCAAGGCCAGCAGCTGGTAGGGCTACTGCAGTGGCAGCTAGCCCAAATCTCAGACATGCTTGCAGCCGACAGCCCGCAAGGAGCCGCGGACCTGACCGCCCAGGCAATGATTATGTTGGAGCAGGTCGCGGTCGACCGGGGCCGGCACGAGCTTGGGTGGCTCTTCACTCTCCAGCCAGATCCGCCTGTGAGCTTGTTTGCCACCCACCAGGCTACCCCTACAGCCGCCTTAAGACCTTTCGCCCCGCTTGCGGACGCCAAGCTCGTCTCATGCACCATAGCTTTCATGAAAGAATTGGACACCCTGTCGGCAAAGCGCTTGGAGCTGAGCGGTGCGAAGGCGAAGCCGCCACCAGCACCGCCCCCTGCCGAGGACGGTGGTACTCCCGAGCCTCCTCTTTCCAAGAAGCAGCAAAGGGCTCGTGCTTGGGCCGCGGCGAAGAAGGCAGCCCAACCTTAGAGTTTGCCCAGCCTAATTCAGCAGCTCCTTCCTCCTCCCGTGTTCGGCACCTGCCGGCACGTGCTTCCTGTGAGGAGGGGGAGCCACGACAACATGCACCACCAGCGGGGGAGGCACCCGTCCCTTTTGCTCCCGACGGCACACGGCATTGCACCACGACCGGGCCCTGCTTTGTCAGTCGCCCCGACGCCTCGGCCGCATAAGGATGCTGGGCGATGTACCGCTTCCTCTGCCGCCCCCGCTTTCTCTGACAACATTGACTTTTGGGCCTGGGCCGCAGCTTTGCCTCGGCTGCTTTTGGCCACCAAGACCGCCTTTGCTCGGTTCTTTGCGGGCACCATGCACCTCCGCAGGGGAGACCATCCCCCCTCTGCCGCTCTTTTCCCTCTGCCTCTGCCCCGGCCGGGCGCCTTCGGCAGAGATGACAATGGGCATGCTAAGGTAAGCCACCAAGTCTTGCTTGATCGGGTTCTCCATATATGCGTTATGGCCTTGAACTTCATGCACTCCAACCTGCGGCCCATCCCTGCACATGTCCTTCAGAAGCCTCCCTCCTCCTGCCAATCCAATGTGTTTGTGCGCCTGGAGCTTCTGATAAGAGCGTGTTCCCGAGCCACCGGCTCCTCCGACTGCGTTCCCGTCTGCGCCGGCCGGCGCGGGGCGCACCTGGTCGCGAGGCTCAGCGAGCTTACGGCCCACATAGCGCGTCTTGGCCTGCAGGGTTCCCTTTATCCTGGCAGTGCTAAGCTCGGCCATGTCGGCCATCTCGATGACGGGCCTCCTTCCCTCCGGCCTTACAGAGACAGCGATGCAAGCCGCATCCTCATCAAGGGCACAGGCTCTTGGGACCTCAGCCAGCACCTCCTCTTCGATCCCGAGCTCTTTTTGGCTTACCGGGACCCACTTGTGCTAACGGGCATTCCCGAGAATGACCTTCCTTATCCGGACGCTGCGGCCACCTCTAAGGAAGCCATCCTGCCCCTCGTCCGACTTTGGGACCAGAAGGGCCTCCTCCGACTTTTCCCAGGCCCGAGGCACCCCAGGCAGCTTTGCAGAACCTTTGGGTCGTACAAGTCAGACCAGCACGACCGACTTATAGGTGACCGGCGCGGGCCCAACAGCCGGGAGGGCCGAGTACTTGGACCGTCCCGCTGGTTACCCCCGGGCAGCATCTTGACTCAGGTCAGCGTGCCCCGCTTTACTTCCGTCCTGGTGGGGGCCTCCACCGACAGGGCCGACTTTTACCACCAGGCCCTTATCAGCGACGCCCGCGCGGCCTCGAATTGCATTGGGCCTCCCCTCTCGGTTGACGACCTTCAAGGCACTGCTGCCTTAGCCAGCCTGCACCAGCTCGCCCACGAGCAAAAGCACTCTTTGTTTGCCGGGCTCCACGACAGGTCTTGCCTTTACGCGGCTTTCGGGACCCTGTTTCAAGGCGACCACGGGGGGTCGAGTACGCGACTTCGGCCCACCAGGCTTTGCTCGGCCAGCACGGGCTCCTGCGTCCTGGCTCCCGCCTTCTCGGGCAACATGCTGTGCCGCGAACTTCCTCATTGATGATTACTTTAGCCTCTCTGTCGAGGACCTCGATGACTTTGCTGGTTGTCCTTCCGAGGTCCTCCCGCAGAAGCTTCTCCAGGCCGAGTCGACGAAAAGGGTCCTCGCTGCCCAAGCTGCATATGCCTCCGAAGACGTGCAAGGCTCCCCTGCCAAGGACCTGCTTGGAGCCTCGACTCCTCTGTGCAATCTGTTCGCGAGGGACAGATCCTTGTTGGGGCGCCCCCCGGCAAACGCCTCGCCCTTGCGTTCCTGTCTCTGAAAGCCTCCGCCCTGCCGGGCATTTCTAAGGAACTCGCTGCTGCCTTCTCGGGCTCTTGGACTTCGACTTTGCTTTTCCGTAAGCCGCTTGCAGCCTGCCTCGGTTCCTTCTTTAAGCTCGGGCTCGGCCATGTTTCCGGCCACCCGGGGTCCGACGTCGTACCTCTCTCCAGGGCCCAAGCTCAGGAGCTTGCGCTCCTTGCGGTCCTGTCTCCCATCGCTGTGTCCAACGTTGCCTTGCCCCACTCCAAAAGGATTTTCTGCACCGACGCTTCTTTGCAGAAAGGGGCCGTTGTCAGCGCTCGCGTCTCGCAGCCAGTCGCCGAGGCTCTGTGGGCCCACGCTAGCCGACGGGGGCAGTACACTCTGCTGTCTGGGGCCCCCTCTGCACCTAACCCTGCGGACCCTGGCCGAGGCGCCACTTCTCAGGAGTGCTTTGCCGGCGCAGGCCAGTCGACTGTGAGTGCTCCCGGGTCCCCCTTTGGGAGCCCCCTTGTTGATTCCCGTGCCCGGCCTCTTGGTCTTGATTTCGATTTCCTCGGGTGCTCTACCGAAGCCTCCGCAGCCGCGAAAGGCTTAGGGCTTAAGGTCGGGCCGAGTTTCCACACCAGCTCCTCACCAGAGCTTGCTGCTGATGGCCCCCAGGTCCTTGACCTGCTTCTCTATCTTATCGCCAACGGCCGCCTCCGTTCTCTTCTCTGCTGCGTTCCGTCTGGGCCTTCTCTTGGAACTCCCACCGAGACCGGTCGCTGGGGAGAAGGGCAGACACCTCGGGGAGGAAGGAGCGCCTTGCCCTCCGCGCCATTGTCCTTCTCAGGGCCTGTGCCTCCTACGGCGTGCCATGCATCCTTGTGCACCAGTGCAAGTCGGGGATATGCAAGCATCCCTCCTTTCTTCGTTGCCTTGAGCTGCCTACTGCTACCTCCGGACGCCTCCGGGGTCGTGCTTTTGGCGGGCCCAGTGCCTCGGACTTTGGCTGGGTAGCTGTCTGGACTCCCACCTCTGGCCTCAACCGCGAGTGTACCTGCCAGCCCCACATAAAAGGCCTTCACCGCCTCGCGTTTCCCTCCTTGTCTGCTTGCCTCTGGGCCGGAGCTCAACTTGTAGAGCCCCCTGAGGAGCCCGCCGGTGGACTCGAGAGTATCCTTGTCAACGACATGCTGCTGACTTCAAGGTGGCGCGCTGATCGGACCTGGCGTTGGCGGCAGCGGCGCCACATCAACGTCCTCGAGTCCGAAGCCGCCTTGCAGCTCTACAAGGACCTCGTGAGTCTCGGAGGCGACCTGCGCTTTAGCCTCCTCACCGATTCCAGCGTTGTTTTGGGATCCCACAGAAAGGGCCGGTCCACTGCTCACCTTCTGGCGCCTTCGCTGCGTCGGGCTTCTGCTATTCTTCTTGCCGGGGGTCTGTATCCCTCCTTGCAGTTTGCTCCCACTAGGCTGAACCCAGCCGATGACCCAACTCGTGACAAGGACTGCCGTGAGGCGTGTGGAACCCCCTTCCATGAGACCGTTGATCCCTGGTTCCTTGCGAGCTTCAGCCAGCTTCCGAAGGCGCGCGCCAACTGGATCAGGCTCAGCCTCCTCGTCGGCTCTCCCCGGCCTGCCTCTATCGCTTTACGACTGCGGGCCCTTGGGAACTTCCCTTGTGACTCCCGTTTTCTTTGCAAGTCCCTCTCTACCCAGGGTCGCCGCCTTCTCGACTTCGACTCCACCCTCGGCTTCCCTGGCGAAGGCCCTGGCTTCTTATGGATTTTCTTCGTCGTGTGGACTTGTGGCGGTCCTCGCTCTGTGCTGGGCGTCCTTGCTCCCAGGAACGCCGCCGACCTTCTGCGCCAACGTGGCCGTGTTCCTGGCCTCCTTCCCACGGGCCAACCGGTTCAGCCTAGGACTAAGGCAAATAGGGGCCCCCTGACCGCAGCCTTTTCGCTATGGCTTTCCGAGGTGCTTGGCGCTACTCTACTAGAACAGCTGCTGCAAAGGAAGCCTTTTGATCACGAAGTTTTCTGTGAATACCTCATTGCCTTTGGCAACGACCTCTATGCTTCTGGAAGACCCTACTGGCATTTCGCAGAAACTATAAATTCATTGACTTCTTTAAAGCCCTCGCTCCGGCGCCAAGTTCAGGGAGCCTGGGATCTTGCTTACACGTGGCTCGCCGAGGAACCGTACGTGCACCACACTGCTATGCCTGCCCAGGTCCTCGTTGCTGTCCTCAGCACCTGCCTCCTATGGGGCTGGATCAAGGAGGCCGGGATCTTCGCTCTCTGCTGGGGCGCACTTCTTCGAGCCGGTGAAGCTGTGAAGGCTACTCGGAGGGATGTCGTTTTTCCTGCCGACGCCCTTTGGGGCCAAACTTATGTCCTCATTAAGATCCAGGAGCCGAAGACTCGTGGCCGAGCTGCCCGTCACGAAAGTGCCAAGCTGGAACCCTTCGACCTCATCGAGGTTTGCAAGCTCGCCTTTGAGGCCCTGCCCAAAGGTGCTAAGCTTTGGCCGATGACCCCGCAGACTTTGCGCCGCCGCCTCTACGACGTCTTGACTCGGCTGGGGTGCCAAGGTCTGGTGGGCGCGAGCGCCCCCTAGACCTTGGGTCTCTTCGACCTGGTGGAGCCACCTACTTACTTCAGCAGACAGAGGACTCCGAGCTTGTCAGGAGGAGAGGCCGCTGGATCTCCCACCGGGTCATGGAGATCTACCTTCAGGAGGTCAGTGCTTCTACTTTTCTGGCAGACTTGGCCCCCGCCGCTCGCGAACTCGTTCTTGCGGCATCCTCGGCCTTTCCCGACCTCTTGCGCAAGGCACGTGAATGGACGAGAGCAGGTATTCCTCCTGCCGTATGGTTTACCCTTTGGCCTCATCTCTGAATGTGCACCTGGTGACTGAATGCTTTGGGGGCTTTCGGGCCATCTTTCTTTCTCCGCCTCGCTGATGTACAATTCCAGCACGGGCACGTCACCAGGAAACATTTCCACCGGAGGAAAATGATTGAGTGCGAGCTTCTGGACAGTAGAAGCGAGTCACGATATATTTGAACGGGGCTCAAGAACCCGCCCTACCCTCCCGAGTGATCGCCAACGGGCCATCTTTCTTTAGGAAGACACTGGAACAACAAAGGTAACAGTATGGAAGCATTGTCTCTTTTGTTAATGGAGCGGGGTGATCACGCCCTCATCGTTACGCAAGCATGGCTAGTTATGCAACTCGCATATAGTAAAGGACCCTACCCCTGGAAAGCCCAATGGTTAACTCCCTGACTATCTTTGCCGCCCAGGTGCATTCCGCTGATCCCACCCATGGCTCCAGATGTACCCCACAAGCGCCAGATGCTGCAGAAGCTAAGCCTCCTCATAATACCACTAAATCCCGAACCCCCTCCTGGAACCAACCTAAAAACAACTTCGACGACGATCACTTACGTTACCAAGACTTACGTTACAGCGGTGCAGGGAAAGCACCAGACGACAGTACGACACTTACGTTATGCCCGCAAGGGCAACAGTTTCACCGTAGACCGTAGTCGTAGCAGCTTAGGACACAGTGAGGGGGCTACCAAGGCAGTGAGAGCAGTGAGGGCAGCCAGCGCTTTCTCACCCCTAGTTAGTGTGTCTCACCTTTTCCAGAGTGTATGCCTCCGTGCTAGGGTTTTTTGGGGTTTTTTAGTGCTCAGGAGACCTCTGCACTCGTTTCACCCCACGTTTTACCCAGAGACAGCTCCGCTCAGCACCGAACGAGTGACTTTTTCAGGTTTTACTGGTGGCCTAAATAAGGTAATGCACGCCCTTAACGGAAACATCACATACTCAGCGGCAAAACCCAAGCCGCATAGCTCTCTATGGAGAGACTCCTTTTACCTGCCTAACGGTATGACAATATTCAGATATGCCTTTTACGGCAAAGACTCTCTTTGGCTGCACGCCACGCGAAGAGGATATTATTTTGAATTAGAGACGACGCGCAGCGACTCCAAGACGCTATACGGGCACGTCCTGAGAGCGGTGGCCTCCAAGACAGGCGAGCCGGGAAGCCGCTGGCCTCTTTTACGGCAGTATAAGACTCAACTTGGGCCTATTTCTAGTAATCCAACAATAGGCTCCAAGAGGTATTGCCGGCACTCGAATTTCGGGACCTACTTTGGTCCCGAAAGGACGACGGACGACCACTTACGTTATCCACACTTACGTTATGATTCAGCATGCGGTCCATTATCGGCATCAAGAGCGCCGTTAAGGCCAAGCGGCTACCAACACCGCGGAGCTCACGGGGGACCTCCTCGGGGATACCGATCGCAAGAGGCGATTGAAAGAAGATATAATAGCTGGCAAGCGAGCCGTCGCGCTCGCCGCCAGGATTATCGGCAGTGGAGATCACATTATCGGGACGTTGTCCTGAAGGTGCACGGCAACAACAGTCCGCCCCCGATCCACCTAAAGCCGACTACGCAAACTCGATTAACTAAACGGCTATCCTTCGCTCAAAATCACTCTACTATTTGTTCTTATAATCAAACCCGTTCTGCAGACACATCCTTATCCCTACCACTTCCTACAGGTACACCAATACAGATCGGCACCTGGAATGTCGAAGGCCTCAAAGAAGTGGCCAAATACGACTTACTTCTAAATTTTTGCAAACAGTCCCAAATCTCTCTCCTTTGCGTTCAAGAAACTAAAGTTACATCGGCCCATGCATTTCAGAAATTAGGTTGGGAAATTCTGCACTCCGGTACCCCAAAGGACCCCCACCATGGGGTTGGCTTTTTTGTTTCGCCCTCCTTACGCCCCCATGCTAGGGATTTTAAACCCCACTCTTCTCGAATCTGTGAAATCACAATCGACACGTTACCGCATCCCATTACTTGTTTCAGTATTTATGCCCCCAGTACAGTTGATACCCCCGCCTTAGATCGGGAGCGAAAATCCCAATTTTGGGAAGAATTAGAGGACATTCTCCTTAATCATCCGAATTCCTCGCACCTTCTCCTGCTGGGGGACTGTAATGCTAGGCTAGATACTAATATTGACATATCCCTTTCCCATGTTGGACCATACGTGGTCGGCCGCAGGCAAACCATCCCTGACATCGACAGGGATAATGCTCTCTTTCTCATTGACCTGCTTGAAAGCCATGGACTTGAACTACCCCAAACTTACCAGGATCTACCATTTCGGCAGCGTGTCTCCTATAAGGAGATGAACTGTAAGGGCCCCCTTATCACAGGGGAAGAAGTCGCCGATTGGACGACCCTAGATTACGCCATCGCCCCACAAGGTTTTCGCCAAACTCTCAAATTTGTGGGTGCGCAATTTCAGCAAATTGTCAACTCTCGCCATCTCCCCCTCATTTTTTCTCTTAAAACACAGTTTCAGGATCGCCCCCCAAAACAAGCTCTCAGCAAACTCGACTACACACAATTATCCGCTTTTTACACGCAGTTAGAGCTCTCTCTTCTGGATAAAACAGACAATGCCTTTATTTTTCCACAGCTGCCCACAACACACATCATAGCTTACACTGATGGCTCCTGTCCTAACAATCTGTTAAATCTTGTACATGGAAACGCCCCACACCTTTGGTGAGCCCTAGGCTACGGATATAACATGTATAGTTGTGCAGTGTGACTATGCAGCGCCTTTGGCTTAAGCAGGAAAAGCGTGAACGCTCAGGGTCTTACAGTTTAACTTGGTAGCGGAGCAAAGTAAGCCTGAAGATCCAGGAAGCTTGTGGGAAGAAGGAAACCCTGGAAGCCCGGATTGGAACCGGAAGAAGTATTCGAGAATACCTGGAAACTGGATTGTAAGAACCCCGAACTCGCCATGACGGTGAACCTGGAGAAGCTGTACAAGGACCTCTTGCGAATCATGTTTGGATTCTGTATGTGGATCTTACTGAGCCAAGGAAGTGTGCAAGGAACAAGTTGCATTGGGAAAAACATGTCTCACTTTGATATCTTGCCGCAGCCATTTCCCCTCGAAGAGGATAAGGAAAGCTGTGTATGGGAATCTCCTGGTCTGTGCGAATCATGGAAGAGGAGAACACTCCCATGGAAGAAAAGAACACTCGTTTCACCGAGAAGTATTCCCTACCGCCAGTGGGGAGACCCAAAGGCCCAGTGGTCGAAAGCACTGAGGAACAGGACCAAGAAAGAGCTATGGCAGAGCGACGAGCAGAGTTGGAAGAAATGCAAAGTGCTGCCAGAAGCCGCCGTATGGCATTGGTGGAAGCTCAGACTCCAGCGAGGAGTGAAGCTGCCCCAAGTACTGGAGGAAAAAGAACCCCGGCCACGGCTAAGAGCGCAAAGTCGCGAGAAGAGAAGAAGAAAGAAAAGAGGACTGCCAGGAAAGAAGAAAAGCGAAGCAAGAAGGCAGAGAAGCAAAAGCGAAAGTTGGAAGAAGCAACAAGTCCTGATGAAGTTCGCCGTAAGCTGGATGAAGCAATGGACTTGGCAGGAACGATTGAGAATGTTGGGTTGCTTGAGAAAGAATATAAGCGGTTCGGTCTTGATCGGAAGTATCAGCCCCCTTTCCTTCAGTTGTACAACCAGATGCTTCGTAACAACTGGGACTACATGCCCCGATCGTTCTATACGTCCCCAGGAAAGGATCAGTGTACGAAGAAGCTCGAAGCTCTTCAAGAAGCAGAAGCTCACAAGGAAGAAAGGAGTAAGAGTTCCGAAGCAGAGTCTCGGAAAAGAAAGCTTGCAGAGCTTGAAGAGCAAAAGCGTATTCTTGCAGCGGAAGCCCAGCAACGTCAGCAAGAACTTGAGGATGAAACGAAGCGTCTCCGAGCAGTGGAAGAAGCCGAGCGAAGAGCGAAAGAACTCCAGGATGCTAACAAGCGGCCAAAGCAGGTTTCGGTGCCAATGGAAACCTTGGATCCTGCAGAAGTGTGGTATCGCAACAAGGTCCGGGAAGTTGTGGACCGACTGCGTTCAAAGAAGGATGAACAGGTGGAGATTTTGCGTAAGGCTGAGGCTGAGTGGAAGTCTTCGGCCAAAGCTTTGGAAAAGGCTCAAGGAAACTTCCTCGTATCCTCAGAGAGGCTGCAATCAGCCATGGGCAAAGCACTTCAGATTGCCATCCGTTACGGGGAGGAACGTGGCCTGGAAAGGATGTTGGTCCAACTGCACGACAGTACGACCCAAGCACCAGAACCACCGGAACCCTCTGTCAAAGCAACTCCGAAGAGAATGCCCCGGATTCAGGGTGCAGCAGAACGCCAGAAAGCAGAGGAAGCAAAGCGTACTGCAGAAGAAGGAGGAAAGGCCGAAAGAAAGAAGTGTGTACGAAGCGGAAAGGGTAAGAAGCAACCGCCAGAAGAGACCCCAGGCAAAGAGTGGACGGAAAGGATCTACGAAGAGGATTGGAGAGAAAAGCATGGAGAACTCCAAGGCGGTGAATCCTTTTTACCGAACTCCGTCACCCCTTTTTCAGCCTCATGGACAAAGGAGCTATCTGCATTGCTTCAGCAGTTGGCTCTCCGCGGATTCGGAGATCGCGGAGGAGAGAGCCAGCCGTTGTGGAAGTTCCCTTGGCAGTTGTCGGGATACAGCGACTATGAAAGTATCAATGAGGAACTGGAGAAATACAGTGTACGGTTGGTACCTTCTCGACGCGAAGCGAAAGGAATCGGAAGATGCAATGGGCTGGAATGCTGGAGTATGCACCCAGCCGGAAAAGGAAGGTTGGATTCCGAGCCTACGGAAACTTCGCGAGGAAGAACAGTGTATTCCGCACTCCCTCCGGGGAGGAGCCTGTGCTCGCTATGCTGGCATGGAGGTCACTGGAAGAAGCAGTGCAAGTTCCATGGAATGTCCTTTGTTCTGTACGAACCCATGCTTACGATTTTGGATGCCAAGAACACCACGAGGCGAATGTATCCGATGCGTGGAGTTTCAAGACCTGGATACAAGGATGACGAGAAAGGACCCAACCCGTATCGAAAGTTCTTTCCAATGCTCGCCTTGTGCGACTACGGGTCGCTCTCGACCGAGGTCAGCAAAAGTAACGAAGCCTACAAGGATAGAGCTCGTACAGATGGAGACTACCCCTACCTCACTCCGGAAGAAGCAGCTACGCAGAGGAAAGAGGCTCGCCGAGCTGCAAGTACGAAAAGGAAGGCTGAGAAGTCCACTCCGGAGATCTGGACAGCAAAGGATGAGAAGGGAGTTGTCGACCTGGTCGGAACAGAAGGTGACCCTACTACCTCGACGCCA
The DNA here is from genome assembly GCA_905221615.1 of Symbiodinium sp. CCMP2592. Taxonomy (NCBI): domain Eukaryota; class Dinophyceae; order Suessiales; family Symbiodiniaceae; genus Symbiodinium; species Symbiodinium sp. CCMP2592. The sequence continues at coordinate 99,567 of CAJNDT010000456.1, forward strand.
AGTCGGGAAGAACTTCGCCAACAGTATGAGGCACATCATAAAGAGAAGATGCGCCAGACGCTGGCATCAAGGGAAGCTCAAAAGGTCCTGGAAGAACTTGAGGTTAAAGGAAAGGATGCAAAGCAAGCCGAAGAAGATGAAGGATCGAATGTGGCAAAGAGTGCCACCGAGGCTGTTCAGGAAGAAGTGGCTGAGGAGCCAGCCAAGGGTCCAAGCGACCCAGGCCCGGATGAAGCCGGAAGCGATGACAAGATGTCCGAAGCAGAGTCGGAAGCAAGTGAAAGCTCGAGTAAAGAAGAAGACCCTCCGGAAGAGCCAGAGCCGGATTCTTCGGATCTGGATAGAAAAGCCAGTAAACATCCAGAACAGGACGCACCCGGAAGCATCGACAAGAACGACTTGTGAGAAGTCCTGTAGGGCGCTTGAGCACCCCACGACAAAAGTTGTGGCTGTACTGATATTTCTTTTTCAGCTTCTAGTGAGCTGCGTATTCAGGATGCTTGACCGACTGAACTCTTTACTGTTCGCAGGAAGAATGCAAAAAGATGCCTGTATGCGAAGGAAAGTGAACCGTATGCACAGTACACGTTGGAGACGTAAAGTCAGCGGATTCAAGCGGAAAGTTAGGGCAATGGTGTTTGCTTGTTTGCTTGCCAGGACGGAAGCTATGCAAGGAGGACAGCCCTCTACGGCTGCCGGAATTCCAGTTCAAGATGGAGCAGATGGAGACGGATTAGGCATGGTGCCCACACAAGATATACTCGGACAACTAGTCCAGAATTCCAGAGTTACGACTGAAGCTATAAATCAGCTAGTTACTTACTCAGGAAGTCAGGGTAGCCAAGGAAGCTCGTATGAAGGTATACTCTCAAAGGCATTGGAAGGCGCAGTGAAGATGTTAGGCAGACCGCCATCATTCGGCGGAGGTAAAACTGATGCACAAGATTTCATGGATTTCAAGGAACAATTGTACAACATCCTTGCGTATGCGGAACCCAAGTATGCGGATGCCTTCAAGAATCTGGAAAGGTTGGAAGACCATGAGATGTTGCCAACTTCATTTGCGGATGAAACTCAGCAAACTATGTCTACGAAGTTGTATTCACTACTTTGTTCGTGGTTGTCTGGAACTACGAAACAACATGCAAGAGACCCAAGTATTGCCGGAACAAGGAATGGATTTGCTTTGTGGAAATCGTTGCTGAGGATGTATCAACCAAGTACAAGAAGTCGGAGTTTAGCTCTGATGCAGGCAATTCATGGATATCCCAATTTCTCACCAGGATTAAGTGCTGTAGCACAAATCTCAAAGTTGGAAGAATTGGTCAAGGACTATGAGAGATGCAGTGGACAAACGTATCCCAGAGAAATTCTGTTGTCTACTCTCTTGAGATGTATCCCTAGCCCCTTGAAAGAACACATACATCTCCAGCTCACAGACAAAACAACGTACACCCAAGTGAAAGAAAGTGTACTAGTGTACGAACGGACAACACGAAGCTGGATGCCAAACCAAGTATACCAACCCCTAGAATCAGGACAGAACAATCAATATCTAGGAGCAGTTGAGAATGCACCTACCGGTGGTGGCCATCAAGCGATGGAAGTGAATCGAGTGGAGTACAAAGGCAAAGGATGGAAAGGAAAAGGCGGAAAAGGAAAAGGTAAGAAAGGCTATGGTAAGATGTTTGGAGGATTTGGAGCCATGCAGGCAGGTAGAGGATTTCGGTTCGGCAAAGGAAGAGGAAAAGGCAAAGGCCGAGGTAAAGGACGAGGTAAAGGAAAAGGTAAGAAAGGTGGAAAAGGTAGAAAAGGCAAAGGAAAGAGCAAAGGTAAAGGAAAGAAAGGAAAAGGAAAAAGACTTGGAAGAACAGTTTGTAGACTTTGCCATCAAGAAGGACATTGGGGAAACGAATGCCCTAACCGACATTCGGTACGTAACGTGGAAGCTGAAGAACAACCCCAAGCGGAAGTGTATCCTAACAATCCACCTAGCCAAGAAACCTATCCTAGACCAAATGTGGTCGAAAGTGGCAGTATTCGCCAAACCACAAGCCGGCCAGACCCACGTATTGTTACTCGGAGAGTCGGAGTATCAAGTGGAACCCGTGGATTCAATCCAAAACCCTTTTACCATATAGCTACGCCACCGGAAGAATATCCGGAAACCTTCCCGATCAACTCGGATGATGAGGACATTGACATCACCTATGTCAACACGGTGAGAATGGTTCGAGAAGTTGCAGACGAAACTGCAGATGGTGATGAAGTCACCAATCCATTTTTCGGTGAACTACCCAGTCCTGGTTTTACAGACTCGGAAGAGGAGTTTGACCCTAGTAAGCCAGCTGGAATCTGCCGAGGTTGTGGAGCAAACCTGGAGCCTGTGTGCAAGCGAGGTGCACCACAGATGGAATCTGGAATACCGCGAGTTCCAGAACATTACCCAGGAGAAGAACACTACCTACGGCAGCAGAGGAAACTGAAAAGTGAAGGAAAGCCCTACGACGAGAAGGCCATCGAGGATGCAGTGAAGCGAGAGAATGAGTGGATAGAGTCTCACCTCGAAGCGCAAGAAGAGAAAAAGGGAACCGAGAAAGCTAAGGTTCGAATGGTTCGTGAAGAGTTCCATGATGTAGCAGAGTGGTATGTGATGGACGCCACAGATGAAGATGGCGACTGGTCTCTAGTAGGTGACCACGAAGTGGTTAGAGCAGTTCAAGTGGAAGAGACAGTACCCGAAGAAGCACTTGAGATCATTATTTTGGATTCAGGATCAGATGCAAGTCTATTGCCTAGGACACATCCTACGGCTACTCGTATTGATGCAGGAACGACCGGAATCTGGCTAGAGGATGCACAAGGGAATGCGATCAAGTCATCAGGTACGGTGACTGCTGTGATCTCAGTAGAACAAGGATTGGACTGTTGGACAGCCCCAAGTATTTCCGAAAGTTTTATTGTGAGTGATGCGACAAACATTCTGTTGTCGATGGGAAGACTACTGAAGAATGGTTGGAGATTGGAGTATCAACCCGAGATACCTGATGGAGAAAAGGATCTCAGTACTCAGTGGAACCTTACAGTGTCGTCAATGGTATTGGTAAGCCCAGATGGAAAAGCTTATGCAAGGATCTTTTACAAACGGAATAGTTGTTGTTTGTTAGGTCGATTGTCGGTTGTTGGAAGTGATCGTCACACCCGTTGGACGGGGATAGGTCAGAGCAGTGGAAGCTCTAGAGGTAATACTGACAGTCGTACTGCAGTGGAGAGAAGCGTCACAGTACGTATTCCAAACTATTTACGGGATCTGTTGGACAGGACTCCCAGTGGTAATTGGACGATCATGGACGACGGTACACCTTTTCTTTTGTATCAAGGAACAACGTATATGGATCCCAAGGATGCTTTTCCTGGATGGAAGTACAGGACGACAATGGTATCTGCAGGAGGAAGTGAATGGTCACTGGTCGAGTTGTACTCGGACTATGGTTCAGTTAGGAGCCACAATGTGGAGATTGCGGAGTGTCATGGGACACCGAAGAGGATCTGTGTTATCCTACATGCAGTGAGTGGAAACTTTTTCACTTTCTGTCGTGACTTTGAAGCAGTGATGGTTGCGAGAGGACCGGAAACACCTTTCGCCAGAGGAGAAACAAGAGTTCCTGAAGAGCTGAGTACCCCGGTTGTACCGGTGAATATCGCACCTGGAAGAAGCGAAGGAGTATTGGGACCAATCTACGACGGCGATGGGAACCCGTTGTCAGAATTGGAGATGCAGAAGTCTGCACAGAAATTGAAGAGCGAAGAAAAGGAGAAAGTACGAGTGGAAGCAGAACCGTACAAACCCTCAGAGGAGGAAAGACTTGCTCATGAAGCTACACACCTACCGTTTGCGCATTGGTGTGAGTCATGCGTGGAAGCTAAGAGCAAACAGGATCACGAAAAGAAGAACCCAGAGGCAGGAAAGGACTCAGTGGGAGTACCTTATCCCATAATCCAACTGGATTTCATGTTCCTACAAGGAAAGGACACACCAGCGTTGGTTGGAATCTGTTCTTGGACAAGGATGTCAGTAGTGATACCTGTGTCTGGAAAGCAGACTGAAAGGAAAACTGTGGAGAAAGTACTGAAGTGGGTACATAGTCTTGGACACTTGGATGAAGTCGGATTTGTTGGAGACTCTGAAGAGGCGATGTTGTCTCTCATAGCTGCAGTTGTGGAAACAAGGAGAAAGATGAACCGGAAGACTCATGACCAGAACAACAAGCCGTACCAGAAAGGAAGAACGGCTAGAGTAGAAAGGTTCATTCAGACGGTGAGGAACCAGACAGTGTGCTTAGTCCGAGCGGCGGAAAGAAAACTTGGCATAGAAATTCCCGAAGGCCATTCTGTGTGGGCCTGGGGACTATGCCACGCGTCGTGGTTGCTGAACCGATACCACAGACACGCCGCGATAGGTTCAACCCCCTACGAAAGCGTAGTTGGAAGACCTTACCTTGGGAAGATAGCCCCTTTCGGTGAGTACGTGTATGCGTTGAAGAAGCCCGAGAAGAAAGGAACAGCTAACTGGATTGGAGGAATCTATCTTGGTAAGAACTCTCAAGATATGCACTTGGTAGGAGTTGAAGATGGAGTTTTAGCAACTGGATCAGTAAGACGTATTGCTACTGGATGGAGAAAGGAACCTGTGTTGAAGTTGAGTGTAACTCCATGGAATCCCAAGAAGCCTAAAGGAACATTCAGCAAGCAGCCATTACCAGCACCAGCATTGGCCAGTATCGCGGAAGAAGGAACTGCACAAGAACCGGTTGTTCGAGAAGGAGACCGAGGACAATCTCAGGAGGAACAAGTTGAAGAATTGCTGGATATGCTGGACACAAGTGGAGCCTCAAGCGGAGGCAGGGCCTCTGACGGAGGCAGGGCCAGTACCGAATCGAGTTCTCATTCGCGGAGTTCAAGCTCGATGCACGATGTACCCTCTGGAGCATCTGGAATAGATGCAATTGTCAGCGATGACACTATGCTGGAAGATTTGAGGAAACGACCAGCCGAAGGAGGCCAAGGAATTGAAGGATCACCAAAGAAATCCCGTGAAGAACCATCAGCACCATCAGCACCATCATCACCTTCAAGAGGAATCTACCCGCCTTTGTTCGCAGGCAGGGTATCACAAGAAGATGACCCATTCCATTGGGATGAACATGAGGACCTCACAGCAGCAGAAGGAGAAGACGTGGAGTATGAAGACCTCATGGAAGAAGAAATGGAAGAAGTACCGAAGAATGATCAGGGAGAGACCCCACCAGAACTAAGTCCGGAAGAATTGGATGCCTTGGATCAGGAAGCAGCAGTGGAAGAACTTAACCGCCTCAGTAAACTTGGAGTGATCGAGGAGTTCATGGAGGCGAATGCGACGGGAGATGAAAAGCGCATGGATTTGCGTGAAGTCTACGACTGGAGGCATCGTGACGGACGGTGGAAAAGGAGGTGTCGTATAGTAGCCAGGGAGTACAGGGCAGGCGCCAGTTCTACGGCTGAGACATTCAGCCCAACCGCGAGCAACGCCGCGTCGCGCCTAGTCTTGTTGTTACACCTGGTGTATCAATGGGTAGTAGTAGTCCTAGATATAAAGGACGCGTACCTCCAGGTCCCGCAGCAAGAAGAGGTACTCATCACGATTAGCGATTGGATGAAACGAGCAGCAAATCTGCCAGAAGGAGTGCTGTGGAGGTTGAAGAGATGCTTGCCTGGTCAGCGGAACGCCGCAACAAGATGGTATGAACACTTGCGGAGTATACTGGAGAAACTTGGATTTGTATTCTCAGTTCACGTACCCGCATTAGCTCGACACATCACCAGAAAGCTTTGTATCTCTATCCATGTGGATGATGAATTACTCGCGGGAGAAAAGGAAGAGACCATTTGGTTGGTTGAAGAATTGGAGAAAGTCTTCAAGGTGGAGAAAGAAGGACCCTATCCTTCTAGTGGCCTAGGAAACGGAGAAGAGATGCGATATCTCAAGAGGAAGTATGTCTTCACCCGTGAAGGAATTGTTGTTCAGCCCAACGAGAAGTATGTCCGGAAGTTGATTGAATTGTACGACCTTGGAAGGTTGAAGAGTAAGGCCACACCAGAGCATGTGGATCTGGTGAAGGAAGACCGGAGCAAAGAATTGAGTGCTGAAGAGACAAAACGGTTTCGATCTGGACTCGGATCTATCTTGTACCTTGCACAGGACAGAATTGACATTCAGTATGCCTCGAAATGTTTGGCATCAAGTATGTCGAAGCCGACGGTGCAGGCACTAAAGTGTCTGAAGCACTTGATTTTGTATCTGAGTGGAACAGCTACAAGAGCTACTCTTTTACCGTATACCGAAATCGGGAGCCGGTTGATTACGAAGTTGAACGGCCAAGAGGATGAAGAAATCAGCAGTGGATCAGGACATGTTGTGGAAGCGTATTCAGATAGTAATTGGGCAAGTTTGAAGACACCCGAGAAAGCTCGAAGGAAGAGTACGTCATCGGGAATCATCGTACTGAACGGAGTACAGGTGTTATCGTTTTCAAGGACCCAGAAAGCCACATCATCATCAAGCTGTGAAGCAGAGTTGTACGCACTGAGTGGAACCTGTGGAGAAGCTATCCTAGTCGGAAGGCTGTTCGAGTTCCTAGTGGACATGCCCGTACGCGTGGAGATACGGTGCGATTCCTCATCTGCACGACAGTGGAGCCAACGGAGAGGAGTTGGACGCCTGAAGCATGTGGATGTTAGGCTGTGTCAACTGCAAGATTGGGTACGAGACAATCTTGTAAAGCTTGGTACGGTACGAACCGCGCTAAATGTAGCGGACCTCAACACCAAGAAGTTGTCGTATGCCCGAAGGTCATTTCTGTTGTATCACTTGTCACAAGTAGAGTATGATGAAGATGGAAACTTGGAACGCACAGGAGAGCAAGAGTACGAAAAGCACGAGCAAGAAAAGAGGTTGAAAGAGTATGTCGGAAGTGGACAGATTAAGAACCTCATAAGAGCCATACAAGTATTTCATCTGATGAAGCCTATCACCGCAGCTTTGCTCAAGGAGGACGTAGTGGACGCCCAAGGAGAAAGTAAGAAAGCCATGGACGGAAGTTTCACGAAATTCGAGGTATGCATGATGGTATGTGTATTCATGCTTGCAGTGCCGTATGTCCTATCTGTATGGACGAAGATGCTGAAGACCTTGGAAAGGCTGAGAGGCATTGGACGTGTGAAAATCAGCACTGGTTCACGAGCACGTGTGTATCACCGTGGAACATGCTGGCACGTTCAAGGGCCGCACCACCAGCCCGGCAAGTGGCTATGGAAAGATATGAGCGATGCTGAAAGCGAAGGCTACAGAGCATGTTGGGTTTGTTTTCCGGAAACAAAACCGGAAGGATCTTACAGGAACCCTACTTTACGTAAGAAGCGGGGAAAAGCAGAAGGACCCGTATTCCTGGAAGACGATGACTGGGAATTCATGGAGAATGTGTTGGAGTATGAGGTGGACAGTATCGGAGAATGCACAAAGATGTGCTATTGGTGTGGATCACGCCGATGCTCAAGGGAGAAGAAGAACCACCAGAAATGCTCATGCAGTCGTTGCATTGAAAGGTATGCCACCAGCCAATGGAGAAAGAATTATGACACCACCAAGGATGAAGAGTCTACTGGCAAAGGATCAGTCGAAGTGCGTGGTGAAGGAATGCACTCTTGGAATACCGGAGTTCAGAAAAGAGAGACCGGTAAGGGATCATTGCGGAAGCGTGGAAAAGCCGCGATGGATCAAGTAGATGGAGTTCGTATGCCAATCATCAGTGAGGAAGACTACCAGCGTGGTGGAAGAGTTACGTCTGGACTGGCAACTGGAAGTGAAGAGGCAAAGGAGCCTGAAATGATTGAGTATCAAGGACGAATGATCAGTGTGGAAGAAATGGGCGATATGATGATGCCCCAGGAATGTCAGGATTCCTATGAAGCGTATTGCGAGCGGACTCGCATGGAGCAGGGTCAGGAAGAAGAGAATGTTGACCCAGGAAGTCAGTAAGTCCTACATCGTGATCGAACATGAGACGAAGAAGTGAGTGTAGGCAAAGACGAAAAAGTTTCACATTGGAACAAAACAGCAGAAGCGTAAAAGAAGAAGGAGCGCTGAAGCTGTAAGTTTCTTGGAATGGTTTCACCTAAGCGAAGTACTTGTTACTGTACGAATGTCATGACACGGACGGTCTGACACACCTCCCTAATTGGGGGACGGTCAAAAGGTGGGTTGCATGGAATGTTTAACCCAAGGACTAGCAAGGGCAAAGCCTATGCAGTCACGGGCGGAGGTATGCCCGACCGCAGACCAAACGCGAAGTACAGCACAAGGACTTCGAGGCAGGGTGTTAAATCTTGTACATGGAAACGCCCCACACCTTTGGTGAGCCCTAGGCTACGGAGATAACATGTATAGTTGTACACTGTGACTATGCAGCGCCTTTGGCTTAAGCAGGAAAAGCGTGAACGCTCAGGGTCTTACAGTTTAACTCAATCGCACAGTTTCCTTCGACAACCCGGCAGGCTGGGGCTTCGCCCTCACCTCGGGAACAACTCTGCCTAACCACCCCGAGGTAGATTCTCATTGGCTGGAATCTTGGGGAAAGGTTCGGGCCGCCCCTACCCAGTACCTCCCGGAGCTGCCGGGCTCCAACAACACTGGCGAACTCAAAGCCCTGATTGAACTCTTCGATTACCTTCTCTACCATTCGACTTTCCAACTTGGTGATCGTCTCACTATATATACGGACTCACAGTACGCTCTCTCTCTCCTCCTTGGTTCCTCAGTCCCTACTACACACCACCAGCTTGTTACGCTGGCTCAACAGTATTATACAGCCCTCAGATGCCGTTTTCGAGTTGATCTCCTTAAAGTACCTTCTCATGAAGGCATTCCGGGCAATGAATTAGCCGATACCTTAGCCAAACGTGGCGTCCACTCTTTTGGCTCCCTTGGCCGATTTGCTACCACCCCCTCCAAATCTCTCCAACCCCCCGAAATTGGTTTTAATCAACACGGTTGGGACTCACTTGCTGTTATGGAGCAAGATGATTTTCTAATCTCTAAAATTAAAGAATACACTTCACTTATCCCTATTTTGCCACTCTCTGCTAAAAAAACCCTGGATTTCCTCACATACTTTGCATCTCATTCAGATCTTTCAGAACACTACATTCCCAGATACCACATCCCTGAAATCGGCACGAACTGCCATTAAGAAGTCCGCTCGTAAAGACAAAAAACTGTTTATTGGGCAGAACCTCCAAGACGACTTCTACGGCAGTTCTATTCAGCAATGGACTCATGCTCGCCAGATCAGGTCGGAATTTCGCCCCCGTGCTGCGGGCCTCTACAATCTCACAGGAAAACTCGTCTCTTCTTCTCAGCGGGCCACCACTTTCGCCGATTATCTCTCCCAACAGGTGTGGCACTCAACAGGAGACCCCAACATTCTCCAGCATAACCCTCATTCTCCGATCCCCGAAATAGATTCTCCTTTCACAATGAATGATTTGGACGCTGCCTGAAGACGGCTCAAGAACCATAAGGCCTCTGGCCCCAACGAGGTTCCCGGAGAAATTTACAAACATGCGGCTTACATTTTGAAACTCTATCTTCTTTCCCATTACAATCAATGCTACCAGGAGGCGAGGGTACCCCCCTCCTGGCTCTTTTCGGAAGTAGTGATGATTCTAAAGAATACCCAAAAAGACGCCAGGCTCCTTTCCAACTATCGTCCCATATCTCTTACCAATATCTCTTACAAACTTTTTGCCTCTATGCTTCAACAAAAATTGGAAAAGCATTTGGACCCCCGTATTCGGGACAGGCAGTTTGGTTTTCGGAAAAATCGCTCCACTACACAACCCATCCACATCATTCGCCGTCTCCTGGAAGTTTATGAAAGACAAAATTCTCCGTTACATGCTCTCTTCATAGATTGGAGTAAGGCCTTTGACTCCGTTACATTTACGGCCATAGAAGTGGCAATGATTCACGTAGGAGTCCCAGATCATACACGTAAGGTTGTTATGGCGCTTTATGACAACCCTACTTTTCTAGTTAGAGACTCCTCTCAAAAATCTACCGTTCGTACACAGACGAAAGGCTTACGCCAGGGGTGTCCACTATCCCCCTACTTGTTTGGATTTGTATTGACACATCTATTTCATGATGTTGAGCATGATTATCAAACAAGATTTGGCGAAATTTCCGGAGTATTCCATGTCCCCTCCCCCCTTTGGGATTTAGAATATGCTGATGATACAGTTCTCCTTTCTTGTTCAGCTGAACAACTTAATCGTCTCTTACATTCTGTACAGCACCATGGCCACAAGCGCGGCCTACTTCTTAATGAAGATAAGTGTGAGCACTTGCGCCTACATTCACAGAATCGTATTTATTACGCGCCATCTGCGCAGGACTCTTGCCAGTGTAGATGCTGCGGTGGAGCTCACCCCCCCCCACCCCAGTACCTCTATCAGACGAGGTTAAGTACCTTGGAGTCTACCTCGACCCAAATAATAACAACTGTAAAAGTACCTCGTATAGAATTTCCCAGGCAGTTGCAGCCTCGAGGTTGCTCAGACCCCTCTTATCTCACGCCAACTTGCCGCCCAGTTGGAAACTTACGGTATATCGCAGCATTGTCCTTTCGATTCTCACTTACGCTATGGATAGTGTTTTACTCACATCGCCACAGCTCCGCAAACTGGACTCCATTCATTATAAATCCCTTCGTCGCATTTTTAAAATTAAGTCATCCTTTTACCACAGAATCCTAGACCCCTCGACCTCTTTGTGCTCTAACCAGTATCTCGCGTCTCTTTCATACAGAACTCGTAAGGTTATTACTCCTTCCCAACTCTACTCGCAACAGCGACTCCAACTTTTTGGCCATATACATAGACATCCAGAATCATTGGAAAGCCAATGCACATATATGACCTCCCACGCCTATAGACATATCCGGGCCCCTAATAGAGCAGGTAGACCCCGAATACATTGGGCCGAATCATGTATGACGCAGGCCGCAGAGCGTATCGATTACTTGCTCTCGGACGCTGCCCCTTCTCATGAACAAATACAGCATAGCTTTTACCAGATGCCGACACCGGCTAGCATCGCTGCGGCACACAGCTCCTCTGGGTTAATGTGGATGGACAACACCTTCCTATACCGCCGAGTGCAGCCACGCTGCCAAGATCGCCAATTTTGGGCGAAGGTTGTACATAAACCTCCTCGGGGCCGTGCATAATTTACGCCACCAGTAATGGAATTAGGATAGGTCGGTGCTGATGGGCTAGTAGAAGACAGCCTTCCGCGTTCGAAAAAAAAAACATACGTGCCAACGTACTAACGTACTAACGTACTAACGTACGTACGTACGTTACCACCCCCCTGGGGTTCTTACTGTTCGGGTGGTACTTGTGCATGATATGTCATATGTGTTCCCGGCCATTCAAGCTGCACTCCGCAGCACGATAAATTTGGGAAGGTTGTTGGGCAACGAGTCACCAGCCAAAATGCATAATTACGGGTTGTGCAGCTCAGGTAGTAGCCATCACAGATACTTGTAGCATGCCGAGGGGTTACAGGGCGTTCCCGTGTCCCAGGACTGCAAGCACGGAATGGAGATCAACAAGATACGCCTGCCGCCCCCACATGGTGGCCGGCCGCCTGCAAAGAGCACATAAGAAACGTTGCGAGCAGTCACCCTCTTCAGTACTTAATCTACAGCAGCCCTTCCACGGCATGGCTGATCAAGTTTTGTAGACATGCGCTAGTTGCGAACATCACAGCTATCAGCTACCCTAAACCCTAAACCCTGAGGAACACACATGGCTTTCAAGCGGCCCTCCGTTTACTCAGATCCTTTGCACATTGCAATTAACATGGACCAGCTGCGAAGCTTTGATTATAGAGAAGCAGCGAGAAAGGCTTGATCTTGCAATCGAGTGCTGATGCCAAGTCTGCCGATGTTGATGTTGCCTCATCAAACTAAGCCATGGCTGCTCGGACAGACTCGGACAGCCAGGTCTAGCCTGGCTCTAGCCTTTACGTAGTAGTTGTCCCGGCCGAATTCTTCGAACCGTAGACAACTCCCGACACGCGTCCCCAGTGCCTGATCGTTTCAGCCAGAAGCCAAACCCAAAGCCGATGCCATCAAGGCAGAGATGGGGGCAAGGACGCTGGCAAAGGCAGATCGCGAGAATCGCATCTTGAATCCTCCAACCAGGTTTAGAGTCAGCGGGTCCTGAGGGCTTTTGTTCACATCTTTTGTCCATGTCAGAGTCCAGACATGTTATGGCAGATGTGTGGGCCGGGCGAACAGCTGACAATGATTTGGATGGTGGTGAGGTTGATGCTGATGGTCAACACCACCCGCACCTGAAGCCCTAACCAGAAGCGCCATATCCCAAGCCGCTCCATTGTCGACTGGCTCAGGTCATGAAATGCATGTTTGGGGAGGGAGGGGGTTAGGCGTTTACAGTCGATCGCAGGGTCTCTGCATGCCAATTCCATAAAAGACTTGTGTTTCAAAGGGGTCAGGGACTCAAGGTAGTTGTTTCGTTCTCAGTTGCATCCCAAGGATGTTGGGCTTGACGCTTTGGGTGTTGACCACAGTCGTGGCTTCTGTGCGCTCGCCATGGCCAAAGAGGAGCCGGATGAGCAGGCTGAGCCGATCGTAGATGCTCAGAGGCTGTGCGGCCAGCAGAGCTCGGACATTTCACTTCGATCTTTCAAGTCGCGACTGGTAGAGTGGCGAGAGCAATGTCTTAGGTTTCAAGCCTCTGGCGAGACGTGGCTGCCCACGAAGCCCTGTTGTCCGGCGAGCCCCTTTCTAGGGTTAGAAGCTTGTCTTTGGCAAGGCTGCAAGAAGCACGAGCCAACCCCATGTGCACAACTCCTGAGCATAGAGGAGTTGCTTGAGTTGTACGAGTTCTTCCGCGAAAACCCGCACCATGGCCTTTTCGAAGACCAGCCGGAGGCCGCTTCCGGATCTGAACCACGGCTCGATGTGCGCCCCTGGATGCGGGATGTTCCCGCACGAGTTTGGGCTGGCAGTGGCTATCTGCTCGAGGAGAACGGCATGCAGCAGCTCTCCACGACCTCCGAGAAGCATTCAGAGTCAGTGGTCGAGCCAAGAGCGGGCGGCCATGCTCCTAAAAGGCAAAGGGCTGTGCAGCCCAGGAATACAGCCACCAAGAAGAGAGGCCGTGGGGGTACCAGCAAGGTCAAAGAGAAAGCCGAGGCCCAGAAGCTTAAGAGGAAGCAGGTCACAGCGAGAGCCAAAGCCCACAAGCTAGCCAAGAAGTCTGAGCGGAAGACAGCTCCCCTCTCCGACGTGAGAGGCGTTTACTTCTGCAAGGACAAGATCTGGCGTGTGTCCATGTACAACCCCTCCACCCAGAAACAACTCTATGGGGGCTCTTTCAAGAACCAGCGGGAAGCCGAGGCCAGGGCGCGAAAGCTGGGCAAAGAGTTGGGGGTGCGAACCAAGCGCAAGGCCCACTTTGAACCGCTGGGGACGCAGAAGGGGATCAAGTGGTACCGGGGAGGCTGGAGAGCCTGGTTCAGGATCTCCGAAAGTAAGAAGCAAATAGAGAGAATGTGCGTTCCCGGTGATTTATCGACCAAGGAGGTTGAGAAGGCCTGGAAGAAGGCGGTGGCCTGGCGCAAGCAGCAGGAGAAGCAGCATCTTAAGCAGGCCAGTAAACGCTGACAGTATGGCCACGTGTGGATGTGCACGATGCGAAACGAATGCAACAGAGCTGGCCAAAACTCTGGGTTTAAGGTTTCGGAAGTAGGTACGGTTAAACCGTAGCACACGGTCGTCCCTGTACAGTCCCAAGGTACACAAAGTATGCATGTGGATCGAAGGTTTATCAAGTAGGATGACCCTTGCGCAACCCCAAGATACATAAAGAGTATAGTATACACCTTATCCCGAAACCCAGTAGGGCCTTGAATAAACTAGCATAGTAAGCCCGGTTAAGTGGTGCAGTTATAATCAAAAACCACCAACAACCACACCACCACCCCACCACCACAGATAGCAGCAGCAGCACCACCACCACCTCGACCAAAACCTCCACCACATCACCACCAAAACTGCCACCAGCACCGCCACCACCACCAACACCACCACCGCCACCACCGCCGCCACCGCCACCTCTACCAAACCACCACCACCACCATCACCACCATCACCGCCACCGCCACCACCACCACGACCGCCACGGCCGCCACCGCCGCCGCCACCAATACCACCACCACCACCACCACCACCACCACCACCACCACCACCACCACCACCACCACCGCCACCAGCAGCAGCAGCACCACCACCGTCACCACCACTAGCACCAGCACCAGTGCCACAGCGCTGTCACCATCATGAACACAGTGACGACCACCATCGCCATTATGATCACAATCCTTAGCCTCCTAGTCTTCATTGTCCTGACCCTTATTATCCTGGTCATCGTCTTCACCAACGGCAACATGGTTGCCATCAATAGTCATCGTCATCCACGACCACCTCGTTGTCATCCTCGCAACAGTAAGGGCCATCGTCACCAACACTATCATCATCATGATCATCGTCGCAGACTGCCTTCGTGGCCGTCTGACTGAGAACAACACTTCACCAAGTTTTTGCTCCTCAAGTGACATCGCTTGCCTGCGCATTCTGGCTTGTCAAACGAGGCCTCCCTTAGGGGTATTTAGAAATAGTTGTTAATTATTTGTGATTATAATCCCTAAGAAATAGTTGAACTTATAATTGTTGCTAGAGTTCTAAGGTCAGTATAGGAACACTGATGCCTGACGAGACTTCAGCCGGCAGATCCGTGCAGGTCAGCCGCTAGGGCCTCCGATGACCACCTTCCCGCTTCAGGCCTCGCCTACGGTTCTAGGACTCTTTGTAAGATGAATGCACAAGTCACAAGTCAATGACTACGAACTGATTTGCCTTCTTTGTCCGGCTGTCTGATTGCTTGTACCTCCTTTACCAACACGTGAGAATGGGAGCAGACTAGTCATAGACACGTAGAGGAACTGACGGTTTTCGTCGCGTAGTTACATATATGTGCATGCCCCTGTGCGTGCGTGCGTGCGTGCGTGCGTGGGTGTGTGTGTGCACGTGTGTGTGTGTGTGTTTGTGCGCAGGCAGGTGAGATCTGCTTGTACAAAAGCTCCGCTCATGGCTGGATTCCTGCGAAGGTGCCCAACCCAGCAAACTTCGTTAAGGAGACCGGTTTAGAGTTTGCTAGAGTCTAGAGTGTTTGGGGTTTGGGGCTTCGAAGACCGAGGTGCAGGCTTCACACCGCGACACGGGGTTGGCCGCAAGCCACGCAGTTTTTCCTATGCATATGCAGGCATATTCGTTGTCGCATGTGCCGTGCGTGCGTTCGGACCCGTCCGTTTTTGTCGGATCTCGTTTTTCAGAGGTGTTGCGTTTAGGGATTGCAGCTTCGGGTTTGGAAGGCATGTGGGGCTGGTAGATTGGCTTAGGAGGTTGCCGCACTATAGTGTTCCGCTTATGCAATCTTCCACCTGCTCCAGTAGCACCCTCCATATGCGTTATGATCCGGCTTTTCGCAAGCACAGAGTTCTAGAAGGTCTCATGCAGCTTCTAGAATACTGACAGTACTTGGGATCATAGCACGGTAGACTCGCGTGGTGCAGTCCTTGGAATCTGACAGCCACCGAACACTGGCACTGCAGGCACGGCTTTGGAAACAAATGTACCCCAAGGAGCCCTGGGCTCCTTCAAGGGCTCCTAGAAGGACCCTTTTAGGGTTCCTTTAAGGGCCCCTTTGGAGGGTTCCCCCTTGAGGGTTTCTGTAAAGGGTTCCTTTAAAGGTTCCTTGAAGGGCCCCTTTTGAGGGTTCCCCTTAGAGGGTTCGTTAAAGGGTTCCTTTAAGGGTCCCAAAGGTGCAGAGCTACCGGACCGGCGAGGGAACCTGTGAGCTGGACGTGAAGCCCGGGGCCAACGCGCGGTGCCCAGAGAGGCCGTGTGACCCAGGAGTTTCAGTAGGTCTGACGGTAGAGGGTTTTTGGGGGTTTGGGGATTTAGGGGTTTAGGGGTGTAGGGCTCCGGTATTTAGGGTTTAGGGGTTTTATAAGGGTTTGGCCGAAATAAGCTGGTGCTACTGAGGAGGTGTATTCTACAGCGAGGCTTTGAGGTTGACCAGGACCCCCCAACTGCCCTTTAATAGAGCCCTTATGGTCCTATAACATTGCGTATTTAAGGTATGTTAGTTGGTAGTTGGGGGGTCTAGGGATGAACGATACTTTCGGTTTCTCCTGACTGGGACGATGACTTGAGTGGTGATGCGATCTCGGTGACGGCGATGATGATCAGGATTGTTGGATTTGAGGACAGAGAAGATAGAGCTGAATGGAGATGAACATGATTGCCAAAAGCGAGTGCTGAACAGATTCATAAGGTCGTGGTCACACTGATGCTGATTTATGTCAGCATGACTCGACGTTGATTGTTGTGACGCTTGTCTTCACGACAACGATGGTAAGGACGGATGACAGTGGCGGATGTTGTTGTTGATGGTGACTCTTCTACTTAGAGGGTCATGGGACTTAGTAACTAGGGTTATAATTAAGGTAACTATACTGATAACTACATATAACCCCAATTAAGGTACTTAGAACCATACTTACTGAGTCCCATGATCCTCCAAGTAGTGATGATGTGCATGGTAGTGCCGTTCATGGCGATGGTCCTTACCTCGGATGTCGAGATTGGGCCATGAGAGAATCTGTTCTAGCTGCTACGTTTATGTTCGTTTTGTACCTTTTCAATCCTTGAGGCAGTGGCTACTTTCGACGATTGCTTTTCGTAGCATGATGCAGTGTGTGCCAGGTTGCGTCGTGCTTGCTAAGCTGCCTTGCATTGGTGAGAGGGTGTCTCTCTGTGTGTGTGTGTTGTTCGGTTTGGCTTTGTTGTCCTGACGTTTCTTGTTGCAAGCACCGCCATGGCTTCATGCATGCCGCGCGACGATAGTTGCTTTCTTAAGTTGGAACTGCACACTGTCGGTGTGCATTTCCGCCGGCTGATACTTGGTGTGATTTGTCACAGGCATGCGTACATGTGCTTCTGCCTTCTGGTTAGGATTCAGGCCAACTTTGTCTCACTACGCAGCTTGACTGCTCAAGGACCGCCTAGCGAGTCCCAGGAAAAGACCGCTTACAGCCTGGGGGTTGTAGGACCTGTCTTCTGCCTGAGCGTCAACCTTACGGTTTTAATCTCTGATCATCCTTGCTTTGCTTTGCTGCCTTGCTTTGATCTACGATTGGTTGCCTTGGGCTTTGTGACCGAGAGTTGAGTGGAATCCTCCGCTTTTCACAGGTTATCAGCCGTAGGGCCTCCGCATCCGATTGTGGATTGCTGCTTCGCTGCTGCTGCTTGGCACTCGGACCGCCTGATCCAATCAGCGTCCGATCACTACCGTTTTCCTGGCTCAGACCAAGTTCGGAACTTGTGATTGGCCCGCCACCGAGAGAATGGCGACTCCGATCGGTTCTCCCCGTGTCCCCTCGACTGTCGGTTCTTCACTAGTGACGCCAGTTGCTCGGGATGTCGTGGAGCCCGATGATAGTGCCCACGCATCTCGCTGCACTGCACCCGCCTCGCACGCTTCGCTCGCTCGCTCTGCTTCGCTGCTTGCTTTGCCGCCTGCTGAGGACGATCAGAGAGCTCAGCACCATGCGCCGCTTTTGCCATGCTCTGCTGCCGCTTTCGCAACGCCTGGCACGATGCACGCCGGCATGCTGCCTGCTTCTGCCACCGCTCGTGCTTTGCCTTTGTTGCCTGCCTTTTCTGTGTCCGCTGCTCCTGCTGCTTCCGCACCTGCCCTTCTTCCGACCGATCCTTCTTCTTGTCCTCTGTCCCTTCGCGGGGATCCAGAGGGCGCTCGGGCCCTTTTTGGGTCCGGGCCGGACGGCCGTGGTCCACCGATTTCGGACCCGGCGTCCTTCCGTCCACCGCGCCCCGATTCTTACGGGCCGGTGGCTGGCCGCGGTGGAGCCTTGCTCCCCGACGAGCCCATGAACGACCATCCGGGTGCGCCCCATGTTTCCGTCGCAACGATTACCGCGGCGGATCATGGTGGTGCTGCCCCCGCCACCGATTACGGCGGGAGGCTTACCGGACCCTGTGCTGTCAGGGCCCTGGTCGATGAAGCCATTGGGTCGGAAGCATCCGCGCGTATCGCCACCGATATTCTGGCGATCGCGCAGGGTGTGACCAATACCCAAGCCGACCTCGATATACTGAGGAACGGCGTCTCGGACATCGCTGAAGCACTTGAGAACAAGATCCGAGACATGTGGGAGCTTCTTCAGGGCGCGTTGAGTGATGAGCAACAGCGTCTCACTCACGTACAAGACTCGATCCGAGAGAGACGGATTTCAGATCTCGAGTCCCTTGATGAGCGTTTCGATAGGCTTAACTCGATGCTGAATGACCGATTCATTGAGTTCGATGAGCGGATCCACCAATTCAACGAGAAGCGTGCTGGATCGCTATCCATGCAGCTTGCTGAGACGATCCGTCACATCAAACAGTACCCCGATGCGCTGCGGCAAATCTTGATCTCTAATGCCGAATCGCGTGTCGCTGCGGTTGAGCAGAACGCTACTCACCGCATTGAGGTGATTAGATCCGAGATGAGCCGTGCTCTCTACGATCATAAGGAGAGTAATCGAGTTCTCATCGATCAGCTCACTGCTCGCATTCAGCACCTCGAGAGCGCTCATGTCCGCAGGGGTGGTTCTGACTTGTCGACGCCTTCGCGCCCGGAACGGACGCAGTTCTTCGATATCAGTGACCATGATGGGGATTTTCCCCGTCCTGCGGACTTGCCGCCAGTTCCTGGTGCTCTATTCCCTGGCGGACCGACTACAGCCATTCCGAGATCTTCTCTGTTAGGTCCGATTGATCATGGCTCTCCGCCGGGATGCAATGCTGCGCCTGCTGAAAAGGCCTCAACGGTGCACTCTCAAACGAGTGGCATCAATCTTGATGAAATTCTGAGGCGCGCGCAGCAACGAGTCACGAGTCGCTGACGATCATCCTCCTGAAAGTCGCGGGCAAAATAATCCTGTTGAGCCCGTCCGACAAAATTATGGTCAAACGTCTGCCTCTTTTTCAGGAAGATCTCCGATTCCGGCCGTTCCGTCCACAAATGCCGCCGGAGCGACATCCGGTCCTCAGGCCCTGTCCGGTCAATGATGCTCCTCGAGCTGACATACGACCTATTCCTGAAGCTCGAAGCTTCGCTCCTGAGCCCAGGCCGAGCCCGACCTTCCCGTGCCAAATTTCCTACGACACTCGAACTGTTCCGGCAGGGAAGGGACCTTCAAGATGGTATGATGCAATGCTTGGCCGATCCAATCTCATTGGCAGCAGTTCTGGTGCACCTGTTCTCCATAGCGAGACCGGTACCTTCACGCTGGCACCGAACACAAGCGTCACTGCAACGCTTCGCCCTACTGCTACCGATGACAGTGATGGATGGGCTATGCCTCCGATGCCCACCTTTAATGCCAGAACGTCCGCCCCTGCACCCAGTGCTGCGCCATCCGGACTAGTCGGACCGCCGCCTGCGCATGGCGGTGACGGTGGTTCTTTCGGTGGTGACGGCCCCAACAATCACGGGGGTGCGTACGGTGGTGGTTTTGGAGGGCATGGACACCACGGGTCCGGTTTCGGCCCTGGTGGCGGTGGTGGACCTCCCAGTGGCCCGCCCGGCGGCCCGCCTGGTGGTGGAGGCCCTCCCGACGGGAGTGGTCCGCCCGCTGGTGGCCTTGATCCGCCGAGCATCAGGCCCTCAGGTCGACCGAGCGGGAATGATACTGTCCAGTGCGAGCGCTGCACCGGAACGTTCCCGACCACCGTGCGACGGCCGTGCATCTCTTGCCGGTTCTCGTGCTGCAACGGATGTTGCCGAGATCCTTTGAGAATCTGTCTCGTGTGTCTTGAAAGACAGACTGGGAATCCACCTGGTCCTAACGATACGGGATCCGGTGGACCCAAGGGCGATGGATCGCTGAGCGAGGCTAAGAAGGCAAAGTGCAAATCCTTTCGGCTCGACCCAGAGCCCGAGCCCGCTCAGCTGCGACGCTGGATCGTCGATATGAAAGAGCGAGTTGCGAATGCATTCGCATACGATCCCGGATACGCACTCTCATGGGTTGAGATTCCCGATGGTACACGATATGAAGATCTCCTTGATGAGTGCAAGTACGGAATGCTTGAAAACGAATGCAACTCTGCATTCCGTGAGTGCGTCAAGTCCATTGCACTGAAGAATAAGATCCAGACCGAAACCGAGCGCATGCATACGATAAATCGGCGACTCGGCAGTAGGCAGATCTTATGGTTGTTGTATGATTTCCTTCGACCACATGTCACTGGCGATTCGACTTTCAAGCTCGTTGATCTCATGAAGACCACGATTGATCGGTTTACTCATGGATCCGAGCAGGAAAGGCTTGAAGCCTTCTCCAACCGATGGGATCATGTTCTCGCTGGTATATCAGTCGATCGCCCCGAGGATCCTGTCCTTTGCGCCCTCTTCTATGAGCAGGTGCGTGAGTTCCGCTGTCTCGAGTTCGATATGCAGTTGTGGGACAGGGATGTGTCAGTTCGGAACTACGCATACTTGCGGACCGTCTGCGTCAATGCGATTACAACTTGGCGCCGACGACGCAACCAGGAGAAGATGTACACCGCCACACGATCTACCTCTGCGCAGAGACGATATGCTGCACCTGCGCACGGTAGTCCGCGCAGATCCTTCTCCCGAAGTAAGAGGGGATCCAGGCCTCCTGGCCGCCGAGACTCCAGAAGAGGGAGTCCATACCGAAGGAGCTCGCCAAGGCACACGTCGCCCAGACGATCCTCCCCGAGACGTGGTTCGCCGAGGCGATACTCGCGCAGTCCGGGAAGGGCCGCTCCTGCGCCAACGCGCCCTGCATCACGATCTCCACGAGGACGGGAAATCTGCTACGATTTCAAGAACGGCAGATGTACGCGAGGAAGCGGTTGTAAGTTCTCTCACAACCTCAAGGGTAGAAGCTCCTCGCCGAAGGGATTCCCGCCTCGGTCCCAGTCACCGATTTCAAAGGAGTCTGGTATATGCTTCTACTATGCACGTGGAACTTGCACGAGAGGTGACAAGTGTCCATACAAGCATGTGAAGCCTGGTGCTCCTGCTGAGAGCACTTCTGTTGCCGCTCCTGCGCCTGCTGAGCCCGCGCCGACATCAAGGCGGGTTGACAGCCCGGCGCCAACGCCCTCGGATTTTTGAGAGGGGCGTGCCGCAACCCTGGGGCAATGACAGCATCCTCCATTGGAGACTTTGCGTTCGCTTGTGCAGCATCATTCGATATGGCATGTCCGTCAGTCAAGCGGAAGACAGTGTCGTTTGGGAATACTGAGACCCGCGTGATAGAGTCTTCTTTCCCAGAGCCGGCCTTCGGCCCCGTCAATCGCGAGAGGAATTTGAACTATTCGTGGCCGGAAAATATCCGTGGTCAAAATAGTGCTCGCGAGAGGCGAAGGGCCCATATGAAGGCTGTGCTTTGGCGAGAGCAGGTTTTGCTCGATGACGTTGATGCCAAAACGTTAGGACATGATGCTTGTGTTCTTGAGCTCACGCTATCTCAGCGGAGCGCTTGCGAAGTCTTTGCTGCTGCTGTCAAGTCTATTAAGAGGGTGCGGAGACTCATACTCGACTCCGGTTGCTGTATAGACCTTATTGGTCTCGGTGATTTATCCCGTGAGGAAAAGGATCTGATCGTTCAGAATGCCAAGATCAGCCTTCGGACCGCTAACGGGAAGACTAACACCAAGGGTGTTGCGCACATGCGCATCGATGGTCTCGATGAACTGATTGAAGCCTATGTGTTGGAAAGTACGCCAAGTCTCCTCTCCCTTGGGAAACGATGCAAGGAGCTTGGTTATCGATTCATTTGGGACCCCTTTTGCGATCCGATGTTCTTTGATCCGAAGGGGAAACGACTCAAGGTCGACGTGATAAATAATATTCCCTACCTCGCTCCAAGTGAGACAGAGGTAGTGGCCGGCCGACCTGATCTCCCTCGTGTGTACCCGGCTCTCCCAGCACCGATTATCGTCCACGAAAAGGTCGTGGCGGCTGGTGAAGAGCCTGGTGGCGAGTTAGACGCCATTGGAGAACTTGATCTCGATATGCCCAGCGCCAAGAACGCCCAGAAGAGTGCACCTGACGATAGCAAGAAGGTGCCTGATAAGGGTAAGCCTCAATCGCCGCCCGATGAACCTAGAGCGCGCGATTTGAGAGAAGATGCGAAGTCAATCCGCCATCTTATGACTCATCTGCCTAAGAACCCTTACTGCGATGCCTGCCAACGTGCGAAGATGGAAAATGTCAAGTCCTTCCGCCAAGACTCACCGCGCGATAAAGGGTTTGAGAAGTTTGGCGAACACGTTACCATCGACGCAATGGTGTTGCACGGGCTCGGCAATCGCGGGAATAATGGGGAGACGGATGCTGTCGTCTTCTACGATCTAGCAACCGAGTGGTTGGAGAGCGTCCCCGTCAAGGGAAGAACGAATGCCGACACGCTTCGAGCGTTTCAGCAGGTCTTCGGCGATCTACAAGATGTGAACTCGTTCTCCATGGATGTGGAGAGAAGGTATGCACCTTCTGCGACTCGGGAAATCTATTGTGATAAGGCCCGCGAGTTCATATCGACCTGCAAGAAAGTCGGCTTTTCTGTAAAGCACTCCACCCCGGGGATGCCACGGACTAATGCCATTGCCGAGAGCAAGGTGAAGCTTGTCCTGCATGGCGTATGTGTGGCGCTTCGACAAGCGGGTTTGAGCGCCAAATTTTGGCCTTATGCATGTAAGCACTTCTGTCATGCTCGCAACATCGAACTGCGCGAGGGCCAGAGTGCATATGCGATGCGATTTAATGGTGCTGAATTTGACGGTCAGATTCTGCCGTTTGGATGCCTTGTTGACTTCTATCCTACGCCGGCACGAAAGCAGACCCGGCGGAGTCAGGGAGATGAAGTCGTTCTCGGTGATGGTGAGGAGTACGCGGTACCTGCGCCTGGAGATGATGGATTGATTGATGTCGAAGTTGGTTTCGATGATGATGGTTATCTTGAGTGGATTGACGATGGAGACAATGATCAATCTGGCACTCTCCAGGGCACCGACGTTGATCAACGCTTGTCGTCCTACCAACGCCCCAGCAAGTTCTCCCCTATGAGTAAGCCTGGTATCTTTCTGGGTTATCATTTTGAGAACGGGGTCAAGTGGGACGGTGACTACATTGTCGCCGATCTGGAAGACTTCAAGCGCGATGCATTGCGTGCGAGCGTCCATCAAGTCAAGAAGATATATTGCTCACCCAAGGAGCGATGGACGTTCCCGATGCTCGCCGTGTACGACAAGCAAACTCGATCAGTGTGCATCAACGATCCTGCGATGCAATCCTCTGTGCCTCAGCCAAGTGAGCGCCTTGACGCCTCTGATACGCTCGAACTCGAAGATATCGACGAAATCTTTGCCCTAGACGAGCCGACCCGAATGACCGAAGATGATGTTCGACGGGCTCGTGAGGCCGAGTTGCGAGCCGAATCCTCTCATGGAGGAGGTGTCGATTACTGGGATTATGATCCACTAAATCATAAGTGGACGTATCACGTAGTCGTCCCGAGAAAGGCGATGATTCATCCCAGTAAGACTCCCGGCTCTATTGGCGAATCGCCTGATCCGTGGAAGCTGAGCACAGTGCGTATCTCGCATGTTCAGTATAAGGACAAAAGCCCGGTTACGATCTATGAAACCGGCCACGCCTTCGGCAAGACGAGGCTCATGCAGCTCTGGACAGGCACTGTCGAATTCTTTGATGATGGCTTTGCCCCGCCCAAGAAGAAGCTACCTCCTTACCATGGGTCTGAGATCCTGGAGGGCGAGGGGGGTTTGCCTTATCGTCAGAGTGTGCCGCGCTCTGAGCGTGTCTACAGAGGGTCTCGAAAACCGAACTCTATCGACTCAGAATCCTGGCGCAGCATGAATCGCGCCGAACGGGAGGGATATGTCGAGGCTGAGCGCCGAGAAGCCGAGTCTCATGCTATGTCCCGTGAGGATTCTCGCGTTGCAGGATTCATGGAGATCATCCGATGTGCGATCTCTGCCATGTCGATGGACAGGGAAGACCGTTTTCGTTATCGGTTCTTCTGCTAAGACGCAGATCAAGGTTCGAACCAGTCTGCCGAATAAAGACGGCGCAGAGCGCCGCGTGCAAACTGCGAACGGCTATTATGTCCACGCCTTGCGCGCAAAGGGACGTATTGTTGTTCCTGCTAAATCCCGTGCCTGTGTTGTTACGGATCTTGAGTTTGAGCCCCCAAGCGGTATGTCGGCCCGCCTTCAGCCGCTCCGCGGTAGTGGCCTCGATGTCTGTCCGGCCATGTACACGTACAACGAGGGGGTAACCCAGTCCGGGGTCGACGTCCTTAATCCTACCGACACTGATATTATTGTCGAACCAGGACAGGATGTGGCAGTGGTTCAGTTCTACACTTCCGTGCTAGCCGCGATTGAGCTTGATTTCACGGATGAGGATGCAGGAGATGGTATATCTGCATCGGTAGAGCCCTCCGACGATGGTCTGGCTACCGATGCAGCGCCTGCGATGTCGATTCGTCCCGATCCTCATTCGCATCGCTCTCCAGACTCTTCGGTGTTCTTCTACAGTGCGTGTGTCGCACGGCCTGTTGATCGAAAGGAACGTGCCGCTAATCCCAAGGCCAAGGCTGCTCTTGATAAGGAGTGGAATAAGCTTATCAACCAGGGCTGCTGGGATTATGCCTCAGTGCGTGAATGGCGCGATGTATCTAACGAGGCTATGGCAAAAGGGGAGACGGCCCATGTTGGTCGTATCTTCGATATATGCGTTGAAAAGAACTCCGAGCTACCGGAATCCGACCCAAATCGAAAATTTAAGGGTCGTGTCGTGTTTGAAGGCTGTCATGTCAAAGATGAAGGCAACAATTGGGCGATCTTCTCCGAGATTACATCATGCCCCGCAACCATGGAGGCCGGGAAGGCCGCTGATGCTTTCGGTCTTATGCCCGGTCACGAAATACAAGTTGCCGATGGCGATTCCGCCTATACTCAAGCTAAGCTTGGTGGCCCAGCCACCTGGGTGCGACTGCCTGAAGATCGATGGCTGCCCGAATGGCATGGTAAGTATCATGACCCGGTTGTACGCCTTGTCTTGGCCCTTTACGGGCACCCGGACGCCGGTGGGTTCTGGGAACAGCATTGTGAAAAGGCTCTTCGCTCAGTTGGCTTCGAGCAATGCCCTGATTGGAAGAGCGTGTTTCGTCATCCCAAGCTTAATCTTATGCTCGTGGTCTACGTTGATGACTTTAAGCTCAGTGGACCAAAGGCCAATTTGGCCAAAGGGTGGGAGCTCATGGCATCCAAGATTAAATTGGAGCCGCCCTCGAGCATCAAACGTTATTTGGGATGTGAGCATGTTACCTTCTCACATGTTGTTCCTAATGCTTTTGATCCGCGTTCCTATTGGACGCGCTTTGAGGAACCCAAGAAGGCATTTCCCGAGCTCACTTTTGGTGATCGCGACACTAGCGTCGCGCAGGGCTCTGTCGGTCCTCGCGAAATCCGAATGATCAAGTACGATATGCGATCATTCATGGAGCAATGTGTCTCTCGCTACGTTGAGCTCTGTGGTCCTAAATACAAAGCCACCTTGCGTTCGGCTGACACGCCGTTCCCCGATGAGTCGCGACCGGAGTTCGATACCAATCCGGATCGTCCCGAGGTGAACCGCTTGTTGGGCCATCCCGCCGATACGCCCGTGCCTCCTGGTAAGGGCGTTCTCGGTGACTGTGCTGCCGCTGTCCTGATGAAAATCTTGTATGGTGCTCGCATGGGACGATACGATCTCATCCGTCCCGTGCAGGCACTTGCTAGTCTCATCGCTAAGTGGGATGGCTTGTGTGACAAGAAGCTTCATCGTTTGGTGTGCTATATCAATTCCACCCTCGATCTCAACTTATATGGGTGGATTGGTGATGCGCCCGACATGCTGGAGCTTGTGCTCTATTGTGCTGATCTTGCGGGCGACCGCACTGATTCCAAGAGCACTTCTGGTGTCTTCATGTGTCTTCTTGGTCCGCGTAGCTTCATGCCTCTTAATGCGCTGTCCAAGAAGCAGACTTCTGTGTCGAAGTCTACTCCCGAAGCTGAAATTGTCTCTCTTGATCACGCGGTCTATAAGCTGGGCCTGCCTGCTCTCTCTATGTGGGAGTATATGTTGGGCCGTCGTTTCCGATTGCGTGTCATGGAGGACAATGAAGCCGCCATCCGCGTCATTATCACTGGTCACAATCCTAATTTAATATGCGTCACATGTCTCGTACCCAGCGTATCGATATATCTGCGTTGAATGAACGCTACCACGCTGGTGATCGACTTTCTGTTCGTGACGTGTCCCTCTCAGTTTGAGGCTGGTGATATCCTGACCAAGGCCTGCACTGATGCTAAAGTGTGGGGTCGCAACCTCATGTCTATTGGTCATTTTCGTAAGGGACTCTCATTTCCTCTGGTATGTTATCTGCCGCTCCCGCTCTCCCTGCCCTCCCCTCTGTCTGTCCAACCAGGGGGGTACATCTCGAAACTGGTCACACCCCTTTCAATGATTTCATCCTCGATATGTCTCGCCAGGGGGGTATTTCAATCGACGATGCTCACCAATTCGGAGCAGCGATTAAATGTATTCACATCGGGGGCGAGGGTATAATCCGATTTCCTCATGCTCGAAGTATCAATCTCAGTCTCGACGATAGTGCGAAAGGGATTGCTATTTCGAACATCAGGGTTCCACCCACGCCTATAGTGTGTGTTGTCACTGTTCCGATTGCTGGCATTGCTAGTAAAAGTGACACTGGTTTCAAGAACAGGGGTTGGAAAGAAATGAGGGGCGATCTGAAGGAGAAGGGATGGGAAACCAAGAAACTACTCGGGTGTGCTTCCACCGCCCGATCATCTGGAATCCCTGTGTTCCTTGTACTACCTAAGGGAAACCCTCTATGGGGTAGAGAGTACATAAGACGATGGTCTGAATCGCATGAGCTCTGCCCTGTTAAGCTTTGCTCGTGCTCCTCTGGTCGATGTTCTCAGCATGCGTGGATGTGTGAGATTTTCATGCCTGCCCGTTTTGGGCCTATTTTCATGTCACGATTTGCATGCAACCATAAGAAGGCCAAGAGGGCTGACCCGAAAGAGCTTCGATTTGCGTTGTGGGCAGTGCTTGAACATTTCATGAATTCTGCGGTTTTCGGCTCACAGCAATCCGCGATGCCGATTGCTTAAACAAAGACGCTAAGGCCATGTTCACACACACACACACTGCACTCTCACACTTCACTACAGCAAAGCATGGAGCTCACGGGACGATGATCATAGATCACTACTTTCACCTGACCATTACAGACCACCTCTACTACGACTCGATCTATAGCCCACTTGCGCTCCCTGCTAGGACAGGTTGTAGCTGCCACGGGCTGCGAACTTCTCTGCGCTGCCGCCGCCGCTGACCGATGGGAAAGAACAAGCAGCCGCCGCAGCCACCGAAGAAGGCTGCTGCCAAGACACCGGCTGCCCGATCACCTCAGCCGAAGTCACCCTCGCTATGCAGGGAGGGCCTTCCGAGCGGTCCGATTGTGCCGTCTACGGAGAGGCCACCTGTTCCACCGATTCCTTTGGAACAGGCTGACTCTGAGATGGGCACCGATGAGTGCATGCCCCAGTCCCGACTCAGACCCCGAGAGACGAGTCTACCGGGAACAGGGGACGCTCGGAGGATAAGCCGATAGAATTGAAGACGAGGGCGATGATGCTGAAAGTGGGGGTCCAAGAGATCCCACAAGCCTCAATCTGGCAACGACTCGAACAGCTTACGTGCAATCCTGGTTTCGATCAGAAGCTGCATCAGCTGATTGACTCGTTTCTCCTCACCACTCATCCGCTTGCGGACAAGCAGAGGAGACAATACCCCCGCGAGATCATGGACTTCATCGACCGATATAGGGTGATGTCCGCTCTCGCCTTTTCCCGAGTGGCAACGTTGTCTGGCGAAACCGCAGGTGCCCGCGAGAAAATGAATCTTGCGATGTCGCTGGTACGCCACTGTATGCACTTCCAAGTGCAGAATTTCAAGGGAACTCGTGAGACGTTGAGCAACGATACGTTCCGTCTCATGGGAGCAAGTTACATCCCGTCGCCTCTTGCGAGCTGGAACCGAAATCTCATTGGGTACAGCAGCTCAACTGCTGAACAGCGATGGCTGAGGACCGATACAAGCATCAAGCACAATGACCTCACCAAGCTGCCGCCCATCGAGATATCCAGGGATGCAGTTAATCAGGCTGAGGCTGCGAAGTTCTTTAAGGGATTTCTGCAGCTCCGGCCGACGCTGTCCTTCCTCCCTGGCTCATTCCTGGCGATCAAAGCCCTTAACCGATTCCCTACGCTTGACTCTCTGAAGGAGCAGGCGACTCACCTCGAAGGTGAGCGTAAGGAACACGGCTACGATCTCCCTGCCGTGGATGCGAGCGGGATCGGGGAAGTGGCTGCATTCCGTCATGAGGCTGATGACGAGAACGCCCCGCTGATGAACGGGTGGATCTCGTTCATGAAGGCGTTGGTTGAGACCTATCCCGGACGATGCGTCAGCATCGACGATACGCTCAACTGGGGAGCCAGCACCCCGATGACCTATGAGGATGGTGCTTCGCAGGTCGTTATCCGCCCGACTGACGGATGGGTCTATGTCCCCGCGATCAACTCGGACATTTATGATCCCCAGGAGACGTATCTCCACGGCACGATTCTCCGATACCTCTGGTCGATTCTTGCGCACGGAGGGTTGTTCGGTGAAGATTATGTGACGGACGACCGCGGAAGTCACGAGCCCTGTGTTTGGGTTACCGGCGCCGCCGCCGAGGCTGCTAGCAGCTACGCCTCCGGCGTGTACCTCGGCGGAGGATACTGGTTTCAGGTGATGATCTGCGTCTCCCGTACGATGGTGAACACCCACGGCCGTACGACAAAGAAGCTGGGGGGGATCCCAGAAGCAGATCCGCGTCGGAACTAGATTTCTCGAGCTGTGCGGGATAGCATTCAGGCCCTTCCGACTCCTGGATGACCGTGAGCAAGGGGTCTCCACCTCGCCACACTACGTTATCCACGGACACCGATTTCTCAGTGCCGATGGGACGAAAGCCGTGGCATGGCACCCGTGGATGGAGGCGAGCCCAATCGATCCACGCAATCTGAGATTGCTGGGACATGTCGTCGCCAACGATGATGTCGAGTTTGCCGACCTTACGATTCAGGGAGGCAGCACTACCCAACAGGTTGCCTCTACCGAGACAGAGCAACCTGGCTCAGCCGGGGCTGATGATCAGGCCGCGGCAGGTGGTGGTGAGACGACGGAGCGAATCACTGTCAACCCATCAGTGCTTCGACGCAACCACTGGATGCCTGACTCCTATGGAACAAGCGAGACGGCTAACGTAGCTGGACGGTATGCATTGATATCCGAGCTTCAGTCCTCATGCTACCGAATCGAGCTTGCCCCATTCTTCCAGTTGCGTGCACCCAGGGCAACACCGGAGCGAGGCTGACGAGAGAAGACCTCAAGCTGCCGCCGGGGTTCGCCATGCAGCGACGGGTGACAGCATTCCGCAAGCCAGACGAGGATCCAGTGCAGAGCCTTATGGGGCTCACCAACGATATGAGTTATGGATCCACCAGCCGAACTGGGGACGATAGGCTGTCCCAGATCCAGCGCAGTATTGCAGTTCAACTACAGAACACTGCGGGTTTCATTGCGAGTGAGTTCCGAAAGCATGCGCAGTCCATCGCTGCCTCATCCTCGCGTCGCAGTGATGCCTCAGGCGAGTAGTCAGGGTGATGGCGCAGCGGACAACGATTTCCCGTCCACTGAGCCTACTGGCGGTGCGTCAGAGCGTGCAAAGACGCCGCCTCCGCCACCTGAGAGTCCTCCTCCTCCGCCGCAAACGAATGCACCTCCGAGGGCGTCCGAGGAGAGTGCAAAGGAGGATGATGGTGATGACGAAATGGAGGATGACACGGTCGATCAGAAGCCAGAGCAGAAACCCGAGGAGGACGCTGATATGGGTAGCGGAAAGGAGCTGCAAGACGAGGTCCCCGGCAAGGCCCCGCCGCCAGCTGCCCGAACTTGGCCCGAACCGCTGAAAACCCTCCGGAACACGGCGTGCGTTCCAGTTCTCCGAACGATATGGTTGCTCAGGGAGCCGTGCTCTCCGGCGCTCGAGGGCCGGATGTCGATATCGGCCCGGCCAGTACCGCAGCCGATCAGGCGGCAAACGATCCGAGAAATTGTCGGATCGAGGGCCCTGGTATCAAGGCGACAACGATTCATCGCCCTGACCAGATGCCTGAAAGGGGTATTGACTCCATTGCGCCGATCGTGCAGTACGAAATGACGTCCGTCCCGATTGCACTGCCGGACTTCGTCGTTCCAGGACTTGACATGGGCATCGATGACTCCGTCCATGGACGACTGGTCTCCGCGACCTGTCTGCCACCGACTGACGAGCAGCGCAAGTTTTCGAGGCGCCGTTTCGCCATGATTTCTTCGAGTCAGACGGGGTACTTGAACGAGGCACTTCACAAGAAGCCCGAGAAGGGGGATCACAATTCCTTCCTCCGACCGGAGTCTTATGAGGATTGCCGCGAAATTCACAGCGCTGTTAGGGCATACAATGCCAAGGATGCAAAGTACCGATCCATTGGCGGAACGTCTGTGTCATGCAGCCGATTGCTTATCGATGACGCACAGAACATCCCTCCAGCAACGATTCCGGACGCAGGGGTGATCAATCTGGTGCGAAAGCTGCTGTTCCGAGTGCTGACGCAGACGAAGGAATATCCCGCCGCCACTGGCGATCGGTCGCAGAGCCGTCCCCAGGATCAGGAGAGGGGCGTTCCCTTGTACTCACACTTCGATCAAAGTGGGATCATCGCGTTCGGTATCATTCCGATGTACATGGAGCGCGAGAGAGAGTACATGAAGGCCAACGCCGGGGAGACTAGTGGTCGGATTCTTCTCCAGACGAACATCCTGGATGAGAACGATGAGCCGACCGAGCTCACTCTTCGATGCATTATGGAGCTTGCCCGGACGGACAACAACCGAATGTTTGAGTTCTTCTACTCGACGATCAACGGAGATGGAAGTCCTCAGTTTGTTGGCATCCGAGCAACCTACGGTTTCGGTCCCGATAACTTCAACCGATTCCGATTGCTGACAAAGTGCCAGCACGGGCCGTTCATTCAGCTCGCCCAGGATCAGTACGTCGCCGGCGAGAGGAGAAGGAACGTGGCCCGACATCACCCTCAGTATGGATGGGGATGCGCAACGATTCGCGAGTTCTTCGGGTTCATGAGTGATTGCAAGATCAATCCCCCGAGGGGACAGCTGTTCCTCACCCTACTCCCGTACGCTCCCGGATCTGGGATGAACAACGAGTGGGAAGAGGTGTATATGAGTGTCCGAACGAACCCGAAGCGTGAGACGCTATCGAATACCGCGTCCTCACAGTCCATGCTCCCTGAAGGATTGGGATCCAACCGCATGATCGTATTTGCAATTGATTTGCACATGATCGCGGCGGGTATCAATCCGATTGCCTTCCATCCGAGAGGGTACTACGCGATCAAGGACAGTATCCCTCTTGCATGTATGCCGATCGCATACTTCATGGACACGGGAACTCTGGTGTTCAACACGGCATTCAAGTACATCGGAGGTCCGAAGTTTGGCACTGGTCCCGAGCGAGGAAACCACAGACGAGAATCGTGGCCGCTCGCTAGCTTCGACTGTCCCATGTGCGGAGCCTCATTCCCGGTTGGTCTCCACATGTGCCACTCTTGCACTAAGCCGATTCACTATCCTGATGGGATGTTCTACGCCGATCCTGTAAACCCATTTCAGGTCGAGTATTACGGATCTCATGCTGATTGGCTCAACGATCTTATCGAGCGAAACAAGCTTACGGAGTTCCAACTCCACGAGTATCCTGCGATCAAGAATCTGAGGAACTTTCCGGTGTCTGGGTCTGTCTCCGAGGACCACAGGCAGACTGCGTTCTTCGGGGTGCCGCCGATTAAGTGCATTGCAGTCGATACAACGCCTGCTGAGGTGGAACTGTTCAAGAAGAGTGTGCGCGGAACGATTCAAGGCGCCATTCGATTGGACATCGAGAGGCTTGTTGCCGGGATCACTGGCAAGGAGGCTCGAATGGGCGTGGAGGATTTCTTCTCTTCGCAATCGATCGCCTGTGCAGTTACGATTGTCAAGCACGTTGGAGCGGTATTCGCCACGTGTCGCGAGAAGCCTCTGTGCTACTATGCACGATGGTCGATCCATTGCCAACGCGCTTACCGAGTCTGTCTGTCGCGCGGATACCTTTCCCCGTTTTACACAGCGGGGACGCTCGAGTGCTGTGTCGATACAAACATGCTCGAGAAGATCCGACTGGCGCATCTGCCCCTGCAGAATGCCAATTTGACAATGAGAAGGCAAATTCGACTCTCGACCGAGTTTGATACATTGGATGAGTTCCGTGCCACTATCACGGATACGCAAAAGTATCAACGATACATGCGGGTCGACAGTGAGAGTCTTTCCGCGCTCCTGGCCAAGGTTACCCTCACCACGTGCTACGGCATTCCGATAAAGGGAGAGCCTGGGTAATGTTGGATTGATATTAATAAACCCCCCCCCCCCCTGAGGTTGTTTTGCGCGGGGGTCTCTTGGGGCAGGGTCTGGGGTCGGGGTGGCAATAGTAAACCTCTGGCCTGCTCCGGGCCTAGTATACTAGTAGTAGTAATAGTAGTAATAGTAGTAATAGTAGTAATAGTAGTAATAGTAGTAATAGTAGTAATAGTAGTAATAGTAGTAATAGTAGTAATAGTAGTAATAGTAGTAATAGTAGTAATTAGTACGTGAAGTCTCAACCTCTGGCATTCGCAGCACTCTGGCTTCTGTGCCGTCGGCCTTTCTGCTTTCCTTCTGAACTCCCTCTGACGCCACTGGACTGAAGCAAGGAGTCTGGCCTAGCTGGCGAGGGTTTGTTTCTGTTTAACTAATTAGCCACTGAATATCTGAGGCCATGGCACTCTCTGATGCGGACATGAATCTGGGTGAGGAGTCTTGTCTGTGTCTTCTTGTTTTTGGGTTTGGGTTTCTGCGAGAAAGGGTCTGGGTTTTGGTGTCTGGATGTGACTTCTGCTCTTTTGTTTATCTGAGGCACCATCTGGACCCCTGGGCAACCCTGGCGAGCCTTGGCGATAATTAATCTGCCAGAAAGGGTCTGGGGTTTGGGGTTCTGGGTGCGACTTCTGCTCTTATCTGAGGCACCCAATGGACCGGCCAACCCTGGCGAGACTTGGCGATAATCTGCTAGAAAGGGTCTGGGGTTTGGGGTTCTGGGTGCGACTT
The DNA here is from genome assembly GCA_905221615.1 of Symbiodinium sp. CCMP2592. Classification (NCBI taxonomy): domain Eukaryota; class Dinophyceae; order Suessiales; family Symbiodiniaceae; genus Symbiodinium; species Symbiodinium sp. CCMP2592. The sequence goes on from CAJNDT010000456.1 coordinate 133,245, forward strand.
CTGCTCTTATCTGAGGCACCCTCTGGACCGGCCAACCCTGCCGAGACTTGGCGATAATCTGCGACAAAGGGTCTGTGTTTGGGGTTCTGGGTGTGACTTCTGCTCTTATCTGAGGCACCATCTGGACCTCTGGGCAACCCTGTCGAGCCTTGGCGATAATCTGCGACAAAGGGTCTGGGGTTTGGGGTTCTGGGTGTGCTTCTGCTCTTATCTGAGGCACCCTCTGGACCCCTGGGCAACCCTGGCGAGCCTTGGCGATAATCTGCGAGAAAGGGTCTGGGGTTTGGGGTTCTGGGTGTGCTTCTGCTCTTATCTGAGGTCTGAGGCAGCATCTGGAGCCAACAACCCTGGCGACACTTGGCTGTTTCTGCGAGAAAGGGTCTGGGGTTTGGGGTTCTGGGTGACTTGTCTGGCATTTGCAACTGCTACTCTTATCCGAGGCACCGTCTGGAGGGCTCACTGCCGATGATCTGATGGAGACTCTGAAGGCACCAACATGACCGTGCACGTTCGTTTCTGTGTGTGTCTGCATGTGTCTAATAATTTATCTGCCCTGCAGACGCTGGACCGGCAGAGGGGCCCTCTGTCGTTGCTCTGCACCGACCGCGTCCTGGCTCTGCAGACGGAGCTGCTTGGGTACGACGTCTGGAAAGACGGACGCGGGTGGCTGCACTCTGCGAACGCGAGCCGCAGGTCTGTGTTGAGCTCTAGGGTCAGAGGCGAATTGGAGAGATATCTGGCTGCGTCTGGGTCGCTGAAGCTGTGGGGCCACATCTGCTACCTGTCCGTTCTGGTGACGCTCAACGAGGTGCATCTGTCATCAATTAACCATAGCTGTTCTGGAACAACCCATTCTGGACAGGTTCTGTACAGGATTGTCTGTGATGAGATCACGGATGAGGATGTGGCCCGTGTGAACGGGAATGTGGCGTTTGTCTGGGAGTCGCAGCTCGGCTAATTAGTTCTGCAGTCTTCATCTGCCGGCATTCCGCTTTGATCTGAGTCTGGACACCTTCATGGCCAAGAAGGTGGATCTGGCGAGGGTTTCTGAGGACTGTGGGGACTGGGCTGTCTGGTTCCAGAGCTGCAACTTAGTTGCACCCAGGCCTTTGTTTTTTGTGTCTGGGGGGGGCGGGTGGCTTGCATCTGCATACCGAGATCTGTCGGACTGCAAGAACCACCAGCTCTATATCCGTGATCTGGCATTCTTCTATGCCAGCCCAGGGCTCTGGTGGAGCCGCATCTGGGCCCAACTCTGGACAGATCTGGGAGAACATCTGCAAGAAGGCCTTCCCATCCTCTGCTTAATTAATTAAACCCTGAGCCCCTAACCCTGAAACCCTAAACCCTGAAACCCTGGAGCCCTAAACCCTTGCAGGTCTACTTCCCGTCTGACTACATGCGCCCGTTGCTTGGCCTAGAAGGGTTTAGGTTTTTGGGTCTGGGGTTTAGGGGTTAATGAGGGGTTTGGGCCTCTGCTTTGGGATTCCTACCTAGGCTCTGGCCGAATCTGGTGCCCAGCTCTGGACTTCGTATGCCAGGTGCCTGAAGGTGGGGTTTGGGGGTGGGGTTGGGGGTGGTTGGGGGTTGGTGGTTCGGGCTTCTGCTCCTGCTGGCAGGAGCTTCTGATGCAGCAGATTCTGTGGCTTTGGCTGGTGTATCCGGTCATCTGGCCGAGGCCAGATCTGAATCGCCCTCTGGTGCACACCAACCCCAGTCTAACTAGGGTTCTGGAAGCCCAGGATCTGCCGAGGGGTGGAGTGATCTGGATCTATCTGTACAAGGAGGGGTTAGGGTTTGGGGTTCAGGGTTTCAGGGTTTGGGATTTAGGGTTCAGGGTTTGGGGTTAAGGGTTTCAGAGTCTGGGGTTAAGGGTTTCAGAGTCTGGGGTTAAAGGTTTCAGGGTTTGGGGTTAAGGGTTTCAGGGTTTGGGGTTTAGGGTTTAGGGTTTGGGGTTAAGGGTTTCAGAGTTTGGGGTTAAGTGTTTCAGGGTTTGGGGTTAAGGGTTTCAGAGTTTGGGGTTAAGGATTTCAGGGTTTGGGGTTCAAGGTTTCAGAGTCTGGGGTTAATTAAGGGTTTGAGGGTTTGGGGTTAAGGGTTTGAGGGTTTGGGGTTAATTAAGGGTTTCAGAGCTTGGGGTTTAGGGTTCAGGGTGTGGGGTGAGGGCTTCAGGGTTTGGGGCGCCACCACCACCACCACCACCACCACCACCACCACCACCACCACCACCACCACCACCACCACCACCACCACCACCACCACCACCACCACCACCACCACCACCACCACCACCACCACCAGCACCAGCACCGCCACCACCACCACCACCACCACCACCACCACCACCACCACCACCACCACCACCACCACCACCACCACCAGCACCAGCACCGCCACCACCACCAGCACCACCACCACCACCACCACCACCACCAGCACCACCACCACCACCAGCACCACCAGCACCACCACCACCGCACCACCACCAGCGCCACCACCAGCACCACCACCACCACCACCCCCGCCACCACCACCACCAGCACCACCACCACCACACCACCCCAGCACCACCACCAGCCCCACCACCACCACCACCACCCACCACCACCACCACCACACCACCACACCACCACCACCACCACCACCAGCACCACCACGACCACCGCCACCACCAGCAGCAGCACCAGCACCACTAGCCCCGTCAGCAACAGCAGCAGCAGCAGCACCACCAGCACCACGACCACAACAGCAGCAACAACAGCAGCAACAACAACAAGAAGAACAACAAGAATAAGAATAACATCAATACACAATAATTAACCAACAACTATCAAATTTAATCATAATTCGTGAGCTAATCAATTAATTAATTAAAACCAGAACAAATAAATAAGTGATTAATCAATGTAAATAATTACATGCATCCGGGCAGGAGCTCATCTGAGCAGAGTTCTGCCCGCCGTGGAGCCGCAGAGCTCTGGAGCTGTGTCTGGTTGCCCTGTAGAAAACCCTAGAAAACCCTAGAAAACCCTTGTACCCTAAACCCTAGTCCCTCTAAAACCCTAAACCCTTTAAACTTAAACCTTTAACTCTGACTTAGGGTTTAATCACATAGGGCACGTATATAAAGGTCCTAGGGTTTGAAATATGTAATTAATTAAATACTTAGGGGTTCTGTTGTTTCTGTAATTAAGCTCTGGAAGCTCTGGCTGTGGGCTCTGTCTTTTTGAAGACGCACCGAGACCTCTGTCGCAGAGGAAGGAAAAATCTGGTTGCACTGTGTCTGTCTTGGTTTGTCTGCGTTGAAGCAGCCACTGTCTGATTCTGTTTTTGCAACATGTAAGTACTTGAGTAACTTCTGCTCAAGCTCTCTGGTCGCTTCTCTTCGGCAAGATGGGCAAGTCTGGGGTGCTCAAGAAGCCGTCTGCCTCCGCTCTGGTCAAGAAGCCGTCTCTGAAGCAAGACCCCAGCGACGATCTGGCACCTGCCGTGCCTGAGCCGCTGCAGCGACTGAAAGCTCTGTCTGAAGCGTCTGAAGCCTCTGGGGAGACTGTGCTTCCGTCCGAGGAGGCATCTTTGTATGCACCGGATTGTTTCCTGCATCTCTGGGATACTCTGAGTTCTGAACAGAAGGAGTATCTTCGCAAAGCCTCTGAGGTTTTGAAGGCTCTGAAGTGAGCCGCAGAACAGATCTCGCAGGAGTTTTTGAAAAAGAGTCTGACCTCGCATTGCACACGTTCTGGAAGTGTTGTTGCTCTGCAAGCACCGGTTGCAGCCGAGCTTCTTGTTCTCTCTGATTCCCGATTGGGTCGAGCTCTGTGTCAGTTCTGTAGCTCCTCTGAACACTGACATGGTGTCCTCTGCGGTGGTCTCTGCCTACGTGGCGGTCTGTGCTCTGGGCAAAGCCTTTCTGCGAAAGCAGGCGGAGATTCTGACCTTGCTTGGTCTGTTCCTCGGCCTGGATCGAGCGGATCTGTTCTTCTGCTTGGCATCTGGTGAGCAGATCAGCCTCATCTGGAACGGTGCCGTCAGTCTGCGCTGGACTCTGAATGGCTGGCTGGTCAGGCGACGGGATCTGTCTGTTGGAGATCATCTCTGGCTTTGCTGGAAGAACCCTCCACAAGGACACGCTCTGACAGAGCGAGATCAGGGGGATCTAGGGTTCTCTGAGGAGGAAGCCTCTGATCCCAACGGCGAATCTGCTGCCGAAGCCTCTGGCGAAGGTGCCGAGGTCTGGGAGATTCTGAATCTGTCGCCTGCTCCCAGGTCTTCCCGAGATCTGGAGTGATGATCTGCTTCGCAGTGAAGAGTGAAAACATTCCGAGCATCTGTTCTGCAAGGTTCTGCTTTGCCTGCATTGTCTGAAAAGAGCCTAGGAAGAAGCTTTCTGATTGTCCATGCATCTGCAGGCATGCCATTTTGGCTTTGCTAGTAGATCTGCCCAGCAATGTCTGTGGCGATCTCCTCTGATGAGGAAGATGGCGGCGGTGCTGCGGCCGCTTCTTCTGCTGCTTTGGTGTCCAGCGAGGACGTGTCTGAGCAGCTTGTGGCAGCTTCTGAAGGAAGCTTGTCGGAGCAAGCTCTGGTGACTGCAGAGAGTTCTACCTTACAGCCTTCTTCAGGCGAGCTGCTTCTGTCATTCCATGTTGCTTCTGGCAAAGACTGATTATTAATTCGTTCTGAAGTTTAGCTGCTGCAGTTCCTGGAATCCGGAGTCCCTGGCTTCTTGCCAAAGCCTGCAGCTTTCGAATACCAAAGCCTCTGGCTTCTTGTCCAAAGCCACTGGCTTCATAGCTTTCCCAAAAGCAAGGCTTCCCATCGGGAGCCCCTCCCCCGGAAAAGTTTATTATTGCCACCCCGTTTATAATTGCCAGAAGAAGGGCTGCAAAGGGTTACCCTTGCCGGCTTTGTGAAATGGCTCCGTTTATATAGAATTGGAATAAGGAACCGACCTCAAGTTTAGCTGCTGCAGTTCCTGGAATCCGGAGTCCCTGGCTTCTTGCCAAAGCCTGCAGCTCTCGAATACCAAAGCCTCTGGCTTCTTGTCCAAAGCCACTGGCTTCATAGCTTTCCCAAAAGCAAGGCTTCCCATCGGGAGCCCCTCCCCCGGATGAGTTTATTATTGCCACCCCGTTTATAATTGCCAGAAGAAGGGCTGCAAAGGGTTACCCTTGCCGGCTTTGTGAAATGGCTCCGTTTATATAGAATTGGAATAAGGAACCGACCTCAAGTTTAGCTGCTGCAGTTCCTGGAATCCGGAGTCCCTGGCTTCTTGCCAAAGCCTGCAGCTTTCGAATACCAAAGCCTGTGGCTTCTTGTCCAAAGCCACTGGCTTCATAGCTTTCCCAAAAGCAAGGCTTCCCATCGGGAGCCCCTCCCCCGGATGAGTTTATTATTGCCACCCCGTTTATAATTGCCAGAAGAAGGGCTGCAAAGGGTTACCCTTGCCGGCTTTGTGAAATGGCTCCGTTTATATAGAATTGGAATAAGGAACCGACCTCAAGTTTAGCTGCTGCAGTTCCTGGAATCCGGAGTCCCTGGCTTCTTGCCAAAGCCTGCAGCTTTCGAATACCAAAGCCTCTGGCTTCTTGTCCAAAGCCACTGGCTTCATAGCTTTCCCAAAAGCAAGGCTTCCCATCGGGAGCCCCTCCCCCGGATGAGTTTATTATTGCCACCCCGTTTATAATTGCCAGAAGAAGGGCTGCAAAGGGTTACCCTTGCCGGGTTTGTGAAATGGCTCCGTTTATATAGAATTGGAATAAGGAACCGACCTCAAGTTTAGCTGCTGCAGTTCCTGGAATCCGGAGTCCCTGGCTTCTTGCCAAAGCCTGCAGCTCTCGAATACCAAAGCCTCTGGCTTCTTGTCCAAAGCCACTGGCTTCATAGCTTTCCCAAAAGCAAGGCTTCCCATCGGGAGCCCCTCCCCCGGATGAGTTTATTATTGCCACCCCGTTTATAATTGCCAGAAGAAGGGCTGCAAAGGGTTACCCTTGCCGGCTTTGTGAAATGGCTCCGTTTATATAGAATTGGAATAAGGAACCGACCTCAAGTTTAGCTGCTGCAGTTCCTGGAATCCGGAGTCCCTGGCTTCTTGCCAAAGCCTGCAGCTCTCGAATACCAAAGCCTCTGGCTTCTTGTCCAAAGCCACTGGCTTCATAGCTTTCCCAAAAGCAAGGCTTCCCATGGGGAGCCCCTCCCCCGGATGAGTTTATTATTGCCACCCCGTTTATAATTGCCAGAAGAAGGGCTGCAAAGGGTTACCCTTGCCGGGTTTGTGAAATGGCTCCGTTTATATAGAATTGGAATAAGGAACCGACCTCAAGTTTAGCTGCTGCAGTTCCTGGAATCCGGAGTCCCTGGCTTCTTGCCAAAGCCTGCAGCTTTCGAATACCAAAGCCTCTGTCTTTTTACTAACATCACGTCTTTGCCAGTTGACATAATGACTGACTATTTACTGATATGTTTTCATGCAAGTGACAAGCGTTCTTGTTTCTTGATTCAACCGCAGCAGGTTCTGGAAAGCAGAAGAGACTGCTGCACTTCTGGAAGCCCGAGCACCCTCTAGCAGAGAAGCCTCCTCTGGAGAAGGAAGCTCAGCCCAAGGGCAGGCCACTGTCCGCTGCCATGAAGCAAATTCTGGCAGAAGTGGCAAGAGAGTCTGTTGTAGAACAGACTGACGAAGAAGCCCGTCTGGAAGCTCAGCGACGCTACGCGAAGAAGAAGAACACTGGCAGACCAAAGAATCTGCCTGGAGCTCCTTCTAAGAAGCGCTCTGCAGAGATGCCTCTGGCAGTGCAAGCCCGTGTTCTGAAGCAGATGAAGACAGAGATGCCTGGCTTTAGTTCTGAGCAGGACTTCGCTGCAAGCATGAGCCGGAAACTTGGTCTGGACAAGAAGTACGTGAAGAAGCTCTGGGCTAGAAGAGACAACGTTCTCTTGCAACAGTCTGCGCGGAACTTTTCTGTGCTCCCTGGCAAGCACCTCTCTGCCAGGTCTGGTAAGGGCCGTGCGAAGGTTACTGCCAGAAAAAGAGGGCAAGGCTTCCGTCTGACAGGAGCTGGCCGCAAGACAGAGTTTTCTGCCGTGAAGACCGCTCTGCGGACCTGGTTCGAGGAGTCTCGTGCCTACGGGCACTCTGTGAAGAAGCGGCATCTGCTGTCGCAGTGGCAGCTTCTGTGAGCAAGGAGCTTCTGAAGCTCAAGTCTGCGAAGAGTGCCTCTGCAGACTCCTTCGAGCGGGGTCGTCTGGATCAAAAGATCTCTGAAGGCGAGAAGCAGCTGCAGTCTGCTGCGAAAGATTCTGGCAAGAACCGTCTGAGGCAGCTGTTGCTGGATGTCGGTGCCAAGAATCTGGAGCCGGATCTGAAGACGAAGCTGTCTGAGTCTGAGGAGATGGTCTCTGCGAAGCTCACTTACCAGAGTCTGGACCGCACTCTGTGGACAGCCTGCTTCGCACCTCTGGAGGATCTGGCGACCAGGGTTGCCAAGCCCTCTGAGTTCAGAGAGCATGTCTCTGATTTGGTCGTGATCTGCTCCGACCAAATCCCTCTGTGGATAAAGTCTGGCAGCGAGCGAGAGCTGTTTGCTGAGTGGGAGCACAACCCTCTGCCCCAGCAGCATCTGCGAGAGGCTCTGAAGAATCACCATCTGTCCTCCTCTGACCAGGTGAAGTCTGGCGATCTGGTGGCACCTCTGCTGCAGGCTGTGAAGCCGTCTGCTGAAGCTGCCCGTGCCTCTGGTCAGAGGCAGAAGAGGGCCTTTCTGGACGCGGACTCTGTGCGCTACCGTGTCACCTACGAGGCCAGGCAAGCTCTGTACGGCCTCTGCAAAGACCCTGCTCTGGAGGGCGAGTCTGGTTTGAGCGGGCAAGTTCTGCCTGGTCTTCTGGTGGTGCACGGCTCTCACGCTCGTCTGAACAACATCGACAGCTCTGGTCGATTTCTGCGAGACGAGACGTTTGAGTTCTCTGGCAAGATGATCTGCCGCAAAGCAGGCTCTTCTGCTGGCAATCTGCTCCGTGGCTGGAGGCAGGCCCGGGACAAGGATCCTTCTCTGTTTCGCCAGATCAGTCTGATGAGCCAGCCCTCTGCGAATGTGGATGGCATCATCTTCGCCTGGGCTCAGGAGGAGCTGGCTGCTCTGGCACCTGCCTCTGTCCATGTCCGCGACTGCTTCGCGGCGGCCTGGTCTGTCTCTGGGGCAGAGTCTCTGTTCTACTCGCAGAGTCTGCAGACGGTCATTGGACCGAAACTGACTGCGAGTCTGCAACTGACTGACACAGACTATGCCAGATCTTTCAAAAGTCTGGCAAGGTCTGCCATGGACGACCTGAGGCTGCTCTAATCATTTTGTTTTTTGCTTCCCTTCTCTGATGTCCGGTTTAATTACACTGTCCTAAACCATACGTGCCTGCAGGCATGCCGGTCAGACTGCTCTGCTGGCAGCTGGCGAGAAGGAGTTCTGGCGAGCGAGCCATCTGGACATGGCGACGGCTGTGGTGCAAGCTCAGACGAAGATGTCTGAGCGACAGGCCTCCAAAGACTGGATCGTGTCTGGTCTTCGCCGCAACGGCCTGCTGGCTTACAGACCGGACTTCTCCAAGCAGACTCTGGTGCCTCTGAAAGACGAAGACTGCTGCGGCGCCTCCATGGGCCGCTCTGCTCTCCTCTATTTTTCCAGCTTCAAGTAATCTGTAGCTTTTGTTATCCTCGACATGTTGGCAGCCGAGGTTCTGCAAGGACGAAGCCAGCCTGGCTGAAGGATCGCTACTCCTGGCTGGATGCATCTGGCATTCCAGCCCAGCCGGACTGGTCTGCTCTGCACGGAGCCAAAGTCGTGGCGGATCTGGTGGAATGGAGCTACCACCAGTCGGACTCGCAGGACGAGGCTCTGGAAAGCCAGGTCTCCGAGGCCCTTCTGAACGTGCACGAGATGCCACTGGATCTGCAGCTCCCCTGCATCGAATCTGGCGTCCTGACACTTTCTCTGGACCTGCAACGTGCAGCCTGGCAGAAGCAGCTCTCTGCGGACAAAGACACTCTGCAGAAGAAAGCTGTCAAGCGAGACGTGAAGCAGATGATCACTCTGGCCAAGCGGAAGCTTCGAGGAAAGCTTCTGGAAGCCATGAGGCATCGTCTGACCCAGATGTCCCGACAGCAAGCTTTGCAACGTCTGGTGCCGAGAGCCTCTGAGAAGAAGCCCTCTGTCGTGAAGAAGGCCGTTTTGAAGCAGAAGAAAAAGACGGCCCTGGCCCACGCTGCGAAGGCTCTGGCGAAGGCCAAGGCTCTGGACGACAAGCCCTCCGGCGACTCTGCTTTGGTGCCTGGCCCTGCTCCTGCTGACCCCGTCTCTGCGAAGGCCTCTGAGCTGAAGGAGGCAACGAAGGGCCCTCTCTACGGCCGAGTCTGCAGGATTCTGCGAGAGGACCACACCTGTGGCAAGTCTGGCAAGTGCTCCATGCACAACCTTCTGACGAACCAGGTGTCTCTGCTTGGCCACTGAGTCGCATTTATTTTCTTCAATAATTAATTAAGACAGTTTCTGTTTCATTGTCTGCTCAGGTGTAGGGGATGCCTGTGCCACCGTGATCCTCTCTGACAAGGAGGTCTGCGAGGTGGATCCACTCTGGCAGACTGCGAAGAAGTGGAAGAACATGCGCCTGAAGAGGGATCTGAAGCAAAGCATTTTGCGAGCTTGCGGTGGCTCTAGCCTCTTTTTGGAGGCTTCTGGTGGGTTCTTTGCTGCGGAGCCTGTGGAACTGCTGAAGTTCAAGAAGTCTTACCCGCAGATGCTTCTGGACCAGCATCTTCGGTACGGCTGGGAACTTCTGCGGTACAATCTGAGCGACTCCGACGAGAACTGGTTCCTGGAGAACAAGATCTGCATGGTGGACCCGAAGCTCTCTGGGCAGCTCCTCGGCGAACACGACCGCCCCGAGCTTCTGCGGGCTGCTCTGGACAGACTTCGTTCTGAGAACAAGCTGCTGTTCGTGCCTGTCTGGGGGAACTCTCCGAACCACTGGACTCTTCTGGTCCTGCAGCGAGAAGAGCTCTCAGAAAACTTCTCTGTGAAGTACCTGGACAGCCTGTCTGAGAAGCACGAGGAGTGCTCTGTGAACGCTGCCCGGCTTCTGTCTCTGCTTCTGCCGACAGAGACTCTGCCAGAGAGAAGCTGCTCTGGCACCCAGAAGTCTGACGAGTGCGGCTTCTGGGTTCTGGCCAACATGCTCTGGATCTGCTCGGGCCTGCTTCTGGAAGGACCCTGTGCTCGTGGGTCTCGCGGCAAGCTGGTTCTGGAGCTCATGTCTGAGCTGAAAGGGTTTCTGGCTCAGCTGTCTGGGGAGCAGGCGAAGCTGGAGAAGGAGCTTCTGGGCAAAGAGAAGGATCTGGAGAAGACTCTGAAGGCCAACCGGATCCGGTCTGAGAAGCTGGCTGCGAAATCTGGCAAGGACGCTGCCTCTGTTCTCAAGCTTCAGAATCTGGCGAAGCAGCTCCTCTCTCTGAACAAGGAGCCTGACGCCTCTGATCTGTCTGAGGAGGACAAGTCTCGGATCGAGACTGTCCGTCTGACAGGTCTGGGCGTCTGTTCAAGATGCCACTGGCAAAGTGGTTGTCTGGACTGTGATCCTGCGAAGCTGGAGCGGTATCTGCTGAACAGACTGCGTCTGGAGCTGGGTCTGCCACCTAAGGCAGCCTGAATTCTTCTGTTTCACAGCTCTCTGGATGCCATTGGATCTGCCGAGGGGTGGAGTGAAACAGTCTGGAACTGCACTCTGCGAGCTTTTAGTTCATTGTCGTCTGTGCCGATTTGCACTCTGCTGGCTGGGTTTAGGGTCCTCTTTGTTTGAGTCTCTGCTAAATACGTAGCCTCGTCTGTAGAATTTTGGGGATTTCTGAGCCCGAATATTTTAATTGTCACCCCGTTTATTATTGCGACTGGAAAATTATGATCAGTTGTTTGGCCAAATCTGCCCTTGCCTTTAAACTCCTCTTGCGCCCGGAAATTCTGGCCCGGGGAATATTTTAATTGTCACCCGGTTTAATAAAGCCACTCTTACATTAAAGACGTTCTTCAGTTGAACCTGGGTCACAGCTTTGGGTCCAGCGTCCGGCTAGATGTAGATTCGGAGCTCAATGGATCAATGTGTAGATTAGATTGTTTAGGGTTTTTCGAATTTATTGGAATGTATTGGAATGATCTTCAAATGTGTTAAACCCTAAACCCTTTCACCTTGGAGCTTTCGAAAGTTGGCATTTCCATTCTAACGTTTCGGGATGGGGGATCCGGCTGTGGTTCAAAAAACCACGGTTTGAAACCCCCGGAGTCAGAGATCCTTGGACAGAGGTGCACACGATAACTTTTAGTTCTGTCAGTAGCCCAGCTAGACCAGCTTCATTTATGACGTTCTAGTAGAACCCCGCATCCCAGAACCTATGCCCGGACCTAACTCGAGGCGTAAACCAGCTGTGCTAAGCTGCTAAACCCTGAATCCCTGAAGCGTGAAGCTCCAGAAACAGGGGCCTTGACCCCACACTAAACATCCCGAACGCCTACTCGCATGATCATTGGATGTAGAACGCAGAAAGCCATGTTACCAGTACATTAATTGGCTGTAAAATAGGAAGTAATCATGGCTGTAGCTACCAAGTAGCTGCTAGAACCTGTTTCCTAAACACGAAAGCCGACTAGACGAATACAAGGACCGGAAGCAAGCCTTGCACTGTAGAACTGTCTACCCCCGCCCAGGCTGCTCGACCCCATATCCTCAAAACTTATATAATGCTTAAACCCCAAACCACATAAATCCGATAAGCCCAAACCCTGAACCCTGCTTCCTTTTGCTGCACCCTTGTATTTGCTCAACTTCATTGCTAAAACCGCAGTTCTTGTCTACGGCCCGCTCAAAAGAAGCGTTTGGCCCCGGCATCGGTCGCCATGTCCAGAATAGGCAGGCTTTAGCGCTTATATGCTTAGTTGTCAAAATTTAGGTACCTTTCTGGGTCCTTATTATAATACGGCACCTAATATGTAGGGTACCCAAAAAGGGACCCTAATTTTGACAACCACCCATATGATTAGGTTTTGGGGGTTGGGGATTTTAGCAGGGTCTACGGGGTTAGGCTTGAGTCGCCGGTTGTAAAGGAAACCCTGAACTGGGTTTCGGTTCTTTTGGGGTTTGGGTTCCAGCGCATAGGGGATCGACTCTACTTGAAGGATCATGGGACTTAGTAAGTGAGGTTATAAGTAAGGTAACTACAGTTATAACTACTTATAACCCCAATTAAGGTATTTACAACCCTACTTACTAAGTCCCAGAATCCTCCAAGTACCCTTCGGTTTAGGAGCTCGCCGCTTGGATCTTCCGTTTCGGCCGTCCAGTTGACCGTACCTAGAGGGTCATACCCTGCCCCTTTTTTTTAGGATACCCAGTGTTATGGTTAGGGTTTGTTATATAGAAAGTTAGGTACCTTAAAAGAGGTGTAGAGTATGAGCCTCTATGTAGGTGTATGATGAATTCTAGATTCTAGACCTTTGGCACAGCTTAGCGCGATGTTCCTCGGAACATGCTTGCATTCGCAAACATGACGCCTTTCCCTTCCCGACAAGTTTGCCCGGTATCGATCCTAAACCCCATACCATCCTAAACCCTAAACCTTGAGCCCTTCGCTTATGAAACCCTTGGAGTTCAAGGTTCACCGGTAGTTCCTTCTGACCCCTCAACACTAAACCCGAAAACCCACCAGTACCCCTTTGGTAGCCCTTAAAGGGAACTCCAATATAGTTGGAATATGGATTAATGGTAGGATCCCCTGTAATTTACCTTAAAGGTGTTAGGACAATGATATTCCAGCTTTCTGGCTTCTACTGTACATCGTAAGTCTTTACATTCCCCCTGACAAGCCCATGGTCAGGCTTGCAGGACAGAGTTCGGATTAAGGCCACCGGCGCAGAGACCTGGCGATAGCGGTTTAGGGCCTTAGGGGGTTTAGGGTTTAGGGCTCAGGGCTTGGGGGACTTCTAACTCAAACCTGCTGGGGCCCGAAGGCCATACTCCGTGAGACTAGTTGGCTATTTTGAGCCCTAGCCTTAGGGTAATCTTTCGGGGAGGTTTTTTAATGAAGCCTTACCTGGGACCTAGGAGGTCCCTCTGCATGTGTGTTTCTTCAGGGTATAGGGTTTAGGATTGGTAGGTGGCAAGGATCCCAATAAGCTTTCTCGCGGTTCGATCCCGGCCAAGCCTAAGCCACAGCCCGTCAGTTTGAAGGGCAGCAAGCTAAGCTACAAATATCAGATACAACTTCCTAGGTAGGGCTTCGGGACATTTTATATTTTCCCTTATTGGGCTTAAGAGGATCTTATTTACTAATATTTTTCATAGGCTTTAAAAGCCTCACCTAGACTTCCGTCAATCTCACCTGCCAAGTATGATGCGCCTCAAAGTGCCCCGGAGTCGAATGGGTGGTTGTCAAAATTAAGGTCCCTTTATGGGTACCCTATCTATTAGGTGCCGTATTAAAAAGGGACCCTAAGATTGATATCCCCCCAATAGAAGCCCCAAGAATCAAGGAAGGCGTTGTGAGCTTGACAAATGGCCATTCGCCACTTGCCTTTGTTGAGGTGTTGGGGTATGTGGGTAGCTCTCTAAATCAGGATCCATTTGTCGGTCCCCAAAATATGCGGCACCATTTCTCCGTAAAAGTGACCTTATAGTTTATTGAACTATCCATGTGTGTGTTTTCGCATGTGCGTCGGGCCTGGAGAAGGCAACGCTTGAGTGGGGTCATCTGGGGTATAGTGTCCTAACAAGCAGTGTTCCCTCAACAGTAGAACTAGCACAAGTACTCCCGATGGACGTCACCTAGGCATGCAAGGTGACATTGAACCTGTCCCGTGCCGATGCGCTGCAGATCCTGATTTTCGGTTTGGCGGGGTCAGCTTCAAAACTAATAATGTAGGACCCTTAATAATTGGAACAGGGTTTCGGGGGTACGTTAAAGTTGTTGTAGCACCCAAACCCTTTTCTAATTATTAAGGCCCTTCATTTTGAATAGGTGCTGCTTCTGGATCCTTGAGGGCTGCAACATGCAACGGAAGAGAAGAAACTGCTGCACACTTTAGGGTCTGTGTACTCCTACATCCTAAATCCTAAACCTTAATTAAAGCCTAAACCCTAAACCCTACGCAGTGTGAGAAGTCCAGGCACAAAGTGGCTGGATGTTGGTACTACTGCGATGAAGTGGAAGCGACCAGAGCTGCAGGAAGAGGACCCCCACACAGCCTAGGCTCGAAGCCTTATAAGCTGAATACTTGTCGCGGTAACTTCCAGAAGCTTGTTGTAATTTAGCATTTACCCCTATGGCTCCAGGGACGTTATTATTGGGTCCTTTAAGGGGTCTAGGGCCTTAGCTAGGATGTCCTTGGAAGGATATGGTAACGGTTTAGGGTTGAAGTGTATAGGCTTATAGGGTGCAGGGAGTCTTACTGGGCCTCCTGACCGACCTGACCTGCGGAGGCACTTGAGAGCTCTTGCTTTGTAATTTTTCCTCGGGCTCCACAATCTTAGATGCTGGTTAGCAGGGCTACATAATGCTGATTATCCCATACAGGCAGTACCTACGTTGGGGTTGAAACTCTAGACCTCTCCCGGCTATTTGCAGTCTCAGGGTGAGTAACCTGCTATGAATCAGGTATCTGAAGCTCCAGGGTTTTTTTGCAAGGCCAGAGTATCTCAGAGACCGGGTGCTGCAACCGAAACCCACGAAACACCCTACATCTTCAACCCTCAATGCTGTTGCCTCGATGAGTAATTATGTCTTTTCACATGTGCGGAGCTCCTGACTTTCAGTTTAATGTTTATGACACACGGATTTGTGGGATGTCCAAAGCTACCGGATTTCCCTTGAGGGCTGAGGGTTTAGGGTTACTAGGGCTTTCGGCGCAGGGTTTACAGCTTGTCAGTGTGGGGTTAGGCTTCCCGCTCGAGGTTTTTCGGGTTCGGGGATTCAGCTCTCTCTGTCTATCGATTTATCTATCTGTCTATCTATCTAGCTATCTGCATACCTGGCTAGCTAGCTATCTAGCTATCTATCTTCCTTGCAATCTATCTGTGTATCTATGCGTACATGTAGATACTCGGGTACATATACAGAAACATATACACAGATGTGTATGTGCGTATATACACACACATACATGCATGCGTGCATACATACATACATGCATACATAATTACATAGATACATAGATACATACCTACATGCGTACATACATACATACACAGATATGTCAATATTGCAGGCCCATATCAGCCTACCTCTCCCAGTGGACCCAGGACCCAGTGCTTTGACAAAGCACTTTGCAGACTTACCCCTAGCAAAGTCACTTAGAGTTTGGGTTCGTTCTGTACCTTCGAAGTCCTGAATCGAATACCCTTGATGGTATGTGCGTGAGTGTGATGTTGCTGCTATGGAGAGAGTTGAGGTTCATAGCCTAGATTACGAAAAAGCGAGGTTGTTGCAGCTTAGGATGCCTTAGGCCTGCTTGGAGGGGCAGGGGACTTAGTAAGTAGGTTATAAGTAGAGTTGTACGTACCCGAAATGGAGCTACCCCAATTATAACCCTACTTATAACCTACTTACTAAGTCCCCTGCCCTTCCAAGTGCAGCTCACTCCACTCTGAGCCCCAGCTCGAGGCGATTGCAGCCACCCCTGTACCGGCTCCGGCCGTGGATGCCGCACCAATAACCACCCCTGCTTTGGAGATTGTTGCCTCACGAGTTCCCGATCGCGAGTCTGGGAAGCAAGCTGAGCTTTTAGGGTTTAGGGTTTAGGTTTTAGGTTCTTCGTTTTCAAAGTAAGTAGCTTGTAGCTTGGAGAAAGCTTTGCAGCTCAGGCCTAGGGTCGCAAGGTTTGTAGGGGCGATTTTCAGATTTTTGGGTTTGGGGGCTTGGGGTTTGGGGTGAAGTGCCTAGGCGTTTGGGAGTTTGATGGCTTTGGACTTCGGGTGTTTGCCCGAGCATTTGGTGCTTGTTTGTAAGCTTTGGTTGTTCTAGATCACGGCCCTTGTTCAAGCGTAGCAGCTTCTTTTGGAACAAGCTTGTGTCCCTGACCCTTTTGGCCGTAAACCTGATGGACCGTAAGCCCTGAAACCGATGCCATGTAAACCTTAAGCCTCAAAGCTTAACCCAATCGACCCAAGCGTACGTGAAGGTAGCCTTAAGTTGCAATGACCTCGGGTTCCGAGTGATGTGCTTTGGTGCACAAGCATAGAGGGCTTTAGGGTTTCCGGTTAACATGCTACAGGGTTTAAGCGGTAGGTTTCATGGTCTGGGTCGTCTTGAATGCTTGTTACGATTAGATCGTTCATCTGTTATTCGACGCCGTAAGGTTGGCTACTAGGCCCCGTATCAAGCTTGCCGACACAATGCCCTAAGCCCTAAACCCTAAACCCTAAACCCCTAGAACCATAAAACCCTAAATCCTAAGCCGCTGGATCGAAGTTGGACCTTTATTTGAATGATAGGGTCTCCGGGTGTACTATGCTGTAGTTAGGAAGGAACCACCATACCATGAATATCACAAGAAGCCCAAAGGAGTACTGCTGGTAATTATTCTGGCCGCTAAATTTCCGCAAACCCTCGTGCGTGCTTGCAGATGGTGTGAGGACTCGCCCGAGTTCGACGTGCTCATCCGTTTGAAAACCCCTGCGGCTTCTTGGCAGGGTCTGCGCATCTTCCGCGGGGTTTAAGTTTTAGGAAAAGTCGTCCCCAAAACTTAATTGAAGTCTCAAGATTTAGGAAAAGTAGTCCCCAAAACTTAACTGAAGTCTCAAGAAACCCTATCGATTCAGGGCTCATTACTCTAATATCATGATTTATTTTCGTTCAAAGTGCGGCATTTTGGGGTCTACAAGGAAACCCGTGCCTCAAACAAAACCCGAAAAGCCCCCTACCTTATGTGAGTCCTTCAACCCTCTAGATCCTGCGCCGTAAACTCTATGTCCCTGAACCCTCATCTTCAGCCTTTTAAGCTAAAAGCCCGCGCTCTATAGATTCGAGATCCTTGACCCTAAGGCGCTAAACTCGAAAAGCCCTCAACAGCGTAACCGCCAAAAAGCTGCACATCCGACCGGGGATCTCAACAGGCACCCACATCTTAAAACATCCTGACCCTAAGCCCTAAAGGCTTGAAGCCCCTGTCCTCGATTTATGTTTCAGGGTTCCGTAAATCCTGAACCCCGCAGTTCCCAGCCTTAGCCCTTGGAAGCCTTGAATAAAGAACCAGCTACATCCTGCGATCTGCCCCGACCGGATAATTTGAGACCTCATCGCCCCAGGAACTTTTTTAACTTCAGGGTTCACTTGGAGGTTCGTGGGACTTAGTAAGTAGGGTTATAGGTACCTTAATTGGGGTTATAATTTTTTTAATTATAAGTGTAGCTATCTTACTTATAACCCCAATTACTAAGTCCCATGATCCTTCCTGTATCCCCAAACCCGACGAAATAGTAGGTTATGACCCCTTAATTAGAGGGTTTTACCCTTAAAACGGTAGGTTTTTGGATCCACAGGCTTAAGCACAGTTTAGGTTTCCAGAGTTCATCGTTTCCGGATTGCTGCTTCAGGGCTTGGGGGCCTGCTGCAACTTGATCGTGGAGACATAACCCACCTACAGGAGGGGTTTTGGTCAGGGTTTCAGAGAGTAGTTCTAAAAGAGGGCTTCGGTTTTGGGTGCAGTGGTTCCTAATCCCTGAACCTTAAACCCCTAATCCCTACGGCCCTATAAACCCTAAACCCTTATCCCTGAACCCTAAACCCCTAATCCCTACGGCCCTGTTAACCCTAAACCCTTATAAACCCTACCCTAAGGCTCCTGGGCCCTCGTAGTGAGATCCCAAACACTAGCCCCCAAAGCCGAAACCCTACCTCAGAAAGCCCAAGACTCTTTTAGGAGCCTTAGGGTACACTACTTGGAGGATCATGGGACTTAGTATGTTAGGTTATAAGTACCTTATTTGGGGTTATAAGTACAGTTACCGCAATTATAACCCTAGTTACTAAGTCCCATGATCCTTTAAGTAAACCCTACACCCCCCAGGAACCCAGCGGCGAGCGGGCTCCCGCAGACATCATTTGTGTGCTAGACATCTCCGGCTCGATGGGTGCCGAGGTCTCCATTTTCTTAGATAGTGAACGGGGGAACTTTAAGTTTTTTGGCTTTATATCTTAGCTCTATCTTAGAAAGTCTGAACTCTTTTGGGCCCGGTTGTTGAAGAACTGAGAGTTTAAGGTTTGGGGGTTGCGGGTTAGGGGTTTAGGGCGTAGGGTTTAGGGTTTTGGTTATCATGTTGATGCTCTCATTTTCTTTGTCGCTTGTACTGGTCTTCTGGTCTTCTGCTTACCGGCATACTTTCTGTCATAGATCGGTTGTCGATGGGCTATTTTTGGTTGGAGGGGGCTGAGGGGACTACTAGGGGGTAAGGAATTGGGGCTCGGAGTGCCGTTTTTTTCGAATCCTGGGCTGTGTGAAGCCGCATACCATATTGCGCAATGTGATCTTACATTGCCCTGCAATGTTTTACCAATGTCGGTGCTTGGTCCTTGAGGGTTCGCTGAGGGCATGGGATGTTTTGGCATGTTTTGCTAGGGGTGGAGCGGGCCCACGGCTTTTTCGGGCTGTTGTACCGGCTGTGGGATCCGGTATTCCGGTCGCTCCACCCGTTGGGCTTCGAGTTTGCACTGACACTGCGTAGTGCAGGAGAGTCGGATTTGCCCAGAGACGCCGATGTCCCTATTGATTTTAAGGAATATACCTGAAGTTAAAGGAGGTTCCCTAAGGAAAATTCCTTAGGTCAGGCTTAAGGGATATTGGAGTCTCAGAGTGGTTGTGTGGCATCGCAGTCCTTCTCGTTGTCGTCGTAAGCTCAAAGCGAGCGCACAGCCCGAAACGCGAAAGCTTACAAACCCGGAACCCGAAAAGCCGAAGTCCTAAACCTCAAGCCCTCTACCCTAAACCCAAAGCCTTTACCCTAAAGCCCTCACCCTAAGCACCGAGCTTTTCTACAAGCTTCAAACACCCATGCCGCTCTTGCGGGAGAGGCCACGATCCAGAGTTCTGAAGGCACCAGGAGATGCACAGTGATTTTGGGTTTAGGGATTAGGGTTCCGGGGTTTAGGGTTCAGGGGTTTCGGGGTTTCGGGCTTAGGGCCCAGAACGGCTCAGGGTTCAAAGGAAGTAGGGTGTCGAGGTTAGGGATTGTTGGTTTAGTGCTTATCAAGCTTCAGAGTGCGTTTGCGTTGAGGGTCTCTGAGGGGAAAATCAGGGGCGTCCAGTTCCCGATACGAGTCAGGCGCTGTTTCCAAGCACTATTTGCCGGACTTGGTCGCATACCGCACCGCCTTGGATCATAATTATTCCAAAACCCTATTGACCCTAAACCTTCTCGGGTGCAAGGAAAGCTGGGAGATCCGATTGGGAAGACGCCAAAGCGCTCTAATTCGTGCGCATGGATGTCAAGCAAAGATTTATCCGGAAGCCCAACACCCCAGAGCAGGGTTTGGGGTTGAGGGTTAAAGGCTGAACCCTAGTCTGTAGAGTTTCAGCATTAAGCTAAGCTACTCAGACCTCCCAATTCCTTAATTAAGGAGTATATTTAACGTAAACTATAGTATAATACAAGGGATATTCCTTAATTCAGCAATTTTGGAAGGGTCTGGGTACGACGGATCCTTCGACCCACCTGGATAACCTTCCAGTGCTTCTTCAAATCACTATCTGCGGCTACCTTACCGCATCCGAACGGCATAATTGGTGCAACCAAGAATGGAACTGCAATGAAGACGGCTTCTGGGTTTAAGGACAGGTGATGTACGATGCTTAGACAAAACACCCCAGAAGTGATTTCTTTCCGCCAGGTAGTGGCGGGCTGTCGCTCCTGGATGTTGCGAAGCACGGCGTTCGAACTGTGCCCCGCTTGTTTTATAAAATACTGTAACATACCAATATAACTTATAATGTACTATCATGGACTTTAGTTAACTAAGAGTTTGGAAATCTCTCTCGGGCGTAGCACTTGAAAGTTTGTAGGTTGTAAGTTCCGGGGCCGAAGGGGTTAAGGGTTTCGGGGTTTAGGGGTTTAGGGTTTAGGGGCTCAGGGTTTAGGGGCTCAGAGTTTAGGGGCTCAGGGTTTAATTAGGGTTTCGGGGTTTAGGGTCGAGTTAGCGGTTTTGCGTGAGGGGCTTAGACCGTTTGAGATTGAGGGGTTGAAGCCTCTGTCTGGCGTTCGGGGTTTATGGTAGGGCGGTCCGCTGTTTTGGTTGAAGCGCTGTAGAGGTGGCAATCTAACGTAGAAACCGCAATAAGTGTCAATAGTACTGGGTTCGTCAGGGTTCCTTATTATGTTTGTAGTAGAATAAACCCCTGAACCCTTGCAGCCGTAAGCCCTAAACCCTGCATCCTAAAGCCCTTAATGGAAACCCTACAAGTCAACCCCAAAGCCCTGGTGCGGTTGATGATATAAATCCTGCATTACCTTAAGGACCCTAGACTATGGGAACCATGGTACATTCTTTATGATGGGAGATGCAGGACTTATATCATCAACCGTAGCACCCTCAAAGGGAGGGACCCGCAACCCCCTGAGACTCCAAGATCCCTTAATTAAGGAATAGACCTTAAATTATAGGAGGATCCCTAAGATGGTTTAAGGAATATCCCTTAATTAAGGAATATACCGAAAATACCTCAAATTATAGGAGGATCCCTGATATGATTTAAGGAATATTTTTTGATTAAGGGATATTGGAGTCCCTGGGCTCCCTGAGGTGATGCACGCACTTCAGCCGCAGGATCGCCTCGCCTTGGTCCTCTTCGACTTCAGTGCGCCAGGGCGAAGTCTAGCCTTTAGGGCTGAACCCTCAAGAACCTACTTTTTTAGGGCTTATCTAGGGTTTTGGGTTGGGTTTAGGGTATACCTGGACCCTAAAGAACCTACCGTTTTAGGATTCCCTAATATGATTTCTTTATGTAAGTCCTTACAAAGGTAGGTTACTTGCGGTTAGGGTAGGGCTTTAGTGTTCCAGGTTCAGGTTTTTGGGTTCAAAGGGCTCAGGCTTCGGATTTCATGGGTTTAGGGTTTGGATTGGATTTCAACTGCATTCCTGTTAAGAAGCTTCTGTGCAAGCTTCAATGTGTGCATGTGCCAACAGGCCTCTACAGACACTTCTCATCGGGTTTGAAGAATTCTGTTCTGGTAACCATTCTTCTACAAGCGTTCTTATGAGGCTTTCGAGGATCCTTGCAGGTGTTTTAGGTGGGCTTTGAAGAGGTTCTGGGTTAATGGGGTACAAAGCTTAATGTAAGATACCAGAATGCAAACAGATACCATTAATTATATAGTACGGCATTGTAGTTATTGGCTGCTTCTTAGGTTTAAAGTAGTTGAAACTAAGTGCCGTATCAGCAGCCCGATTTAGGATCATAGCTTTCTGGGCTAAGCCTGAACCTTCAGCATACCATGCCTCACGGGGAGACCTGCCTAAACCCCGAAACCTTGTGCCAAGGGGGAAACCTGCTTCGATTTGACGCTCATGACGGAGGACGCCAAGAAAGATTGCGAGGCCACGGTAACCCTAAACCCCTAAACCCTAAATCCCCTAAACCACTAAACCACTAAACCCTAAACCCCCTAAACCACTAAACCCTAAACCCCTAAACCCCTAAACCCCCAAATCCTGTGGGGGCTGCTGGACAATATGATGAGACCCGAATGCAGGAGGATCCCTAGTTGAAGGGCTCGAAAGGCCACCCTCCCCCCAGGTTTCAAGGGCTTACAAAGCATAAAGTAGCAATGTAGACCCCCGATGAATTCAACCCCTGTCTTAAAGGGTCCTAACATACGGATTCCGACTATGACCTTCTTTCTATCTAAAGGAGAGGGGTTTGTTATTACTAGTATACCTATACTCTTTGTTGTGGTTCTTGTTTGGTCAAGCCGTTCTATGGTTAGGATCCTAAAACTGGTTCACGACAACAGGAACTACAATGGATACTATACTCCTGTGAGGCTAACGGTTCATACAAGGGTCTTGAGAATTGTGATAAGGGTTCAAGCAAGGGGTCCTATATGAACAAGGGCAGAACCCAGACCGTCCAATATCCCTTAAATGCCGGAATACTTCTTAAATCTTACTAGTGATCCTATTGTTTAAAGTATTTTCCTTAATTCAGGTATATCGGAAGGTCTGGGAAGTCTTCCGCAGTGGCTGGTTACAGGTTGGGCTTCGGTTTCGGACTCCTGACTGAGGATTCCCAGGTATTTCGGCGTAAACCCCCAGATCCTCGGCCCTCAACCCTAAACTCCGAGACCCTGGACTCCTCCCTGGACCCTGAAGGACACACGCTTTTCGGGCTCTATATTATGATTTCCTTATATAAGTCCTTAACAAGGTAGGCTAGTCCGGGTTAAGGTAGACCCTAAGGGCTGAACCCACTTGGTTTCAGGGATGGTTCCTGTTTGTACTCACTCTTGAACTCCTCCTCGCCGGCACGTGAAACTTCCCAGGCTCACCTCCAAACCCTCAGACCCAGAGCTACGAATATCCCTTAATACAGGAATAGACTTTAAAGTGTAGCAGGATCCCGAGTATGATTTAAGATATGTTCCTTAATCAAGAAATATACTTTGAATTATAGTAGGACCCCTATTAAGATTTAAGATATATATATATATATATTGCTATAATTCAGGGACATTGGAAGGTCTGGGCACCCCGAACTCTCCCCAAGGGTCCAAGTTCCTAATAATCATATACTCTCCCAAATCCTAACCTACATAAGTACTATCCTAAAACCCTAAACCCTAAACCTAACTATTCACGGTTTAGGGTGGCGGTTTAGGGTCTATAATGTTTAGGGTTTAGGGGCAGATGCTCAGATTGGTTCAAAAGAACATAATTAAGTGAACTAGTGATTTCGCCACGGCGTTAAGTTCGGGGTTTGGAAACAGTACTGACACCTACTTGTATGATAGGTTAGGAAACTACAGCGGACTCCTAAGTCCTAAATCCCCCGAAATCCTAAACCCCTAAACTCCTAAAACCTTAATTAAGCCGAACGCACCGAAGCTCTTGCCTGGAGAGGCGAAGATAGGTCGCAGTAGGGAAATCCCTTAAAGGGGACCCTTCTTAACCCTACTTCTGGCTCTCTTAAACGGGACCTTACCCCAAGGGTCCAAGCACCCAATAATCATATACTCTCCAAAATCCTAACCTACATAACTACTATCCTAAAACCGAATACCTAATTATTGGATCCTTTAAACCTTTGGGGTTATTGAGAGGGTCTATAGCCCCAAGGGCCCCCCTGATCCACAGGCGAAGATAGAGGCTATCGGCCCCCGCGCCTCGGTCGGATATCATTCCAAGGGTAGAAGGAGGGACCCCTAACAAAGAATTGTAGGTACATATTGGGTTTAGGGTTTAGGGTTTAGTTTAGGGATTAGGGTGTAGGGTTTAGGGTTTAGGACCCCTACTTGGAGGATCATTGGACTTAGTAAGTAGGGTTATATGTACCGTAACTTGGGTTATAAGTAATTATAACTATAGTTACCTTACTTAAAACCCCAGTTACTTAGTACCATGATCCTTGGAGTAGGTATATACCCTTAGTATAGGGTATTATGTACCCATTATATAGCCCATTATAGGGTAGGGGTCCCCATGAAGGGTCCCTCCTTTCCCCCTTTGAATCATGGGACTTTGGGTTCCCAGAGACTACAATATGGGAGTTTCCGAAATTAGGGGTACCCTAAAGGGATCTATAAGGGCTTCCATAAAGCAGTCTATAAGGGTGATATCATGGGACTTTGGGTTTAGGGCTTTAGTGTTTGAGGGTTGTTTGGGGGTTGAGAGTTGATAGAGTTTTATGATGGAGTTTACCGTACTTTCGGTTTAGGGCATTCGTGTTTTAGGGCTGACATAGGGGTTTGGTCTTTTTTAGAGCTTTTGCAGTTTAAAGGATGTATACGGGTTATGAGGTGTCTACTTGGAGGGGACTTAGTAAGTAGTTATTTTATAGAGTTATGAGTACCCTAAGAGGGACCCTAATTGGTTTAGTGCTTCAGGGCTTTAGGGTTTTGGTGTTTAGGGCCTTGGGCTTTCGGGTCCGGGGCTTCAGGGTTTCTTGCTTTGGAGTTGGAGTTGGTCTGTTTGTTTTGGGTGTGCATTTGGCGCTCTATGCAGGCTTAATTCGGGTTCTATGAGGGTTCACCAAGAGTTCTATACGGGTGGTTGTCAAAATTAGGGTCCCTTTTTAGGCACCCTAAATATTAGGTGCCGTACTATAGTAGGGACCCAAAAAGGGACCATAATTTTGACAACCACCGATATGGGGTTCCAGGAGGCATAGGGTTTCTGGTTTTACAGGTGTTGGCTTCTAGGGTTTAGGTGGCTTCTATGGTTTAGGGCCTAGCGCCAGGGCTTCATAGGCTTCAGGGAAACAGGCTCGCTCCATTAAATGAGGGTTCAAAGGAGCTTTAATTACGGTTGATGATATAAATCCTGCATGACCTTAAGGACCCTAAACTATGGGAATTATGGTATACTGCTTATTATGGGTCATGCAGGATTTATATCATCAACAGGGTAGGACTCAGGCTTCAATTTGGGCATCCGGTCATTTTTGGGCATCCGGTCTGAGGCTTCGTTTCTAGGGTCTGCAAGAAAAAGGCAACACACCTCGGGCCACACCAAGGATCTTACAATGAGGAGTATGCGCTTTAGTCCTTACTGTACCGCGGTACTGAGCTATGAGGGGTCTTCACGCAATTGAAACTCTTTAGGTCCTGTAATATAGGGGCCTTACTAATTATAACAGGATTTTCGGGCCCATTTTATTATACTTATAATAAGGAACCCCCCAAAATAGTAGAGGTACTTATTTAGGCCCCTCTTCTAAACCCCTACAATACCCCGTATATATAGTAATCCTTATAGATCCCTTTAAAAGGAACACCCAGACTAGTACAGGTACTTAATGTTTAGGCCCCTGCTATATGCGCCTAGGGTCGGGCCACCCGAAATTGTTTGAACCCTAAAGCCCAAACCCGAAGGCCTGAACCCTAAGCTCTCTAAGGCCTGAGCCGAAGTTGGTAGCCTGACACCACGAAACGATTGAAAGCTCCTGATCCATTCCGGCCCAGGTGGCGCCACCAACATTTGGAATGGGCTTGCTGAAGGCCCCTGCGAGAGGGATATTTCACCGGGTGGTGCGTTTGGGGTGTAGAGGTGCACTTTTGCGGGTCTGGGGGGGGGGGAGTCGGATTCGGGTTATCCTTCCTATGGTTTGTTTGCATACATGCAGCAAATGCCTCGTGCCATGATGATACAAGACTACCAGCAGATGCCATCCTCAAGGACAATACCATTTATCTGAGGGTCGAAACCCCAATACTACTGTTGATGATATAAATCCTGCATTACCCATAATAAGGAATATACCATTATTCCCATAGTTTAGGGTCCTTAAGGTCATGCAGGATTTATATCATCAACCGTATCCCCTTGTAGCCCTAACTCCCGAAACTCTATTCTTGTTGTGAAAGCCTCTAAACTAGTTACGGCCTGTCGCGCTCACTGGGCTCTCCCACAAAACCCCATAATCCTCATATCCGTAAAGCTTGAAGACCAAGACCAACATCCTAAAACCCTGAAGCCGCCCAAGCCTAAACCGCTAGACCCGGAAATTCAATTTCAACACCCTATAAAACTCCTAATCATCCGAATCCCTACAAACTCAACCCTTGACCCCAATTCCTAAACCCTAAACCCGTGATCCCCAAACCCTACACCCTAAACCCCTAATCCCTAAACCCGACGTAGACCCCGCCAACTACCCTCTAATCGACCCGACATACCTACCAATAAGGACGATAAGGGCTCCATTAACGGGTCATGGTGATCCCCAGACAGTACCCAGAGACTCCAATATCCCTTAATCAAAGAATATTACTTAAATCACATTAGGGATCCTACTATAATTTAAGGTATATTCCTTAATTAAGGGATATTGGAGTCTCTGGGAACCCTAAACCCTATAGATCCCTTGAAGGAGCCCTTAAGGATCCCCTTTAAAAGGAACCCCTGAAGGGAGTCTCTGGGTAAGCCAAGATGCCGAAAAAAATGAGCTGCCACCAGGCCTCCGAGTCTGCAGAGCAGGCCTGGACGCAGACAGTGTCTCGATCCGATTGGGGTGTTTAAACCCTGAGCCCTAAACCCTAATTTTAACGGAAAAGCGCCCTTAAAAAACAAAAAAATATATAGTTTTATAATGTTTAGGGGAAGTTTAGGGTTCTTTGGGCTTACATAGAGGGTCTAGGATCTAGGGCTCTCTGGGCTTTACTTAGGATTCAGGGTTCTTTGGGCTTCCTAGTTCCTTTTTAGGGTTCATATGGGTGCTTGTCAACACTATGGTCCCTTTTTTGGTCCCTAGTATAGTACGGCACCTATTATTTAGGGTACCCAAAAAGGGGCCATAATTTTGACAACTACCCATATTTAGAATCATATAAGGTCACCCCAAAAAAGGAACTACTTTGAAGCCCCTGGGTAGGGTCTCGGATTTGGGGCTCTTTAGTTTGGGCTTAGGTCCGTCGGGCGAAGGGTTCTTTGGTCTCAGCGTTGAGGGCTTAGGGCTCTTTGAGCTTATGGGTCTTTGGGCTTCAGGGCCCTTTGGCCGTATAGGTGTTACAGTTTAGGATTTGACGGTCTCAATGGATTATGACTTTAAGAGCTCAGGGGTTTCGGGTCAGGTTTCAGAGTTTAGGGTTCAATTAAGGCTTGACATCGGCAGTGAGTTGTTCTTCCCGACCGTGAGGTTAGGTTTTAGGGTTTAGGTTAGGGTTGGCAGCGAGCTTCTTTTGTGAAATTTAGGTCTTGGGGTCTAGGGTTCTTGGGATTGGGCTACATAACTAAACCCTAAACCTTTCAGTTGGGTATGGGACGCTTGGGCAGTTTGTGCACACCTTGGCCCCTTAACCGCATGTATCCCAGGCCCCAAGCTGGAAAGCTTTCGCCGTAAGCCTGAACCCAAGCCCTAATGAAACCGAATCCCCAAGGTTAAGGGTTCAGGAGCTTTGATTTAGCTAAGGTTTAGAATTTCGGGTTTAGGATGTTTGGTTTAGGGCACCCTAAACCCTAAACCCTTAGGGTTTAGGATCCTTGGTTTAGGGCTTATAGAATTTAGGGTTTAGGGTTTTGCGCTGGCTGCTTCCGAGGAGCGCAAGGACTAGCAGGTGGCCAGAGCCTGAGATTGGAGTCCCGGTGATGCTTCCATGCGAGGTCAGGATTAGGTGGAGGGTACCTGAGGTAACCCCCAAGACGCCTGGGCCTCTGGCCTCGGCGGATATCACAAGCTTCTTTGCATGTCGAAGCATGCTTGTGCAGCACGTATTGAAGATTGTTGATGTGCATTATCCCGGGGTTTGCAGTGATTCTTTTCGGCGCTTGCGACACTGACGCGTCGATAAATTTGTTGAGTCGGGGTGTATAGTGTATAGTCTTGCAATCCGAGGTTTAGGGTTTAGGGTTTGGGCCGAGGAGTTTAGGATTGAGGCTTGGGAGTTTTAGGGTTTTGCTTTGGCTATAGGTGGGTGGGGTTCAGGTTGGCAGGGTTTGGAGGTTGGCATGCAGGGGCGTCTCGCAGAGGTTGCAGCAGACTCTGCCTTGTTGCGAGATGCAGCTTGTTACTCGACGGGTCTATCATGTGAGCCACCCTAAACTCCCTAAACCCAAGCCCTACTGCAGACCCTTGACCCTCAACCCCAGACCCAAAAGACCTTGTCCGCTATAAGGCCGACGGTACCCTGTCAAACCCAACCACCCCAAAGACCTTGACCACGCTAAGGCAACAAGCGACTAGCCCACATGCCCCTGTTCTTGAATCAGGGGGGGACCTAACGATCTTGTTCACACTTGTTTAAAATAGTGTTTCTATTCAGGGTGCCGAGAAGTTTCTTTGAAGCCCTTTCGATTTCGAGTTGGGGCTTTGGTTGTGGACTATGGCTTCGATTGCTGGTGTGTTGTTTGGGTTTAATTAGGGCTTGGGGTTGAGGAGTTTTAGGTGTTAGGGTCAGGGTGTAGAGTGTGAGGTTTTAGGGTTTAGGGTTTTGGACTGTCATATTGCGATTGTTTTTTGGTACATCCTTTCGTTCAAACTCTTCGCGCGAGAAGCCCCAGTCTCTAATCTCAGTTTCGCGTGCTCAATCCCGAATCCTCAAATCAGAGTTCCTGTAAACTCGGCAGCTTGGAACTGACACCCTAAACCTTATAAACCCTAATTAAACCCTAAACTTCAGGCCCCAAACTGCAGCAGCATCAGCTCATGTGCAATGCTTGCTGAAAGCCCACAATACAGAGGTCTTCTCCAAAGTATGCCTCCCAAAGCCATATTCGTGTTTTTAAGCATATCTAAGCATTATCAATGGCCGCATTGCATTAGCCCCTCAACCCTTTGGCCACATACAACCATAGCATAACACATTACTATAGCTTTCGATTGGATTTATGGCTTCACAGATTGATGAAGGCCCTAAGGCTCAGAAAAAGCCCAACAGCCTTCTTGAGTAACTCTAAAGCCTGTGCCCCATCGGATTTCGCGGTCTAGGCTGTTAGGGTTTAGGGTTTGAAGATTTGAGGTTGCTGGGTTTAGTTAGGGCTGTAGGGGTTTAGGGTATAGGCCTGTAGGGTTTGGCGTATCCAGAAGCCCTCCACAGACTTCTCATTCCAAACCCCAAGCCTGAAACAGTTAGGAAGGTACGTGGGTATACCGAGGTAGGTAGGCAGGTAGGTAGACGGTCAGGCAGAGTCGCATGTGTATAAATATATATATATATATATATATATATATATAGCTGTGTGCATGGATGGATGGATGGATGGATGGATGGATGGATGGACGGACGGACGGATGGATGGATGGATGGATATGTAGATCGATGTGTGGATGGATGTGTGAGTGTGGACGGGGAGTATATATACATATGAGTATAGACACACACACACACAGTCACACAGAGCGAGGTCTTGCAATCCGTAAACCCGAAACATTGAACGACCAGACCCGCAGCGTACTCAGGATCCTGCTGACAGATGGCCAGACAGCTGACCGAAACTTGGCCCCTTGCCACAAGGCCTACTGAAAGGATCCTAGGACTTAGTTACTTTTGGTTCGATAAGTAAGGTAACAACAGGCATAATTATTTATAGCCCCAATTAAGGCACTTATAACCCTGCTGACTCTGCAAGTAAGCCTAAGGTCTTAGAAGGCCACTCTGGTATGAGGGCCTTTGGAGCATTCAGAGTGCACGCACAAAGGGTTTAGGGTCCCAATTCACGGAGCTTCCCATGAGACTCAAAGATACTCCGCCGCGTGAACCCAAAGCCCCGCAGCCTGTGAATGCCTCAAGCGCCTCTTTAAGGGTGCCCATAGGCCGCAGAGTAGTTCCTTGCTTGGGAGTATTTTATAGGATTCTACATATGAAACCCAAAAAGGAACTACTATGGCGCCTTAGGGTAAAGAATATTTGTGAGAAAAACTAGGTTACTTCACGTTACTTAAGGCTTCGTGTCACCTTCCTTGCTCAAGCTTGAAACTTCGGATGGTGCCTACTTTTAATTAATCTTCAAGAACCCCCAAAGTAGGTAAAGTAATGACCCGATACCTCTAAGCAGCTATTGTTCGACGTACTTTTGGAGTCCAGGTACGCCTCTCAAACGCCTTAAGCCTCACCTTCTCCTGACGTAGACATCGTGAATCCAACAATCCGGCAACCCCTAAACCCGTAAAGCTTCTGTTGCATCCAGTCTATACTTGTCGCAGCCCAAATGCTGAAAGCGTGTGAAAAGGGAAGGAGCGACAACGATCTCTTGCGAATTAAGCGAAAGCTGCTTCAGCAGAAGGACATACGGCGACGGCACTAACGGCAAACAGAACGACAGCGGCAGGAGCATCAACAGCAAAGCATCAAAAGGCTCACGAATAGTGAGTCACAGGCATGAGGACTAGAGCAGAAAAGGTAGGATGTCGGGTCTTTCGCGAATAGCAGTGGGATAGCAGTGGGAGTAAGACATCGAACGAGAAGCATCGCCATATAGTAGTCGTACGAACACTACTTAAGTTCTCCCTCAGCTTTAAAAGCCTTCGGGAGCATATCATCGTGAACTGTGGTGCTTGGTTTCCAAGGGCTCTGGCCAGGGACAGTTTCAGGTGCCTTGAACTCTTGCTACCGGGATGGTCGCGGTCTCTTCAAAACGAGTTGAAGCTAGATTGGTAGTTTCACCGCCAGTTTCGAGCCTCGGTTCAACATGCACCGAGCGACTCAAAAAGAACACATGAAGTTTCAAGTTGGGCCAAGCGAAACAGCTGCTGTTACTACCATATCCTGTGAGTCACGGCACTAAGCAGGGTCCCACAATAGATTTATAAAAAGAACAACTTCAAGTAGGATATTTATATCCGGGAGTAAAGTACTCAATGCTGAGCCCTGGAATAGACGGCTGCATCCTTAAACGCTATGTCGTCAGCACAAGATATGCTCGAACGCCGAAGCACGGATGCCTGGACTTCAAGCACTGACATACGACCAGTTCACTTTGTGTTCTTCTGGTTGGCTCTTAGGACTTTAACTTTTTGGGTTTTTATATGAACTATAGTAAATAGTCTAAAAGTTTTGACTTCCAGGAGGTGTTCAGAGGTCAGCCAAGTTCATGCTAAAGCAGAAGCTCAGGTCTTGCCCAAGATGCGCGAGGCCAGAGGCACCGCCGAGCGGTTGCCATGCACGGTCGCGTTCTGAGCCTGGCGTTCACATCTTACGTCCCTGCAACCGTGTATGTGGACTGTGTGTACCACACGTGACTACAGAGCATCAAATCGCAGTACATGTGCTTGTGTACATATGTGAATATATATATATATATATATATATATATACACATACATATGTAGTGTGTATATTCGTATATATATATATATATGTATATATGTATGTATATATATATATATACACAGGTATGTATGGAGCTGCATACATGCATGCATACATACATGCAGAGGTACATGTGTTCAAGCGAACGCATGTACATATGCGGTGCGTTATACGCATATGCTTTTGGATGCATCCGCATGTACATATAGTCACGGAGATGTTAATAGTCTGTAGTCAGGTCATGTCCAGCTATTCCGTCTTGCGCGGGTACCCTTGCGTCGCATTCGGTTGGACATGATCTACATTGCAATTCGTGATGAGCTGCAGGAAATATGTTATTCGACATCGTGAACATGTCAGACTTGGCAGTTTGCAATCTGCGGATAACCAACCTTCAATCCTTTCATTCGTGTTTAAAGCTGTATATTGGTAAAATTATGCGTGCACGGATGTTGATTGAGACAAGTGGAACCCGTGGCGGTCGCATGAAGTTCTGGGTTACCTGCTTCGTGACGGGTTTGGGGTCAGTTCAGCTTCCGGAAAAAGACGGTGGCTGTGCTGCAAAGTCCTGGCCAAGAGGCAGACTAACAGAAAGCCTAACGACACGTGCAAAGACTCGAAATGCCGCCACTCTTTTATGCATTCTCAATGTTATTCAGTGGCTGTTTAGTATAATTCGATTTCTTCAGTTCAAGTATAGCTCAAATGATAATTTCGTTTGTTAATGAGTTGTGAGACTCTCCAAATGGCGATAAACTTGCAATCTTACTTGTTTGCGTCTTTTGCAAAGCATCTGAATATGTTTGTGACGGTCTTTTGCAAAGCATCTGAATATGTTTGCGACAGTCTGCGTTAGACTAGCTGTTTTGAAGAATAGGCAAACCCAAAGAACAGACAGAGAGGTACAACATCAATCCTTGATCTAGTCTAAGCCTTACGATGCAGATTCTGTCGTCGGCTGTCGAGGTCAGTACTTTTGGCTTCGGCTACAATATCGCCACCTG
Source organism: Symbiodinium sp. CCMP2592 (assembly GCA_905221615.1). Classification (NCBI taxonomy): domain Eukaryota; class Dinophyceae; order Suessiales; family Symbiodiniaceae; genus Symbiodinium; species Symbiodinium sp. CCMP2592. Next base: position 165,227 of record CAJNDT010000456.1, read on the forward strand.
GCAGAGTTGGCAGCACCACCACCAAAACCAAAACCACCACCGCCGCCGCCGCCACCACCACCACCACCGCCGCCACCACCACCACCACCACCACCACCACCACCACCACCAGCACCATTATTGTGATTGTGGTTACCATCATAGTGTTTGACCATGAGGTTTACCGTGACAATGAGGACGACAATGACAATCGACACACGCGAGGGCGATGACTGTGATAATTGGGATAATGCTCGTGACCAAGGCATGTGTGACGACGAGGATGGTCATGATGATGCTACTGGCGGTGGTCAAGACGACGACCGCGATGGGGATGACTTCATGAACATGACAATGATGTTGGTGGTGGTGGTGGTGATGATGATGATGGCGGATAATGATGGTGTCGGTGATGAGGGTGGTGATTGTGATGGGTTGATGAGTTGGTGCTGTGACGTTGAGCATGTTGATGGTGATGCTGGCGACGACGAGAGCGGTCATGCCACTCTTGCGGCCATGATTTTGCCCCAAGTTCTAGGTCAGCATCCGAAAACAACTGCTAATTGTGGGAAGCTGAGGATAGTCCTCTGCTAGTGGAGATGGCTTTGGAAGCGTCCGGCGTGTCTCTTCAGCAGCCAGACCCCTGCCTTACTGGGGTCGTGCCCCGAAACAGAATGTTTGAAATGTTGGGTTCGAAAAAATGTGAGTAACATCTCCTTATTCTCTACACTTCAAACCAATTAAAGCCGTGTTCTAAGTATGGCCCCAATACTATGGAAACCGCAGGGTCTAGGTGTTAGGGGGTTTAGGATTCGGTTCCACGGTTCGTGTTTGCTGGTTTCCAGGGCGAGGGCAACCCGAAACCCTAGAAAGTGCAATTATGCTTCGAAGGTCGATGCATAACGCACATCGAACTTGTAATGTACAGCATAGCGCCTAATTGCCGTAGATGTTTCACGAATGGTATTGTACATGTAAGAAACGCATGGAGGAAGAAGTACGGTAAACCTACGCTGTCATTTGTGGTTTTCTCCAGAGTGGAACTAGGCAGTGCTTTGCCCCGCCATCACTAAATCCCGAAATCTAAGCCCTAAACCCTGTACCAGTTATTGACAAGTCACGCGGAGCCTGGGGACTTGTTGGATTTGGAGCCTCACTGCACAGACCACGAGATTTTTTCCGGTCATTACACAACATTTGAGCCAAAAGCATGTCCGCAATTCCCACGGGTTCCTTTTTTCGATTGATCGTATCGTTCACCCCAATCAAAGCCCTGTCAAAGCAAATAGGCCCATAGATCAAACACCTAAGAAAGTTGTCGATTAGTTGGTGCGGTCTGAAGACTCGGCATGTGCAGATTCCCGCCTGCGAGGTTCAAGGTTAAGTAAACTCGTCTGCGAGGGAATAGGTTGTGTGTTTCTTCTGTTGCTAGGCGTAGGATGCAAGACGATGGGTCTCTCAATATTTCCAAGATTCCAGGTCCGACCCTAAGTAGTCAGTTGTCTGCCATCCTCGCGACATTCGGTGCTGCGTTCTAGTCAGCCTGCCAGCCTACTGCCTGAACGTCACAGTCCCAACACCACAACAGCCTGCAGGTCCACCAACATGCTGCGAAAATCTGAACTTGTGTTATCCCAAGTTTTGCAGGGGGCTGATGCTGAGTCGGCAGGTGTACTCCTTCATCCCCGATGCGGGCTTCGTGGGCACCGTGTTTGTCAACCACATCAGCAGCTCGGCTGTGAGGGTCCGAGGTCGATGGTTCTGCCTAAGCTAAATTCTAAACCGAACATGTATCACTGTCACTTCATGCCGAGTCCAGTTTCATTCACTGGTAGCCTGTCGGTCAAGGAAAAATCAGTTTAGGGGCTTAAGACCCTAAAGGCGTCAGGTCTGGGGTGTTGAGGGTGCACTGTGTACACGTATGGTGTAGGGTTTAAGTTAGGATTTGGTGGTGTATAACCCTGGGTTGTAAGGGTGTGTGTCAGGCTATGGGGGAGAGCACAAGGTGTTTTCGGCTGAGGCTGCCACGCGCTTGTGTGGAGCTTTGCGCGCGAATTCTGAGCACCTTGTCAGAATCCCCCGGCGTTTAACACAAACCTAGCGTCTCTATAACCCATGGACTCTGACCCTGACCGCCCCAAATCCCTTAACCGCAAGTCCACAAGCCTTACATCCTGGAACCTGTCAGCTTAGATGCAAGGACTCATGGTCGCGGAACGACCAATCAGCAGCCTCACCCGAAGTCGTACGCAGATGTTTAATCCGCGAGCATTGACTGAACCTTGGGATATGGAACCACCAATATCACCAATGGAAGTGAGAATCTAGGATTGGGTCAAAGGTAGTGCAGCCGCAAATGCCAGGCAATCTGCTGACGACCATGGCGCTGTCAGCTGCGGTGGCTGAGACCTCAGGGGATTATTCCGTTCATTCCACTCTTATAGAAGCTCTGTTTGCTTCGGCCTCTGGGCACTTGACACACACTATGAACCGTAACGCAAGCTGCGAAAAGCCCATAAAAGCAGTTGAATATCATTCACGAAGCCCCTAAATTGGTTGTCAAAACTATGGCCCCTTTTGGGTCCCTAATCTAATACGGCACCTACTATTTAGGGCACCCAAAAATCGGTACCTTAATTTTGGCAACTGTCCAAACAACCCCCTTAAGCATTAAGATTAAGTTCCCTTCCCGCGTGAGGTCTTAGCTCCTGAGGATGGCGCGCCGGCAGCAGAGAACAGAGGGGCAGGGTTTAGTAGCGTTGGGGGAGTTAGGGTTCAGGGTTTTGGGGTTTTGGGGTTTAGGTTTTAGGGTTTAGGGTCTAGGGATTTAGGGTTTAGGGTTTTTGTAGTTTGGCTGGTTGGTTCTTATAGGTATCTTACAGGCTTACATTCCCTTTGTCACCGCAGTGTCGGGTTTAGGGCTTAGGCCTTGTAAAATCTAGCAGCCTGCCCCAAGGGTCCGAAGGACCCAATAATTAGGTTCCTTTAAAGGGTTCTATAAGGTTCCTATAAAAGAGTTACTATAAGGGTTCCATTATATGGGCCTTAATAGTTAGGTATTCGTTTTTAGGATTTTTTTTATGTAGGTTAGGATTTTGGAGAGTTTATTAATGAGTATTGGGTACTTCGACCCTTGTGGCTACGCCCAACATCGGTTCGGTGCTGTTAGGATTCCCTCGCTGGGCTTTTGTTGGAGGTTTGGAGGTTGGGATGGGGGGTTTTGGGGTAGAAGGGTCAAAGGCTCATTAGGATTTTATCAAAGGTCCAGGATCAAGAGTAAAGGTTTAGGGTTAGGGCTAGTTGAAGTGTGGCTAAGGTTTGAGTTTTGGGATTGGGCCTCTGGGAGCTCAGTCTATGAGTAGATTTTGTTTATGGGTTGGGACTTGCCTACACCACAAACCCGGCCGAAAACCGGGTACAATGATTCCTCTATCGCCTGGTAGAAGTGTTGATGTACCACTAAAGCATTTGCGCAATTGACGCTGCAGGTGGCAGTGGGATTTAGATGTTGCGGCTTTACGGTTTTGTTTGGTGTTAAGGACGCTCTTAAAATGACAGATCTTTATAAACTACACCAAACACGCGTGTCAGTGTCAGGTGCGGCGGAGATACACGAAGTCTACGGAGGCCGGATGCGTGACAGCTTTAGGATGTGCTTTGGCTTTCGGGTTTGTGCTCATTAGGGCTCGTTTGTGGGTTCCTTTATGGGCGATGAGGGTGTGTCGTGTGACTTGGGTATGCAGTTCATGAACCCTTGAACCCCAAACTTAAAACGGACATTTCCATAACTCACAAACCTGCCTAAGATCCTGGGCCTTACATCTCCATAAGCACAGAGATCTCAATACCCTTTAGCCAAGCAATAGCCTGAAATCACCACAAGGATCCTTCGACACATCAGAGGGATAACGTCTATTCACAGGGATACGACAAGCATGAAGACCTTATAGAAACTTGCTCAAACGGTCCTATCGAAAGACTATGACATGTCTTGATGGATCAGTCACGTAGCTACTCAACTACTTGGTCTGTTACTTCATCAAGAGCTAGCTTTTCTCAAAGAGGATGAAGGTAGTTCTTGAAGTTAGGGTCCCCTTCAGGTCCCTCAAATCTCAAATACCGTAGTACGGCACACTTATGAAACGGACCCTGGAGAGGGACCTAAATTTAGAGAAGTCCCCATCTTCCTAGACTCCAAGGGTAAAAGGAGGGACCCTTAATAAGGACCCCTGGGTATATACCCTTAATATAGCTGCTATATACCCATTATATAGCCTATTATAGGTAGGGGCCTCCTTTTCCCCTTTGATAGAATGCTTCGAGGCCTCAATGTCATGGATGACGGTAGCGGCCAAAAGCGCATCGACCTGGCCACGATCCTCGGCCGGAATATAGCTTGGGGTCGAGTCGGGGGCCTCAAAAGGTAGGATGAAGGTAGGTGGGATATTCCCAAATAAGAGTCCTTATATAAGGGGTCCTTAGTCCCACCTACTTTCATCCCACCTTGTGTGGCCTCCGGTCTAGGCAGTTCTTCAACCCTTGCTCTTTGAATCCAGCCCACTGTTGACATCTTGCTCTGAAGGCTAGGAAGTTCTTAGAAGCTGCTTCGGAAAACTAGGCTACTTTGAGAGTTTTTCTCAAGCAGCAGCAGAAAAAGAACTGTTGCAATGGCCCTGCAGCCCAGGATTCAGTACGGCCAGACCAAGGCGCGATTTCTGCGGATGTCGGGTTAGAGCCTTTTTTGTTTGGGTTTAGGGCTTATATATATATATATATATATATATATATATATATAGGGTTCGGGTTTTTGGGGCCTGGTTCCAGGCAAGGCTATCTCATATTTGCCTGAAGTTTGCGGGTTTGGACTTTGGCAATTTTCCGGTCTAGGGGGTCGGGTCGGCTGGGTATACGGTTTATGGAATGCGGTAAATAAGAAGAAAGGAAAGGAGTTTCTGCGAGCTGGGCCCGCTTTTGCAGTGTTTATTCCAGAGTTCGAGGTGCAATGTGTGCTTTCCATTCACTTGTCTGTATGTGGGTCTTTCGTGTAGCAGAAGTTATTTTGTTTTGCCCTGTCTGCTACTTTGACATTCCATCCTCAGGCCCTTCCGAAAGCTCTAAACTTATGATAGAAGCCTGAACAAGTGCTACTAGTCTGCCTTTAGGTTCCTTATTCCTTGTTGCATTTGCAGTATACTATACTAAGATACCCCAAAATCCCATTCAGGCCCCCACAATATTCGCCCTGTAGAGCCTTACGGCAGCCCCTGGAGGACCAAGTGACGATTCCGCATCATTGGTTTAGCGCTCAGGGTTTATAGGTTTAGGAGGAGTCCTGGCTTGACTCGGCGATCTACGTCTGTGCTATAGCACCGTAAAAGGGCTTGAGGTCCAATTCTCATACAGGCAAATATGGGGCTGTGTCGTATGGTCAACTCAGACTGAGTACAAGCGCTCTAGATCCTCAAACAGACCCTAATTTGACCTTCAGTCTAACTCTGACCCCCAGTTTGGGAATCCAGCCATCCGCCCACCCTGCCAAGGACGTCGTTGTGCGAATGTCTCTGAAGTCGCCTGAGGCCGTCATATCACAAAGCTTTTCGATTTAGGGTTATAGGGTTTAGGGTTTCGAGGATCAGTGTTTGCTGACGTAGGGTTTGGAGGTGTGCCCGGAGACCCTAAAAGCCTGGACAAGATTGAATTCTCGGGGCCCGGGGTTATAACGTTCCAGGGTCAATGGGAATTGAGAGGCGTGGTTCAGGGTGGAACTGAACACTCTTTCTGTAAGAGCAGCCGCACTAGGGCCACGAGGGCCTAGGGTTTGGGGTTTAGGGATTTAGGTTTTAGGGTTTAGAGTGTTGGGTTGCGTTCTATCTCGACGGTCTCACCTACACGAGGTGACCTTTTCTTAGTCAGGTTGTTCCGGCCTTCCACGCCAAGCGACTTCAGTCTGTGTTCGTTTGTTTTGTGAGTAGCTGTAGCTATTATACCAGATGCTCCAAAGTAGGTTTTTTTGGGTTACCTTATAGGATTCTAAATATTGACCCTAAAAAGGAACTACTATGGAGCCTTAGGGTATACCAGATGCATGTAGAACACCTCTTTCAGGATGGCAGCCTTCCATGCGTGTTGAATCTGACATCGCTGGAGTCTGATAGGGTCAAGAGGCAACCCTTTCATGATATCCGGCCACTACATAATAGAGAATTCTTAAGCAACTTCTCTGGGTGCCACATTTTAATGTATTCAACTTGAATCCATATTCCCTCAGTACACCCTAAAACCCAAAGTAAGGTATTACCCCCATTTTCGGAAACTCTAAACCCTAAACCCTAAACACTTTATAGAGCCCTTATGGATCCCCTTTAATCTGAGAAACCCTTAATAGGATCCCTTTAAACGAACCCAAAAACTTTTTTTTGAAGCTCCCATTCCTCCGAACTCCAGGACTATCTGACGGCCCGGGCAAGCTTCGAGCGTCCGGGTGGAGCCTTGTCGAGGGCCTCTTTTTTGTCCTTAAAGATGAAATGACGCCTAAAAGGTTCATATACCATATAGGGATGCAGAGTATATGGGGATGGGGCCCCTACTTTTTAAAAGCCTTTTGGTCTAGAAGGAAAGTTTCGGGTTTAGGCGTCGGTAATCCAGCATACAAACCCCGATTTCGGGGGACCGACAACATCTTTGTTCGTGCTTAATTGCATCCACATCGGTACTGCATTCGCTGACATCATCATGTACACATATGCATGGTGTTAACAAATGTGAGTGCAGGCGTGCTCACTACATCTGTATCCCGCGTGCTTGTACATCCAAGTCTGCGGCTGTGCGCGTGCATGCACATCCGTATAGTTAAAGATGTAGAAGCGACAGGTTCACTTTTGTATGTGGTTAGGTGTGTCGAGAATGCTAATTATACCGCACCGTGACTGTCAGTGTCAGTGTGTGTCTGTGTCTGTGTGCGTGTGCCTTAGCCCCAAAAACCCTACTTAGAGGGGAGGGGACTTAGTAAGTAGGTGAAAAGTGGAGTTAGAAGTACCCTAAATGGAGTTACCTCAACTAAAACCCTATTTATAACCCTACTTACTAAGTCCCCTGCCCCTTTATATAAGTAAACCTCAGTGAAAGCCTTGCTTCCCTAAACCCTAAACCCTAAACCCCTAAACCCTAAACCCTAAACCCCTAAACCCCTAAACCCCAGTGAAAGCCTTGCTTCACTTCTCCAAAGGAACAGTGGAGGAGACCGAGCTTGCAGAGGCTGCGGCTCTGGGTTCGGGTTTTAGGGTTTAGGTTTCAGGGTTCAGGGTTTAGGGTTTAAGATTTAGGGTTTAGGTTTCAGGGTTCAGGGTTTAGGGTGTAGGGTTTAGGTTTCAAGGTTCAGGGTTTAGGGTTTAGCATTTTAAGTTTTTGGGGCTTTGGGGTTCAGGGTTTAGGGTTCCAGGATTTTAGGTTCAAGGTTTACAGGGTTCAGGGTTTGGGATTTTAGGTTCCAAGGTTTATAGGTTTCAGGGGTTAGGGTTTAGGATTTTAGGTTCAAGGTTTTTCGGTTTCAGGGTTTTTAGGGCAGGATTTGGGATTTTTAAGGTTTAGGGTTTCTAGGATTCAGAGGGCTTATGCGGTCAGTTTAGGGTTTATAGGGTCACGGTTTTAGGATTTTGGGTGTCAGGCTTCAGGGTTGATGGGGTCCAGGGTTGTGGGCGTATAGCATTATTAGGGTTTAGGGTTTAGGGTTTAGGGGTTTAGGGTTTAGGGGCTAACATGCTTGAATATGCTGAAGGCATCTGCTTCAGGAGAGGGTGGCTTCAATAACTTCAGTGTTCCCTGGGTCCATGTACCAAAACAGTATATACTTTGACCTTAAAGTAATCCCTATGTAGGTACTTTAGAGCCAAAGTATATATACTTTTTGGGCACATGGACCCTTAGGTATTGAGGGCCCCTACACCCTCAACGCTAAGCCCTGAACCCTAGACTAGACATGTGCGGCTTAGAGTTTAGGGTTAAGGGTGCGCCGTGACGGTTCAGACATCATGCCAAACAGAAACCCCAAACCCTAGACCCTAGCCGACCTCCTTTGAACCCCCCAGAAGTGTTATCGGAATGCAAGGTGTCACGAATCACCGGGCAATTCGGATTCCAGCGAAGCTTGAAACAAACTTAACACGACACCAGCTTAAGCGATGGACGCCAAGTACTATAGCCCGAAGACATTCCCTAAGCCCTACAGTTACAAAACCCTGAGCTCAAGTGTCAGTCCTGAGCCCTAGATCATGTGAGCCAAATTTATCCTTGTATTGGGCATGGCCCTGCTTGTTCTACAAATCCCCAAAAATCCACCAGCACAAGGACTTCCTAAACCCTACAGCACCTAAACCCGAAGCCCGAATACAGGGGCCTCAATCATAACCTGCAATATTTCTGGGGTTCCTTTCTATAGTGATAATATACCCCCAAAGTCGTATTCTAATTATTTATTACACCAGATATCAGAGTTTAGAGTGTAAACCGTTTAGGGTTTATGTTTTATGTACTGACGGTGCAAATCCGGCCTGCACAGCTGAAAACCGAGGGGCAGGTTAAGATATTGTTATGTTATGGGGTTACGGTATTAGAACACCCGCCCTGATTATTGGAAACTGTTGAGGCTTCTACAATGTTCCACACTATTCCGATACTATAGCGGGTTTCGGACGGCAGAAACCTGACGTCTGGCCGAAGCGACAGGCCAGAGGGCTTGAAAGTTGAAATATGCTATTTGAAGGATCATGGGCCATAGTAAATATTGGGGTTATATGTAGGATAGCTACACACGTATAATTACTTGTAACCCCAATGAAGGTACTTATAACCCTACTTACGAAGTCCTATGCTGGGTAGGAAGCTGTCGGGGCTCGTCCCTCGGGCCCTAAGGGCTTTGGACTTTCGGATCTTTTTGGTTTTTGGGGGTTGAGGCAGGACCTACCAAGACTGCGGTTTCAGGGCGGTGTACTTATTACACTTACAAGTAACTTATATTGAGCTTAGCACATGAACTTTTAAGTGACTTATAAGTCCGATATATGTCCACCGTAAGTCCAGCGGCCGTCCAAACATTTATGTTTTTTGCACCAAAAGCTACCAAAGGACATAAACTCAGCAGTTTTTCTCCCAGCTTAGGGCAAGTCTTCGTCTCCTGTCTCCACACGGTGTCTGCCGACCAGCCACGTGCCACCCAAACACTCAGTCGCCAACTTCAGCAATGGACCACTGCCGGTTTTCCAGTCCACGTGCTGGCCAGTGGGCTTGTCCGTCGTGGTTTGAAAGAACTCAAGCTGCAGGTCCGGAGACAAGGTCTTGACCTTGTCCAAGCTGCCCAAGTTCCGCTGCACCGCTTTCTGCAGAGACTCGCAGTCTTTGCAAAGAAACCTTTTTCCGTGCACTCGGCCTGCAGCCTTGACTCGGCGGCAGAGAGCACACTCTGGGCCCTCTGGGCTCTCTGCAAGCGAGAGCACCAGAGCCATGGCAGCGGACCGACTGGAGAGGCTTAAGCGAGGACGAGCTGGGAGCCGAAAACAAGAGGGCAAAGGAAGCATCTTTGCATTTCCTACGACGTGTGAGAGGAGAAGCTGGACGCGACTTTACAAAATCCAGGCATGCAGCCCAAAGCCCCGCGGACACGGTCTTTTCCCGCGGACACTACCTGATCCCTGTTATCTCATAGATCCTTATATAAACTATGAGTGCGCGGACACCCCGCGGACACGGCCGCATGATCATGACGTCCGACCGCGGAGATTCCCCGCGGACATACGCGGACACCCCGCGGACATGGTGAAAGTGCTGCGGGCACAGTTCCTCGACTTAGCATCGCAAAACTGCGGAGCTTTTGGATCCACCGCTGCAAAACGGAGAGCCGAGCGGAGTGCGAGTCCTGCTCCGTTTGCAGAAGGTGCACCTGAAGGTGCGTGCGCCGAACGTTTGCACGCAGCACGCACCTCCTGAGCTGAAAACAGTTCGAACGCATTGATAAATACGTTCTATCCTCTGTGCGGCACCATGGCCGTTAGCAAGGCCCATGCTCACAGCATGCTCTATACACAAAAGCCAGCCGTCTTTCCTCAACACTGGCAGTAGGCTCGGTCAACACAGCCAGCAGCTGCGGAGACACGAACGATAGCATGCCGGTGTAATCCTGCATCGGTCGGCGAGCGACCCGGGGCAGCCACGGGATTCGCAGCGGCAGCTATGCCACCTATCCCAGCGACAACGCGTGTATGTATACTTAGACGGTTCCGCTGCTCCGAAGGAAATGCTTTGAGCCAAAACACAGCAATGTTCAACGACAAACGCAAATATGCAGGAAAGCGGTTTGGTTGGCAGTATATAGCCCCAAAAATACTATGAATTCACTAAAAAATAAGTTCAAAATAAGTCCGAACTAAGTTCCAGCTCTCGTACTTAGCTTGCACTTATAACTTACGGCTAAGTCCAACACAAGTCCATAAATCTCGTAGAACTTATAAATCATTTATTTATAACTAGGATATCCTACTTATGACTCAGATGTAGATTATTTACAACCTGGATATAGTGAAACCGCAGTCTTGGTAAGGTTCCATACTTAGCTTTCGCGTGTGGCTTCAGAGTTTGGGAGTTGCGTTTGGGGGAGTTGACCCCTAAGGCCTAATCCCTAAGGCCCGGTGCAGTCGTCTTGTGAAGAAGGAACACTGTATGCGGAATCCCTAAGCGTCCATGTGCCAGCCTTTGGCCTAAAAGTAGTCACTGCACATGCTCTTTAGGGCCAAGGTGTATATACTATCTGTGTACATAGAGCCTTTTCTATCTGTATATATATATATATAACAGATCCTAACCATAAAACCAGGTAACCTAAAAAAGGGGCTAGGTAACCTGAAGAAGGGGCCCCTTATGAAGCAACACTCATGGTACCCTTAGAAAAACCCTTAAAGGATTAAGACCCTGAGACTGGTGTCCTGGTCTGGGTGGTCGTGTGAACTTCTCTCTCCCTAGCGGTGCTCTGAAGACTTGCAAGCCTTTGTAGACGGTGCATGGTAAGTTGGTCGTGTCCAAATTGCCCAAACTTTGTGAATCCTTAACCTATCCATTCTCTTTCTTGGGGTCTGCGTTCTGGCCGAGCCCAACCGCATGGTTGTGTTTTTCTCGCCGAGTTCCTTCTGGACCCGGTCTTGAGGCGAAGGACCCCAATGTAATTAGACGCTTCATTCCAAACGACGTCCAACTAGGCGAAGATTACAAAGGACGACCGTTGCACACCCGCTTGGATCCAAGAAGCACTGTATGCACAACCGCACTCCATGTTCGAAGAATGACGGGCCCGCAGCGGACTTGGGCAGTACTTGCATGATCTGCACCTTTGTTCCATTTGGTCTCAGCTGCCAGTGGCATGCCAGCAGCATCAAGTTTGAGCCACTTTGGGCCCAAGGTTCATTGCATCGCGCTTGTGCATCCAAAAATGACATAGTTCCATCGGCGTGTGGCGTCACTGTGAGCTTTGGACATTCATCGACCTTGCAAGCATCGCGTGAATGTCAAGACGCGTGAAAGTCGATTGGTTAAGAAATTTCACTCATGGAAGCGAGACTGCACACCCACAGGTTACGAATGCGGGACATGTGCACGTGCCCGGGACGTCCCTCTGCTCAACATTCAGCCTTGGGAAGGCCACAGCAGCTGATCGGCCCGACATGGAGAAGGTCGCTTGGCGGGCAGTGGTCCATTCCGTTGTTTTGGTAGTTATCTTTAGCAATTGATAGGCAAATCCGCACACGTACATATGAATTCTCGAGCAATGTTCAGGCTTCTACACGAATATCCTAGGTTTTTGCCGTTCAGCTTGAACCGAACGCCGACTACAAAGACCAAATCGTGAGATAGAGTGTCAGGTTTTCGCTTGGGCCAGGGTGATATCCAGTTTATTGCTCAACATAGTCCGCAAATGCTGCAATACTGGTTTAGCTCCGAGGTTGTGGCTTGAGTGTGGGAGTGCGTCGTGACACGGAGCTCCAACTGCATGTATGTACGTATATATGTATGTATGTATGTATGTGTGCGTCTGTATGTGTATGTCCGCATGCATGGGTGCATGCATGCATGGTCCGCATGGGCGCCTGTAAGTATGTTTTGATGCATATAACATACACCTAGTTGTTATGTCTTTACAACTCGCACAAAAAATGAATATACTATATGGGCCTTGCCAATGGAGTTCAGGGTTCACGGTCGGCAGCAATGCGCGTACATGTTGCACAAACCCTACAGAATAAGTTTACGTCAATTTGGGTTCCAATGCTGCGAGTATTTGCTTACCACTATCACGTTCAGTGCCACGCCACCCCCGCCATGAGCACCACTACTATTACTACCACGACTCTACTCCTACGTACTCCTACTACAACCCCTATACTCCATTCCTCCTCCTGCGCCTACTGGCCTACACCTACTCCTCCTACTCCTCCTCCTGCTTCTCCTACTCCTACACTGCCGCTGCCACTGGCACTGCCACTGTTACTGCTACGGAGCTCCGGAAGCTGTTGGGTCCGATGGCATCCCATCGGCCAGCCACGTTTTAGCAGCTGCTACTGTTGTTCTGTTACTTCCTTTACTCTCGGTTGCCATGCTGCTGCGACCACGACGATGACAAGCGGTGCCTGATTTTCATTTAGAAGTGAGAAGTGCTCACCTCAACCGCACCGTACATTGCCAAACTTAGGATGTCCGCAGAACCCGATGTTATCCGGGGTGTTCGGGTGCCCTCCAAACTGCCAAGGTGGCACTGCAGCGCTGGAGACTTTGCTTCGCAAAGGCCATGGAAGAGGCCAATGTCATTAAATTTTACAGGGCTGAGAAGCTTACAGGCTTTGTAGGGTATGTGGAGTCCAGACGGCTGAAACGGTTTACATAATATTGTATGTGTGCAGGGGTTATGTATAGGCCCCGATAGTTTCGCCGGTTTTGCCGTTTGAGGGTTTTCTTCTGTTTGGTGGCTGACAACCTGAAAGGCATCGATGCTCTGAACCCCGGTGTGTGGTGTAGAGGTTCGAGCATGTTGGATCGGGGTCTTGGCCCAGGAAAAGGGATGTAGTTCAGGGTTTAGTTCAGGGCTTAGTTTCGGATTGAGGGCCGCATTTAGTATAATAACCCCACCTTTGGTTTACAAACAAAATGTATGTGTATATACATATATACACACACAGAAAACAACATCCATTTATCCATCCCTCCATCCATCCAACCATCCATCCACCCACCCACGCATGCATGCATGCAGCCCATTGTAGTTCCTTTATTTAGCTGCCTATAGGTGGATGGGCTCCTGCAATATAGAACCCAACATAGCCCAACATAGGAACTACGGAGACTTTAGGTAAACCTTTAAACCGACCATCAGAGGAGCGTCTGTGATACACAAACGTTCCACCAAAGCTTGCACCTCACGAAATCACATTTCTCGAAACACCGTCGCTTGCTTGGAAGTTCATGAATCCGGCGTTTCCGGTTTAGGTTGTCGGGGAGTTCTTCTATAAATACAAAGTAGCCGTCATATTTCTGACAACACTTCCATAGCAGCCCCATGAGTATAAGCTGGTCTGGACGTTTGTAAGTAGCCGCTCAAGCAGGTGGAAGCAACAAGATCTTTCCTTAAACACCACGACCCAATCGCAAACCGGAAGCACCCATACCCTAGTCCTAATCCGACAGTGCAGTCGAAATCCAAACCCCCAGTCTTTTTCAAATAGGTTTCAATTCAACACGGCTGTCATATTCATAACTTAATTGTATATATATATATATATGCTCACCCCCCCGTTGACAGACCATGCCCTTGTGATGGTGTACTCTCGTTCGGTGACTAGGCTGACATATTGTATCTAAACACACCACACATGACGACAATCTGTAAAGCAAATCCTTTACAGTACATATACCAAGTATACTTTTAACATGCCATGTACTGAGGACGCATGGACCAGACGCGCGACACGTGAGTTATGAGTTTTGTGGTAGCATTGATATAGGATGAGTATGAGTATTAACATTGGTATTAGTATTAGTATCAGCAATAGTATTGGTGTTTACTGTATATATATATATATAGATGTATATATCGACAGTAGTAATTATACATTAATGTTTTGTTGTCATCTTCGTTTTAGTCTTAGTGTTAGCGCCAGTGTCAATGCCAGTAATAGTACCACTGCTAGTATTAGTATCAGTCTTCATGCTGGGTATAATACCAGTTAATAATTTCAGATCTGATAGTTTCGTATATCAGCAGATTAGTATATCAATTCATTGATGTGTTCCAGAGGTCGCATATTTGTATATTGGCATATTCGTAGATTGAATACTTTAGTACAATTGATGCATGAGTACACTAGTATATTGCTGTATTAAAAAATTAGTATATTAACATACCAGTATATTCGTACATTAGTGTATTAGTATACTAGTATATGCAAAAACGTGTATTGTCTAAAGATTTATAAGTATATCAGTATGTTGTCATATTAGTACACCAATCTGCCATGTCGGTATACTTGCATATTACAGTAGTCGTATACTAGTATAGTAGCACGCTAGTAAAATAGCATACTAGTATAGTATATTCACACATTAACAAGTAGTGTATTGTTACATTGGTATATGGGTATATGCTTGTCCTAAAACATCAGTACATGAATGCATTGATACATATCGGCATTTTAAGATAATGGTATGTGTTCTGGTGTGCATTAGCATATGGACGTGTCTTTTGTAATGGTATTAGTCTTCACATCAATATGAATATGACTATTGGTATTCGCAGGAGTATTAATGTTAATATTGGTATTAGGATTATCCATAGTCGCATTAGCCTTAGTATAAGTGTTAATAATGGTATTAATACTGGCATTATCTTGAATATTCAGCAAGTTATCAATGTCAGTATTAGTATTGGTGACAGCATTACTGTTAACAGCATAAGAGTATACGCGTAGTATCCGTAGGAGTATCAATACTTATGTAAATCTTGGTGTTGGTATAAACAGTGTGATTGGTATTAGTAATAGTGCTAGTGCGAGTGCTAATATTAAAATGAGGTTATGTATTCGCATGAACGTTTGTCTTATATTAGTATTACTCCTGATTACATGAAAATACTAACAGATAAATACATGCATGAGCTAATGTATTTGTACTTTAATATAGTGGTATGTATATTTATGTACATTGGTATATGCAGGTGTGTATTAGTATTGGAATTAAAATACACTACTACCAATATGGGCATAATTATTGATATGCGTAGGAGTATGAACGTCAGTATTAATCATTATTAGTATTTGTATGGTGCCTATTCGTATTGGCTTAAAAAAGTGTAAATATTAGTGTTAATGCTGGTATTAGCTTGGGCAGTCAGCAAATGATCAATGTCAGAATGAGTATTGGTAATAGTATTCGTAGGAGTACCAATTTAGAAAAATTGATAAACACTGACAATCGTCTAAACAGACCTTGCCTTTGCAAGTGAGTCGTAGTGCATGGTCTGTCATCCGATGGGTCACAATCAGCCCATTGAAAATCAATTCCAGAAGTTCCAAAATTTCCAAAATTTCCAAAAATTCCAAAATTTCCAAAATTTCCAAAATTTCCAAAACGGCCCGACCTAGCCGACAGGATTTTTCCAAAACATAAGGGCGGACTTTTTGGAAATTTTGGAAATTTTGGAAATTTTGGAAATTTTGGAAATTTTGGAAATCCGGAAAGTTAGGGGAGAGAATTTTGGAAATTTTGGAATTGAGGCTTTGAAAGCTGAGTGCCCCCTCCCCCCGATCACAGACCATGCACTACGACTGAGTCGAAAGGGCATGGTCTGTCATGGGGGGGGGGTGACCATATATATATATATATATATATATATATATATGTAAGTCTATATATACATATAATGTGTATATATATATAAACAATGTACAATTCATTGAAGTGAAGGTACTTAGACCTTTACTGATTAGGTCCCCTGATCTTCCCGGTATAGCAAGGCCGTCGCCACGGCCTCACCGGGCCAGTCCGAGGACGGAACTGCCAGGTTGCGCGAGTTGTGCGCGCGTGGGGGTGTGTGGGGCTCTGTCTGCCTTTCTGACTTTCTGTGTGTGTGTGTGTGTGCGTGTGTGTCTGTGTTTGTGTGTGAGTGTGTGGGTTTGTGTCAGTGTAAGTGTAAGTACGCGAGAGCGCGTGTTTCCAGGTGCGTAAGTAGGTGGCTAAGGACGTATGCGTGCACGGATGTATGGATGGATGAATGGACGGATGTGTGTATGGATGCATGCCTGCATGCTTGTATGTATGTGTGCACGTATGTATGGAGGAAAACCTGTCCATTCAAGGTCTTGGGGCATGGGCATTTGAAGTTAGGGGAAGCTTGAAGTGAATCATTCGGGTTGTGGCTTTTTAGGTTGTCGAGCTGTTGAGGTGTTGCAGGTTTTGAGGGGTTTACAATTTGTGCAGCAGAAGCGCTTTCGTGGTGTGTTTCGAGTTGGATAGTGACGGCTGTGCTCACAGGTGCGGAGCCAAGTATGTCCAGAGCTCAACAGATCCAAGCTCCATTGCCAGTTTGCATCTGGCAATGGACGTTGGATCTGCGTTTTGTCGTGTACCGTTCTGTTGTTGTAAGTGGGTCACGTATTATTCTGGTTTTGGGGTGCGATCGTCATGGGTTTCGATGGTCCCATGCTCGAGGAACTGTTGTGGGCTGTTGGTGGTTCATCGGGTTTGGGAAGGATTCAGGGTGGAAAGTGGCTCCTTGTGTTTCGCCAGGAGAAGCGGGCAGAAGCTGCGGCTCAAATGCAAGATTCTATTGTGTGGTTTCTCGTGCTCGAGTCCATTCTCCGCTCATTGGGTTTGTGCTCCTCCCTAGACCCTGAACCTCGAGAGAGTAAAGAGCATCCCCAAACCTAAAGCTTGAACTTGCATCGAGTAAAGAGCGTGAATTCTAGGCACTGGCAGTTGCTGGCCGCAAGCTGGTGCTTGAAGGGGAGAGTTGACGGGAGCTCCGGAAACGAGCTGCGGTTTTCGGTACTTGCTGAATGTGAGCAGCTTTTGCACTTTAGAGTTGTGGCAGAGATGAGGGCTTCTACACAACATGATACACCCATGGTTTACGCTTTTTTGGTTTAGGGTCTGAGGCTTTGAGGCTTTCGGGTTAATTTGTCTATGATCAGCAACTGCCCGGATCATCCAATAGAGAGATTTCACGACAGCAGGCTTTGGGCAAACTGAGGTGCTACTGTTGATGATATAATCCTGCAATACCCATCATAAGGAATATACCACTATTCTCTTAGTTTAGGGTCCTTAAGGTCATGCAGGATCTATATCACACAACCCTAAACCCTAAAACCCTACAGATCCCTTGAAGGAATTCCTTAAAGGTACCCTTATCGATCCCTTTAAAGGAACCGCCTAGGGATTTCTACCGCTACCATCAACCGTATCACAAATCATGTCATCGAGCCCACGCCGTTCGACAACTACGGTCGAACGACACACCCAGAGGCTACACAGTAGTTCCTTTTGGGGTTCATATTTAGAATCCTATAAGGTAATCCCCAAAAGGAACTACCATGGAACCTTTGGGTACCTCTGTATACCTCTGTATAGAGCTTTTGTCGCCAAGAGTCCTCGAACGGCAGTATCTCTGCCCCAGCCTGACCAGTAGACCCTTGCATCAGAAACAAATACCATGCATAAGTCAGCTCGGTGTGTCATTCCTGCTGATAGACTGTACTCTGCACAAATTATTATTCTGTTTGCGAGTGTTCACTTCGTGTTCCCCCCTCCGCCCGCTCTCCGCGCAATTAGGCGAGCGTTGGGGCCGTAGCAGTAGCTGAGTGTCGAACAATTGCGACATCCACGATTTGTACATCCGCTTGGCCGCCTCGGATTTTGCAATCGGGAGCGGGGTGGGGCGCCTTCTAGTTGCAGAGGGGAGGTGATTCTGAAAATGCGGTCAATGTAGAGACATAGAAGAACATGTCCCAAACCCATAACCCTCAATCCGGCCCTAAACCCTAAAAGAGCCTTCGAACCGGACTGCCTCTGGCTCTGTCTGCCCAGTTTCAGCTGCTAGCGGCGCTGTCCAAAGAAATCAGACGCTTGACTGTGAGCCGGTCCTTAATCCCTAAGGCTCCATGTACCCATAGTATATACTTATAAGCCTTAAAGTACCTGTATAGGGACCCCTTTCAGGCTTAAGTATCTAGCATAGAGGTACATGGAGCCTTTGGGAATATCGAAGCCTGAATAACGCTTCTTCAGGGTGCCTTCTAAGATATGTTATAGTATAATGTACGACGAAATTGTATTTTGCTTATGACTAGAGCCCCCCCAATATTGCATCCCACTCCCCGAAAAAACTAAATGGGTACGGAAGTCGAGTTGACATCAGCTTACCTCAAAATCATCGGAGCTTGGATGCCAAAAGGCCAAGAGTTTGAAGGCCGCCCCGAGATTTTCTAAACCCTCAATCCTTAAACCCTTACTTAAAGGATCATGGGACTTAGCAAATAGGTTATAATTGGGGTTATAAGTCCCCTAAGTGGGGTTATCCTAATTATAACCTACTTATAACCTTACTGACTAAGTCCCATGAGCCTTTAAGTATTTGGAGGGTCGTAAGTAAGGCTATACGTAATTACAACTGTAGGTACTGTACCTATAAGCCAAGTTACTACGTCCGATGATCCTTTAAGTATCTAAGCATTCTTCATCCTTATAATTGTGGGATATCTAACACCAAACCCTTGTAAATTCGTCACCCAATTTGCGCAACTAGAACCGACCCCAAAGCATGAACCCCAAGTAGGAGTATCAGAATCCTGGATATCAACGCTTGAGTGGTTCAATCCTCAACCCAAGAGTTTACTTAAAGGATCATGGGGCTTAGTAATTGGGGGGGTATGGTTATAATTACTTATAACCCCAATTCAGGTACTTATACAGTAGCCCTACTTACTAAGTCCCATGATCCTCCAAGTAGGATTTGGGCTAAACCCTAAACCCTAAATCCTAAACCCTAAACCCTAAACCCTAAACCGTGCCCTCTGGTAGATCGCCGACCCTGAAGCAGCAGCCCGTCCCCCGAACTCATCGAAGCCAGCCTGCCAGACTCATAGGTTCAGGGTTACTGAAGGAGCGTTCACAATTAGAATAGGGTTTTGGGGTATGTTATACTATAACTACAATAAGGAACCTCCTCCATTAGTATTGGTAATTATTTTGGCCCCTGCATTACGGTTTCAGGCTCGCGTCTAGGGTTCAGGAATCAGGGTTTAAGATTAGGGTTTTCTGACATTGATTGTACGTAACACGCCAGAAGCCTAATGAAGAGTCGAGGTCATAGTTGCTCTCGAGTTCGCTTTGATTGTAGGGTTCAGAGTTCGGGTTTTTTAGCAGTGGGGCATTAAGATCAAGTTCAGGGCTGCGGGGCTATATACCCTAAACCCTTACCCCCCTAACTCTAAACCCCAAACCCCACATCGCTAAATCCTAAAGGGTTAGTGCCTGCAGACGGCAATCCCCAAGGTGATGATGCTGCGAAAGGCAACTATGCCTCGAGTCAGTGCTTTGGCATTGATTGGGCTAAGGGGATTCAGGATTTAGGACTTCGGGTTTGGGGTTTTAGTGTTTAGGGTTTGGGGGTTCAGGGTTTGGAAGTCCTTAGGGTTTAAGATCTGGGGCATGGTGGGGATGTGCCTAAACCCCAAACCCGTCCCCTTGTTAGGCTTCCTCTATGACTTTAGTGGTTCCCTTGCCGGGCTGAAGGTAGGGGATTGAAGACCTAGGATTTTAGGGTTTAGGGTTTGGAGTTTTAGGGTAGTTACGGTCAAGGCTTTGGGTTTTCAGGGTATGGGATTTTAGGGTTTATGGTTTAGGGCTCCCCCCCAAAAATCTTAAATCCCCAAACCATAAACCCGACAATGGCCCGAAGAACCCGGAGCCCAGCAGATCAACCAGCTCTGACACGCAAATCCCACCTCGGGTTGTACATTTAGGGTTCATCTAACCCTGCGGAGATTCTTATTATTTTTATCGTAATATGGGCCTCCCAACCCTATTCAAATCATTAAGGGCCGTATAGTAAGTCCCCTATATCCCGGAAGTTTCTAAAGAGACCCGAATCCTCAAGCCCTATAGCCGTCAATAAAACGTAAGAAAGCTCCAAACCCCACTGGAGTCGTTTACAGGTATCTCATGGATTTACTGACAGACCTCACCGGTGAGGCTGCGCTCGGGGTCTTGGGTTGAGGGTATGGTGTTTGGGTGACATAGGGTGTGGAGTCTGGGGTTGAGGGCTTGAGGGCATGTGGTTTCGGTGGGATGGGAGGGGTGGTCCAGTGGTTGGGGTATGGGGCACAAGTGTAAGGACAGCTGCTCCGGATCAACTTTCTACAACGGCAAGTCAGGTGGGTGTATGCAGGGGTTCACTTCGTGGCTCACGGCGGTGAAAGGGAGGGTGCTTGGAGGATCATGGGACTTAGTAGCAGGGTTATAAGTAGCTTAATGGGGGCTATAGGTAATTACTTATAACTGTAGTTACCTTACTTATAACCCCAAGTACTAAGTCACATGATCCTTTATTCAAGGGTCAAGGTGAGGGTGATGACGATGATGATGCCCCTTTCAGGCGACTGCAGCTGTAGCGGAGCGAGCAGCGCTACTCGGCTGCAGCGAACAGCATTTGGGTTGTATACGGGCCTTCTTTTACACCCAGATCTTTGGGAGGATCTAGAAAGTAGATCCCCTAATTTGGGGGCCTTATACTACGAAGGGGATTTTATAGGAACCTCCATTAAGGGATCTACTTTTTGGGATCCTCCTCGGCTGAAGGGAATGCTGTGCCTGGGAGCCAGGGTCTGGGGGCTGGGGCCTGCCAGCGACATTATCTGAGAGTATGATCCACAATACTTTTAGTGTATCACTATCTATATTATCTAGAGCTTTGCGTAGTCTGCTACTATCTATAATACTGTGTAATGTCTTTCTATTTTACTGCTTAGAGCTTTACATGCCCATGTTGGATTTTTCTTATAGTTTACTCCTGCTCAGGGGACACACTTGTACCACATGCGGTGTAGAACACTACGCCCTTGGTCTGAGGTCAATGTTTTTTTGGGGGCTTAGGGTTTGAAGCCTCGTAGTCAACCTTAACGGCCCCTGAAACCCTAAGAAATGAGATTTCTGAACCCCCGAGACAGGAAACCGCCAACACTCCTTGATATGCTCCGATCTACGATGCCTTTGAGTAGGACTTCGTGCTTGGGAGTTCAGGCCGTTCCTTCTCTGGGTAGTTTAGCTTGGGAGTTCGGGCTGTGATTCTGTTTGGATCGTGGTCTTTGGGCTGATCGTGTTGTGGTTCAGGCTTTTGGTGCGACGGGGGGCTGCACTCAGGGTATCGGACTCGAGACGAAGCTTCATTATCTGTCTTGTTCTTAGTAGCGAATGGGGGAATGGATCCCTATGATAGCCATTTTAAGGGTCCCCATAATCGTCCCCATAACCCATTCCGCACCAAGAACCAGACAGTAACTCAGCCTGGTGGGGGAATCGAATTGACAAGTGCTGGGCCGTAGACTCTACTCTACACGCTAGACCGGGAAAGATGTTGACATCTGAGTACAGCGCAGAATCTCAAAATGCAACTGTTCGGTACGTAGCCTAGACCCAAAATACCCAAACCCGAAGCTCTGAAACCCCTAAACCCTAAACAATGGCCCTAAATCCTCAATCCGAGGTTTGTCAAATGGGGTCGGCACTTCCTGCCTTCTCTGATGTTCGCGCACCGACGGCAGATGTGCAACAATTTCAAGGACGCAAACTTGGGGAGCAATACGATGTGCAGCCTCCTTAACCCAAGTTGCCTGCAACAGCTGTCTCAGCACTCGGCATTTTTTCGATCTTGGAGGCAGGGGTCATGATTAATTGGCGACTGCAAAGAGGGCATACCAGGGTATACAGCTTTGTAGTTGACTAAGCAACTTTTATCTTCGTGGTGGAGGGGGGGTATACATATGCATACACATAAAGCGACCATACAAGACTATACGGCCTTCCTGCTGGTGCTACACTTGCAGCCCATATTTTTTAGCAGCCAGGCACCTTGGATTTGTGTTCATCGGTTTCTGAACGCGAAAGCCTTGCCGGCTTGCCATACCTTGCGCATTGCTATTCATTCATTCCTGCCCTGAAGGATTGAACTGCGATTAGAAAGGGCTCCATTGTGGGCCAAGCCACTTGTTACGCATCTTTTACTTATACTTATACATATACTTATAATTATATATATAGAGAGAGAGAGAGAGAAACAAAAAAATCAAGTCTTCGGAATAAAGTTTCTCATGACACGACTTACGGAACAGCATATCCTATTTACCGCCTGGTTGATAACATCCGAATGCTCGGAAGCATGAAGCTGCAGTACAAGTCCTACTAACTTAGAGAACTACCATTTCGCTGCCTGCCGTAAGTGCTGCGCCCTGAAAATCCTTGTGGAATCCTTGTTATAGAACATCTGTTGACCCCTTGCGCAAAACCCCCCCAAGATACCCAGCTGTCTTTTGCAGGATCCTGGTGTTCAGCACTACGGCGGAAAGATGTTTCAGGCTCGTCATTGGGGACTTTCATAGTTTCAGCCTCTTGATTGTTTGTTTCATGTTGACGCGCATTGCATGAAAGTGTTGTGGCACATCATCCAACATCAGTGATAGCAGATGCACCGCCACCAGGTATAGCAATCATTGTCGTCGGCATCGTTATCACCATCATGATCACCATCGTTATCATTATCATCATCATTTTCATCATAACTCGCATCATCACCATCATCATCATCATCACCTCATCAGCATCGCATTCATTGGTGTCAAAATCAGCGCCCTCAGCATCGCCATTATATATGTGACACTCCTTGTCGTCATCATGTTCAGATTCATCCTCGACATGTTTCATCATTATTGCCATCGTTGGGAGTTTGGAATCTCAACTAGGTAGGCCTCTGGGACATTTTGTATTTTCCCTTATTGGGCTTAATAGGACCCTATTTACGAATATGTTTCAGAGGCTTTAAAGGGCCAACTTAGTCAACCTTGCAGAAGAAGAAGACGCGCTGGTTGAGAGGCCTCGGAGCTGTAGTCGCGGAAGTATGCACTAGTCGTTCCTTTTCGGGGTTACCCTATAGGATTCAATATATGGGAGTTTCCGAAAATAGGGGATCCAAATATAGTACCCCACATAGTGGGATCCTTATTATCAGGACCCCAAAATAAGGTACCCTAATTTTCGGAAAGTCCCATATGAACCCCCAAAAGGAACTAATTACTATGGAGCTTCTGGGTACATCGTGAACTCTACGACCCGTCCGTTCAAGTCCGCTAGCAATTCTTCCAGCGAACCCGCCATTCCTTGGCCCTGCTTGAACCGCTAGGAGCCTAGGATGTGAACCCCCAACAATTCCCAAACCCTATGAGGGAGTTTCCGGGGTACCTTACTTTGGGGCCCTTATAATAAGGATCCTACTGCTTAGGGTACTATACCAGGGTCCCCTATTCTCAGAAACTCCCATGATACTTTCAGGACATCCAGCAGGATGCTGACGAGAAGTTCAACGAGCTGCTTGGCTAGCTAACACCGGGTTTCAAACTCCCACAGATAGAAAATGTAACCTACTGTTTTCACGGCTTCATCTTACAAGGAAGGGTTGGTGACCCACTAGGCCACTAGGCGTGACGGGTTTGAGGCTCAGTAAGCTAGAGGGCTTCTGTGTTCTTGGTCTGGGGTTTAGGGCGTAACTTTTAGTGTTCAGAGTTAAGGGTCTTTACTAGGACCAAGAGCAGGCCCTTATTCCCTTTTTTAGGGTTCAGGTTCCCTTATAAGCTTCTTTTCACCAAAAAAGGGCATACCGTAGCCTGCCCGAATCGAGGCTTTGGAGCTCGAGCGACAGAAAAGGCCCTCAAAAACAAAAAAACAACAAAACACAGACAGTTCAGACAGAGGCTGCCGCCTCCGAAGCCATCACGCAGAAGTTACGGCTACAGCGGCGCGTCAGCACCCGCCGTGCGAAGCATGGCGGCCTACAACGATGCTAGCGCCGGCTAAGACCGGAACTGTGGGCCACGAACACCAGTGTAATCACGTAAAGGCACATTTACATACACATAAATATATATATATATATATATATATATATATATATAGTGTTATATTATATTATAATATATTATATTTATATATGTATATATATATATATATATATATATATATACATGTACATGTACATATACACGCTTCCCCCCGACAATTCCTGCATCGATAACCCGATTTGTGCGCATACTCAACGGGTACGTTCTGGGACTTGGGGCTGGAACTTGCTATTGCTTCAAGCACCGGGCGCTTTGCACCCCAGTAATTGATCACAGCCCAAGCTCTGGTTCTTGAAAGTTCCTTAGGGTTTAGGCTTTAGGGGGAAGCTCCTTAGGGTATGCACCAAACCTTTTTGGAGACTTATATAGAGAAATCATATTAGGGGGCTCTAAAACGGTAGGTTCCTTAGGGTCCAGGTAGGGCTTCCGAGAATCCAGATAATCCGAGTACGAATCAGACAAGGATCCAGGCACAAAAGGTTCCAAGCACTCCCACGGTTTAGAGTTTAGGGTTTGGGGTTTAGGCTTTAGGGTTTTAAGGTTTAGGGTTTAGGGTGTAGTGGTTTAGGGTTTAGGGGTTTAGGGTTTAGGGTTTAGGGTTTAAGGTTTAGGGTTTAGGGTGTAGTGGTTTAGGGTTTAGGGGTTTAGGGTTTAAGGGTTTACCATCGGTCAACACACCAGCCCCGCGAATCACAGCCGCGACCAGCCCTTACTCTGCGAAGCTATGCCAAGACCAGCCCAGAATGCACTTGTGTGTATATGGATGTACATACACGTGAAGATATGTAATATGTTTTGTACACATATACATATACATACATATATATATATATACACACAGAGTATATGTGTGTGTATGTATATATATATATATATATATATATACACATCTCCTCAACCCCTAAGTGCCGAAACCACAAACCCTAGGCCACCCTGTTGTAGGGCATGCCCTGAACCCCTTTCACTTTAAATCCCACGGGTTAAGGTTTCAGGATTTAGGGTTCAGGGTTTAGGCTTTACGGTTAAGGATGCTTAGGAAGCTTAAACCCGAAAAGGTTCTAGAACAACCACACAAAGCAGCCAGTCCCTTAAGTGCCAAACCCTGGCTAAAGTCCTCACAACCTTCTTCAAAACCATAAACCTTCAAGCCACACACCCCAGAGCCCTTAACACTTAAGAGACACGACTTAAACCTAAAACTATCCTGATCCCTGAGGACCCGCAAACCAGAACGAAGGAATCCCAAGCTGCTAAAGGAACCGTAGACCCTTAACTTTTAACGGAAGAAAGGATCCGTAAACCCTAAAACTAAACCTTTAAAGGAACCCCGAATCCCGGGGATCTGCCGGCCAACAGCCGACTAAGCTTTCGCTTGCAAGGGTCCCACACGGTTTCTCGAAGCTGGACACCCTGAAACTCAGTAGCTGAGTAGGGTTCAACGGACCCAATAATAAGGTATTCGGTTTTAGGGTAGTACGTAGTTACATCGGTTAGGATTTTGGCGAGTATAACGATTAGTGGGCACTTGGACCCTGCGGTTTTAGGATCCCTTTAAGGAATCCCAAGAAGAGATCTATAGGGGTACTACAAGGGTTTAGGGTTTAGGGTCTACTTAGCGCCCAGCTTAGTAGCTGGGTTAGTAGCTGGGTAGGTAACCTTTATCTTTTTAGGGCTTATATCATCCTACCACAATTGAAAAGGTTAAGAGCTGGAGTACTCAGTGCCTATAAGAAACGGTTACGATAACGGTACTGTACGAGATCTATAAAGGTACTATGTGGGATCTGCAAGGGCTTTCCGGGTTTGAGGGTTCCCAGAGACTCCAATTTCCCTCAATAAAGAATAGTCTTTAAATCATATTAAGGATCCTACTATAATTCAAGGTATCGCATATAAACAGCCCTCAAAAAGAGTAAAGAACCCTAACAAAGACCCGAGGATTCTTGATCAGGTTCCGATATTGCCCAAAATCCTCAACTCTTCAGTTGTGCAAATGTTGCCTCGACGGCGGCGTCGGTTTAGGCTACCCTGAAGGGTCCCTTAATTTCATGATTACTACCACGAGTACTGTAAGAACTATGACTACTTCTACTACTACTACTACTACTACTACGACTACTACGACCACCACTACCACTACCACTGCCACTACCACTACCACTACCACTACCACTACCACTACTGCTACTCCTACTCCTACTGCTACTCCTACTACTACTACTACTACTACTACTACTACTACTACTACTACTACTACTACTACTACTACTACTACTACTACTACTACTACTACTACTACTATGGTTGCTGCTAGTGTTAGTTTTGTTAGAGGTATTCTTGCTATTCATACGATTGTTTCTCTCAAGGTTTGGGGTTCAGGGGTTCAGGACCGTTTGAGGCTCGGTCCTCGGTGCCAAGAGTTTCTTGGTTTCTGAAAAAGGATTTGGGTTAAGGGTTCAGGGTGTAGGGTTTAGGGTTCAGGGTTTAGGGTTTAGGGGTTAGGTTAGGGGGTTTAGGGCTTCAGGGGTTAAGGGGTTTAGGGGTTTGAGGGTTTAGGGGTTCAGGGTTTAGGACAGAGGCTTGCTTCGCGAGTAGAGACGGCGCGGAGGGTTCCAGACGGTTTAAAGTTTGTCGAGAGTCTGAAGCAGTGCTAAGCCCTAAGCCCTAAATTGAGATGTGGCTCGAGAGAGCGGTAAACTCTGATGCGCCAGCCTAAGGGCCTCCAAAGACAAGCCTAAGACGGCGGAAGGGTGTAGGCTACCATTAATGACGCCCTTTTTGTTGACTGTAGCTCCCTGTTACGGTAACTTAAACTAAGCTACTGAACAAGAACCCAGCGGGATCAAGGGCTTTAGCGGTCTTACCGATTTGCAGATCCCGTTTGTTTAGCTACTTAATGGATCAGGGAACTTAGTAACTGGGTTTTAAGTAAGGCATTTACAGCTATAGTTGCTTATAACTCCAATTAAGGTACTTATAACCCTACTTACTAAGTCCCATGATCTCCCAAGCACAACACGAGAAACCTCTGTTTCAACAGTGCAGCCACCCTGCAAAGCGACGACACCGGCGGCTGGGAGGTGGCGCTTCGATCGGACTTGGATCTCCAAACGCTACACCTACTAAGCCCGAAGCCCTAAACGGGAATTTCCTAAAATTGGGGTACCTTTTTCTGGGGTCCTTATGATAAGGATCCTACTATTTAGGGAACTATGTTAGGGTCGCCTATTTTCGGAAACTGCCAAATGCTGAGTGAGTCCTAAATCCTAATCCCTAAAACATCCCAAACCCTAAGTTACGAGAGCCTTTCCTTGCTAAAGCGGCGAGCCCAGATGCTGTCATATCGACCAAGCACTGTAGGGTTAGCAGTTTAGGTTCAGGTCATGTAGAGGTTGGGATTGAGGGTCAGGTTTAGCAACCAGATTCGGAATGAAGTATGTCTTGTGGCTGAGGGTTTACCGTCTGCAGAAAGGGCGAATACCAATACCCGCAGTTTTCCGTACACACCTACGTACGTAGCTTACATATACATATATGCATATATATATATGTATATATATATATATATATATCCATATATATATATATATATATGCATACCTTCGCGCATCCCTCCCTCCATCCATGCATGAATGCATCAGACCCACATAGACGCGCAGGTCTGTGCACCATTATTGCAACGACAGTGGCAATGCTTTTCACTGCCCAGCACCCACAAGATGAGGAGTAATCACCATATACCTTAAAGTTCTTCAAGACCAAAAGGCCCTGAAAAGCAGGGGCCCTATACCCTGCATATGAACTCCTATATGGTATACGAACCTTAAGCCCTTTCAGGGTTCATTTCGTCGTGCCCCGAAGACGAGGCCTCCTCCTTAGAGCCTCCAAATTGCTTTGGATAGTGAGATTGCTCTCGCCACGAACCCGGACACTCCTAGGATCCTCTTAACGGGAGCTATAAGGGTTCCTTTACGGGTTCTTATAAGGGATCTATAGGGGGGTTGGGATGTGGGAGACTCCAACATCCCTTAGCAACGAACATGCCTTAAGTTATATAGGATCCCTAATCTGATTTAAGGAGTATTCCTTAGTTAGGGGATATGGGAAGGTCTGGGAATGTGAGGGGTTAGTGAAGGTTTAGGGCTCAGAGGTCAAGGACGATCCCATATGACGGCTTCCCGCATTGAGGGTTTCTGGGATTTTTGTCGTTGTTCAGGCCGTGTTGCTGACGACTTCTCCGTCGTTTCGCCACCATAGTGCCTACAATTGCAGATTTGCGGGAAAAAACACCCGCAGTTACAAGACCTATCAATGACGGACACCAGATGTCAAGGCTATGGTCATCCCGCCTAAGCACGGTCGCACCAAAATGTCACTCCACAACCCTATGGTGAACCCCAGAAAGTTGGAACATGGGTTTAGGCTAATGAGTGCACGGATTCCCTATACTTTACCTAGAGGGCATGAGGAGAAGGATGTTTCCACTTTCTGGCTTCTACTGTAAACCCGAAATCCCAACCCTTGTTGTTGCTTGTCGTGCTTGTGTGACAATGAACTTGGCTGGTTCTTTTGGCATCCCGGATACGGGTCTGCACAACTAGTAGCATCGACCAGTCTATATCATAAGATGCCCCCAAAGCACTAGCCCAATCATTTCATTTCGGCCCCCTAGATCTGTTAATTAGTGTTCGTAGTTGGGTTTATCTTTCCAACGCGGGCTCGAGCAGCGAGGGCATGTCTCTTCAAGCAAGACGAGAGCTGCGTGCTCTCCTACCGCACAGCAAGGGCTCCGGGCGCGTGCAGAACGAAAAGCGGGCCTTCGGAATTTAGGGATTAGGGCTTTACTAGGGTTTCGGGATGAGGGTTTGGGGCTCAAGCTGGGCTTAAGAAAGCTAAAAAGATGAAACATGCAAGATGGAGCGTGAAAGTTACCTGGGCTTCTGAACAGCTGTTTGCAACTAATGACTTATTTCGTTGCATGCCAGCCCAGGAACAACACCTTCCCCCTTCTCGGCCCAATCACCAAGCCCAAAAGCCCAAAACCGGTAACTACAGCCCTAAGAATCCGAAACACTCATAGACCCTCAGCCCGAATCAAAACCCAGTATCTGCGTCTTAACAAATTTCGTCTGTAATCCGTTGAATTTTCACCGTAAATCTCCAAAATACCACAATAACATAGGTATATACCTATGTATAACTTGTTTTGTATGTGTATGTGTATATATACATCTATGTACAGACAGGTAGACACGTATCCTCCCATGTACATGAGCTTAAATATGTACATATATATATATATATATATATGTAAGTATGTGTATATATATATATTTATATATATATATATTAGTATCATTACTAATTTGTTGTTATATATAAAATGCCATAGTATATATATATATATATATACACACAGATAGCCTGAGGCCTAGACTATGTACTCCCCCAAGCCGCGAACTCCAAGGGGCTGAAGGCCGGACGCCGCGTGGTGATCCGCGGCTTGGTGAAGCAGGCACCGACTGCGGGGCTTTTAGGGTAGGGTTTAAATTTAGGGCTTAGGGTTTAGGGCTTTGGGGTTTAGGGCTTCAGGAGTTTAGGATGAGGAGTTTAGGAATTACGCCGTTTAGAGCTTCGGGCTTGGGGATTACTGTGGATAGACTTAAGACAGGGTTCAGGCTTAATTTGGGTTCAGCGGTGTTTTGGGAATTAAGGTTTTAGTTTACAGGGCTTCTAGCCCTTAGAGGGCTTATAGGGCTTATCGCCCTTATCGGGTTTATAGGGTTCTTTCAGGTTTTGGGTTTAGGGTTTACAGGGCTTCTTTAGGGTTTAGGGTTTACAGGGGTTCTTTAGTGTTTAGGGTTTAGGGTTTACAGGGCTTCTTTTAGAGTTTAGGGTTTAGCCCTTAGAGGGCTTGCAGGGCTTGTAGCCCTCACAGGGTTTATATTGGGACTTTTTGGGCTTGGGACTCAGAGTCTGACGTTTAGGGTTTAGGGTTTAGGGTTTAGATTTCTGTTCCAACAAAATTAGTTTGAGCAGCCAAGCGGCTGACCTTCAAGGTTTGAAATGTAGGGCCCATATGACCCTCACAAGATTGCTTGAAAGTTAGAGTTGCTTGCGCGCCTGACACCATGAACCCTAAACAATGAACCATGAGCTTTAACGGCTGAACAGGTACAGGTGCATAGGGTTGAGGGCTAAGCTGTGGCTCTTGCATTGTTTAGGTCATTTCGCTTTGGGGTTTAGGGCTTCAGGAGTTTAGGATGAGGAGTTTAGGGTTTATGCCGTTTAGAGCTTCGGGCTTGGGGATTACTGTGGATAGACTTAAGACAGGGTTCAGGCTTAATTTGGGTTCAGCGGTGTTTTGGGAATTAAGGTTTTAGTTTACAGGGCTTCTAGCCCTTAGAGGGCTTATAGGGCTTATCGCCCTTATCGGGTTTATAGGGTTCTTTCAGGTTTTGGGTTTAGGGTTTAGGGTTTACAGGGCTTCTTTAGGGTTTAGGGTTTACAGGGGTTCTTTAGTGTTTAGGGTTTAGGGTTTACGGGGCTTCTTTTAGAGTTTAGGGTTTAGCCCTTAGAGGGCATGCAGGGCTTGTAGCCCTCATAGGGTTTATATTGGGACTTTTTGGGCTTGGGACTCAGAGTCTGACGTTTAGGGTTAAGGGGTTTAGGGTTTAGATTTCTGTTCCAACAAAATTAGTTTGAGCAGCCAAGCGGCTGACCTTCAAGGTTTGAAATGTAGGGCCCATATGACCCTCACAAGATTGCTTGAAAGTTAGAGTTGCTTGCGCGCCTGACACCATGAACCCTAAACCATGAACCATGAGCTTTAACGGCTGAACAGGTACAGGTGCATAGGGTTGAGGGCTAAGCTGTGGCTCTTGCATTGTTTAGGTCATTTCGCTTTGGGGTTTAATTAGGGCTTCAGGAGTTTAGGATGAGGAGTTTAGGATTTACGCCTTTTGGAGCTTTGGGCTTGGGGATTACTGGGGGATAGACTTAAGACAGGGTTCAGGCTTAACTTGGGTTCAGCGGTATTTTGGCCATTATGGTTTATGGTATGATGTTGAGGCCTCGGTGCGGGGTGTGGATTTGGGCGCCTCAAGAACATTGGTGACAGCATGTTGGTTTCGAGTGTGATTGTTAACCGAGGCTCTTTGCGATGTTTGCTCGAGATACCCTAAAACCCTAAGCCCTAAACCCCTAAACCCAAACTCTACAAGCCACAAATCTTGCGCATAAGCTTGAAAAGCCCGACACTCTGGACCCGCGAGACCCAGACCCCGGAGGCATGCAAGAATAACCAATGTACCTAATAAAGGGGTTTCAATAATTACCTATACTACTCTCGGGGTTCCTTACTATAGTTATAAGTATAATAGGCCCGAAAGCCCCATTCGACTGTAATTTTGGAGGCCCCTTTTTTTTTGCTGCCTACAGTAGAAGGGGAATATGATCCTAAAACCTGCTACTTCTTCCGTTTTAAGCTATCTTATCGTGCACCTACAGTAGAAAGGCGAGATGATCCGAAAAATTGCTACATTTTCCGTTTTGAGGTACCTTGGTTGCTCTAGGTTAACACCAGATCCCTGAAGTTCCCGTGAGACACCAAACAGAGCACACTTGAAGCTTCGAACTGCAACCCCCCTATAATCCAACTTAGCACAAACCTTTCATCGCAAGCTCCCTGCCTCGGGTCCAGATGATTTGGGACGTTTGAAAGACTAGTTAGTTGATAGTGCGACGACCCCTTTTTAGGTCCTTATATATAGTTGTACCATCATATACACCGGAGGTCCTACTATTGTGATGAAGACCCCTACATTACTCGCTGCTATTCTACAAGCTCCTACACATTTAGGTCGCGCGTTTGAATTGCGGCTATTATCCTAAACTTCACGTTTTGAAGGGTAAGGCAGTAGTGTTATGACATTGATCCCGAATACATTGCCAATATAGTTCCTAAACACCCCTCACGTCTGCAGAACTGAAATTGAGAACCTTGACCTGGCCGAAATCCCCAGATATAAAGAACCTGCCGTCCAGCATCGTGGAGAGCTCCCTAGTATGATGTAAAGTAGGCTCTGTGCGGGCTGCCTACATGATGTTTCAATATACTGTGTATAGGGCTACACACAGTTACCTAGCCAGAAGCCATATACTTTAGACCCTCAAACCTTGAGAAGCACCAGCAATACATCCTGAACCATAAAACCCTACAGACTGAATCTAGAGCTTAACAACAAGCTCGGCGATGCAATGAAAGCCAGACCAACGCCAGCAAAGGCATTTCCAAACAAGCAGGCCAGTTTTGCCCCAATCGTTCCAAGATTATGAAATTGGCATTGCAGTGAGAGGCCGCGAATGCACGTGTTCATGCTCGTCGGATGAACCGCTTGGGTAGCATCAGATTGTTTTTAATTCAGCCGTGCAAGCGACAAGATTTTTTTGCCCCGTGCGTATTAAAAGTTCGCAGTATTCCGTTCGCATCACAAGAGACGCAACGATCCGGAAAGTGATCACAAGCACAAGGTCCAGGAAGCGTGACAAGTCGACAATGCTCCTGGGAGTCGAGATGCATGGGTTCACGTTTTTTGCTTTACAAGTTCAGGGTTGGGGTAGTTTGTGTTCTCAAGATCCGGGGCTTATCAATCGGGCTTTGAGATTTGGGGGGTCTATAGGTTACGAGTTGGGCGATTTGAATTCACGTGTTCAAGGCCTTAGATTCAGGCGATTGGCTTAACACGTTTGGATTTTAGAATTCATGCGCTTGCGGCTCAGGGCCGTAGGATTTAGTGTTTTACAGTTTCGGCCTTCGCAAAGTTCGCGATGTGGGGCACTGTTCATTAATGAGTCAAAATCGAAAATTCGAGCCTAGTACTGGATGAGTTTCAAGCGCTTGGACCCATGCAAAGGCGAGCTGCGTGTCATGGGAGTCGCATCGATCGGACACACGGAGGCAATGCACGTGCCAGCTGTCTAGTATTGCATTGCCACAAGCTTGAAATGATGGCGATCCATCTTTGTAGACTGCCCGCAAACGAATTTGTTTTCCCGAGCAGCAGAAGGTGTTCACCCATTTTCGAAAAGGAATGAGCGGTTACGGGTTTGGAGTTCAGGGATTTGGCTGGCTGGCCAGGGTTGACATGGAGTTTCAGCTTCAATACTATTTTGGGTCGGCTCGGAAAGGGTCTTCTGGTACTGAAGGGCAATTAATGATGACAGGGACAGGTGTGGAACAGGTTATTAAGCAGCTTCCATCTCTTGGGTGCAGCGGAGGCTGAGCTGAACGGACGCTTGGGCCGTCTGGTCCGCCTGGTGCGCCCCTGCATGCGTATTCAGGGAATTCAGGGCTTTTGGAGCTTAGAAAGCCCATGTTTACAATATACAACTACAACGCCTAAAGTGGCGAAGGTCCTGAGTCTTAATAACGCATGTTCCCCGAAGGTCGAGGGAGTTCCCGGAATGGAAACATGATTTAGGGCAGGCTTTCGCGGGATCCGGTGCTTGGGTGAGCATAGGTTCAGCCAGGTTGTTGCTCAAACGGACAAGTTTATGACGTGATCACTGAATGCCAACTTTTTAGCATACTTGTTAACAGCATTGCATGTGAAGTTTGTTTCATGCTTTGCATATTCATATTGTCAGTATTTTCTCCTATCACGATTCCGGTCGTAAGAAGCACAAGCTTTCGACGAACACAGCATAAGTCTTCGAGGGCTTGAACTTAAAACCCAACCCAACACTGGCAGGAAGTCTACTATACTTGTAAGTTTGCCAAGCCCAGAGCATCCATACATACCATTGCCTGGGTGCTTTCGAAAGAGCAAGCCGCGGGAAGTATGCAACCTAACGAAACCGAATTCAGGCAAGCATTGAACTCATATACATATACATATGCATATACATATACATATACATATACATATACATATACATATACATGTACATGTACATGTACATGTACATATACATATACATATACATATACATATATACATATATACATATATACATGTATACATGTATACATGTATACATATACACATATATGCATATATACATATATACATATATATATATGTGTTTGTATATGTATGTATGTATGTATATATATATATACATAAATATACATATACATATGTATATATGTATATATAGCTGCTGTGAAATTTGACGGTTGTTTTTTATGTCTGCGATTCGTAAAGTACTTCGTAGTCCGATGTATTCGGGAGTCATGGCAGTGCAGAACCTTGCGCCATGAAGCGTGAAATCTTGATAATGGGATTGTGGCCGTGGGAGGCCAAGCTTGTTCGTCCTTCGCATTTGCCGGTCTGCGTTTTTTTGCTTTGCAAATGCGACATTGCTTGTCTGCTGCTTTAGTTTCATGATAAAGCTACATATTGCAAGCCCAAGAAGAAAAGTTGGAATTCCACATGTCCAGAGTGCCCGTTGAGGACACATCAATTGAGCCGCACCGATGGCTCGTACGTCTCCGAGGTGAGGAAGAGGCTGGTTGGGATTCTATGGTTTTTATTGAATTCGCGGCGCGTGGTGCATTCATGCTTTTAGGGACGGCCGGGTGGTTGTTCAGATGGTCTCGTTCTCCACACCAAGTTCAGCGCTTCGAACTTAAAGATGGCAGAGCCGTATGGACCAAATTAAATCCAAATCCTAAGCCGTAACCCTGGAACTTGGCATGCGCCTGCGGGGTTTTCAATTCCATGTTAGGTAACTTCTTGGTCAGAGGGACATGATTCTAGGCAGTGTAGTGCTTGAAAATGTTCGCCTAAAAGCTACACTCGGCTGTGATGTACACTTAAAGGACCATGGGACTTAGTAACTGCCTAATTGAGGTACTTATAACCCGACTTACTAACTCCCATGATCCTTGAACCCTAAACTCTGATGGTGCCCCTTGTAGATCCCTTTTAAGGAACCCTTTAAGGAACCTTACTTAGTAAGTCCCATGATCCTCCACCCACATCCGCCGGCCCGAACCCTGGCCCTAGCCTCAGCTCCGGCAGCCTCCCCAACGAAGCCTAGACCCTAGACAGACCCCTATACTAGGGTTCCCTTAAGGGTCCCTTTAAAGGTATCTATAGAGATTCGATAAGGGTATAGGGTTTAGGGTCTACTTGAAGGTTCATGGGTAGTTATAAGTGGCCTTATAAGTAGGGTAACTATAGTTATAACCCACATCAAGGCACTTACAACTCCACTTCTAACTACCCATAAACCTCCAAGTAGACCCTAAACCCTATACCCTTATAGAATCTCTATAGATCCCTTTAAAGGGACCCTTCAAGGAACCCTAGTATTAATCCCAAGATCCTACCTCAGGCTCCGCAGCAGAAGCCTAACCTCGCATCTCTGAAGCTCGAGCCCCAAAAGCTCGACATCAAGAATCCTGAAAGCCAGAAACCCGAAGAAGATCCAAAGATTTTCGATGCCCAATCGTGAGAGACCCAAAAAGGACCTAAGCATACATATATATATATATATATATGCTACGGATTGCTTATGTGCTTTTTTGGGCCCTAAATCCATGATTCCCAACCCCTGCTCTTGCAATCCACCAAAATCCTGCATCTCGAGCACGAGTTCTGTCCGTCATCCGGTCCCTGTTTAGTGCTGGGGTCTACCCAGACACTCC
Source organism: Symbiodinium sp. CCMP2592 (assembly GCA_905221615.1). Taxonomy (NCBI): domain Eukaryota; class Dinophyceae; order Suessiales; family Symbiodiniaceae; genus Symbiodinium; species Symbiodinium sp. CCMP2592. Next base: position 201,053 of record CAJNDT010000456.1, read on the forward strand.
ATACTAGTTCCTTTTGAATTTCATATTCAGAATCATTAAGGTATTCCCCAAAATGAACTACTATGGAGCCTTTGGGTAAGCCTCAGGGCGAAGCCTAGCTCCTAACATGGCGCGGCCCTAAACCTAGACCCCCAACATGGCCTATAAGTATATACCATAATGATACTTGAACCCTTTGGGAGCCCTAAGTCCTTAATGCTTCGGGCCCGAACCCCAAGCCACAAACCCGAATTCGAAGCTCAAGGCCGAATATAGGGGCCTCAACAATTACCTACTATTTTGGGGGTTCCTTATTATGAACATAGTATAATGGGCCCCAAAACCCAATTCTAATTATTCAGGCCCCTACATTGCGCCTGCATTTCCCGAGCCCTCGAATTCAGGAATCTACCTTGGAAAATACGGGGATCCTTACATAACCCATAAAGCTTAATGCATACCTTCAGAAAGCTTAATGCCCATTCCTTGCTTGAGCCTTCTTTTAGGAGTCTTTGGTCCCTCAGCCCTACACCCTTTCTCTTCGGCTCTATCGACTCCGAAATGAGTCCACTACAACGAAACCTGCAGAGGAAGGATAGAGGCCTAAGCCAGCCCGTGGAAAATCCTTCAAAAGATACATAAGACATTATAATATACTATTATGTGTGTATATATATATATATATGTATATATGCAGATATAAGAACTCTTAATGTAAGAGGGAACAGGAACGCCAGAAACTTCCGAAGCGGAGGTGGTCTTCCGCCTTCTGCCCCATCGGCTTCGACCAGCGCCCCTGCCCAAGAAGAGGCCGGCCTGACAGTCTGTCTGGTTCTTAGTAGGGCATAGGGTTCCTTTACTAGGATGCCCAGTAGTACCCTTATTCCCTTTTTGTAGTCCTAGGTTCCTTATAAAGTTACCCAATACCAAAAAGAGAGGCCTTTTTATTCTTAGGTTACTGGGTATCCTAGTTTAAGGTTTCCTTTAAAGGGTATCTACAGTCCCTGTCTGGTTCTTTGTAGGGAATGGGCGAATGGGTTATGGGGATCATACAAGGACTAGGGCTTTAGGCCCGACGAGTTGGCTCTACAAGGGCTTTCGGGTTTCAGGGTTTAGGGCTTAGGGTTAGGGTTTAGGGTTTAGGGGTTAGTGTCTAGGGTTTAGCGTGCAGGTTTAGGGTTTAGGGTTCAAGGTTTTTTAGGGTTTAATTAGGGTTTGGGGTGTAGGTTTAGGGCTTATGTTTAGGGCTGCCGGCTTCTGGGTTGAAGTTTAAAACGAGTTCTTCAAGGGCGCTTACATGGATTCTATAGTACTGGTTCAGGGGTTCTGCAAAGAGTGCAGGGTTCGGAGTTTTAGGGTTTGCGGCTTCAGGGTTTTGGTGTTTCGGGATACAGGGGTTAGAGCTGAGGGCCTGGTATCAAATTCGTCATAGAGTTCAAAGTTTGTTGTTGTAGCGTTGACTGAAACGGCTCGGGTTCCTTAAGGTTCAGAGTTTAGGGTCCGAACTACAAACTCTATACCCTGAGCCCAGACCTGAAATCCTAAGCCCTGCAGTTGTGTCTTCTGAGCTCCGGTTAGGCGGTCGGGGTGGGGGGGGTGTGTCTTGTGAGCAGGTTTGGGTGCTTTGTCTCCGACTTATGAAAACCGTGTCAGATCCGGTACAGGCGCGCACACGTACAGCATCAAAGTATCCATATACCGTGGTATCATCATACCAGTGCATCACTGCAACAATATCAGCATAACTAGTAGTATCATGCATCATCAATAGCAATGCCAGTATCAATATCAATATATACAAACATAGATATTTGCAGGTGCATATACATATGTAACTGTGTTTACATGTGTAGGCGAACATCTGTGCACATATACATATATATGTATACACATACATATATGTGTGTGTATATATATATATACAGGCACACGAATACCTTTGTGTCTCTCTCGCTTGTACTGTTCTAAACGCACATACATATGTACACACACAGTGCGTATGTGTATTTTGTATATATGAATGTATACAGGTGTGTGTGTGTGTTGATTGCGTATGTAAACACGTATGTGTGGATGTAGGTGTATACGTACATTGATACAGATATGCGTGTGTGTGTGTGTGTCTTTCTTTCTTTCTTTCTTTCTTTCTTTCTTGCCCTCTCTCTCTCTCTCT